>CM019755.1:18094161-18435182 GCA_009761765.1 Phenacoccus solenopsis | reverse complement strand
TTCATTTATACACTTTTTTGTTTTCGGAGATTTTTCAATGAGTTGACTTTTCAAATGTTTAAACACATTAATTTTATGTATTTTTTTAATTTTTCATTATTTATTTCATTTATAATTATTTCATTCATTTTTGTATTTTTTCATTTTTATTTTATTTTTTTAATTTTTAAATGTATTCTAGTTTATGAACATTTTTCATTTTTCAATTTAAACTCTCTACACTGGGCGTAACAATCCTGGCAATTATACACGCCCAGTATAATAAAAAGGAAAAAAAAAATTTCTTAAAATTTTTAGCCTTTTTTAAATTTTTGGTGTTTTTTTTTTTGAATATGTTTTTTGAACATCTTTATTCTTCAACGCTGAAAAAAATTTATGTTATTTTTTTCATAAAAAAATATATATATATATATATTATATATGCCCTGTATTGCGACTTGGGAGGTACGGAGGAATGGGAAACTAGATTAACTTCTAGAAAAAAGGGTGCACTTTTTAAGGAAACATAAGAGGGCTTTTGAGTTTTGATGATCGCTGGAGGTCTTTTTTTTTATTTTTGATTTTCATTCTTGGAAATATTTTCATTTTTGAATATTTTCAAGTTTTTTTTTTATTTATTTTTTCTTTAATGCGGTTTCTTCATTTTTTTTTGTTCTTAAATCTTTTCAAGTGTTTTTTTCTTTCTTTAGATTTTTTTATTTTAAACGCTTTTTTAATTTTTGAACATGAACGTTCTTCATTCTTCAAATTTTTTATATTTTTAGTCTATTTAAATTTTAGAATTTTTTAAATTCATGATGGACGTTTTTAATTTTTTTTATTGCAGATTTTTGTATTTTTGGTATTTTCAAATAATTAAATTTTATCTGGGGATTTTTTTATTTAATTTTTCAATATTTTTCATCCTTTTTATTTTGTTGTCTTTCATGTTTAATGCGAAATTCAAAATCACATGCCCCTCTCCCTTTGCTCTTTTGTTGGATTAGCCCTATTCCATATTTCCCACTACCTCTTTCAGTACCTGTTTTTCTACAGCACTTCCCTCTTGAGTGGTATCAGGCCCTCTTCCAAGATAAATATACCCAAAGATATATTATAAATTTCCTCAAATCTATCAATCTTTTTCAAAAAAATTAACACTTCCTTGAATTTGGTGCCATAATCATACTGAATTAAAAATGTCAAGTATTCAAAAAATTTGGTATTTTTTCATTTTGGACATTTTTGAAATTTGATAAGTATTTTAATTTTTAAGTTTTTTTCTCCTTTTAATTAAGGAATGTTTTTATTTTTTGTTTTACTTCTTGTTTTAGGTGTAGTGAATTTCCGCTTAGGCCATAGGCACAGGTAAAGTTAAATCCTGATCTTAATATTTTTTCATTATTGAATATTTTTGAATTTTTGAATAAAGAAAACAACTTGAAATTCTCCTTCCTAGTATAGCTTCCCTCTTCACCCCTCTGTACCACCGTTTCGACAGACTTGCCTGCAACGAATTGAAATTCAACATTTCTAACTTAATTTCTAATTTTCTACTTGAATATCCGGGCATAGTATACGATGAAGAACGAAAATAAACGAAACCACCCGAATAGTCACGAAAATATACGAATGCTCCCGATAGTTTACGAAGTTGTTAAAATCTTCACGAAGGTTTACGTAACTACTCGAAATACTTCGTAAAGTCAGAATTTGTGGAAAATTGTACAAACCAATGATTTTAAAAAGGTTATTGGAGTTTAGTAAAAGTAGATACTTTGAGGTTCTCTTTTTTCAACTATTTAAAATAGAAATTCAATAACCAATATTACAGCATCACAGTGCTTGACATAAATTAGTATAAGTGAACACAGAATTTTTATATCTATAGGGTTCGTATTAGGTACAAACATTCTTTTCCAAGTGTTGCTACTACAATAAAAAATGCATATACATTGCTTTTTTTTCAAACAAATGAAAATAAAAGAAAAGAAAAAACGACCATTCATCTCTTTTCCAAGAGCGAAAGGAAAGAAATAGGTAGTATGGTAAAATCGATCTCACGATAAAATGACGTCGTTGAAAATAAATCATTGCGATTTGGATTCGAATAAATGCTGTTAAGGAAAAATTCACACTATCGACATTGATTATATATATTATAACGGTGGCGTTGGCGGAAACTGATATGAAAAAAAATTCAAATTACCTATGCGGTTGGATCATTTTCCTAGAATGGAGTGAATTTTACTTATAAAATTACGAATGGGCATATCATCGGTATATGGAATATTCCCGATAAGTGGGCACGACAAAATGAAAATGGAATGATTAATGTGGAATAAAAAAATAAACTGAGACCTTGAGAATATTTATGTTACTCATTTTGTAGTTACAAATATCATATAGGTAGGTAATAAAATTACACTTGACTATTGATCAAGTTCGAAATTCAAAAAATTCACCTATCGTGCCTCTCGTGAGTCACGAATGCATCGAAACTGAAAGTTCAAAGATAAAAAAATTATAATTCGATTACCTACATATTGACTCCTATTTATTGTTATCTTCGTGATAATTGTTTATTCATTTGACAACAATGTTCAATTCTTATCAAGCAAGTTAATATGTTCTTATGTGATTTTTTTTTTTTGTTTCTATTGAGTTAAAAAATTATTTTTGGGATTTATATGTAAAATTATGAATAAAACTATTTATACGAGTACAATGGCTACAAAATATGAATACCTAACTATTATATTGAATTACGGATTGTATAAATATGTTTGTAAACTGTCCTACTATACATCACTTAAACTGAACCAATATTGAAAAATGTAAATGATAGGTAAATGTAAAATCTGCGCCAACTACTATTCCACTAATTCATAAAAGCTGTATCAGTGCATATAGTTATTTGACTAATTACAAATGTTTTATTTAGAGAAAAAAAGAAGGAAAAAAAACTAAATCATTAAAAATATGAACTTCCTGCTTTGAGAACCTTCATTAAATTACTATTTAATTCGAATTAATTATTTGATCGTTTATACGAATAAAAAGTCCTTTTAAAGGAAACAAGTACTGGTTAAGCTGTGAAACCTCAACTGAACAATAGTATAGGTGTCAATATTAATTAATTTTCACTTAAATTGTACAAATAGGTATACCGGTCATTCTTACACTATTGCAATAAGCTTAGAAAAAATGAGCTTGTCGATGTGATTATTTTTTCAATTGCTTTTCTGTATTAAGAAAATCATAATTACAAATGTTTTATTTAGAGAAAAAAAGAAGGAAAAAAAACTAAATCATTAAAAATATGAACTTCCTGCTTTGAGAACCTTCATTAAATTACTATTTAATTCGAATTAATTATTTGATCGTTTATACGAATAAAAAGTCCTTTTAAAGGAAACAAGTACTGGTTAAGCTGTGAAACCTCAACTGAACAATAGTATAGGTGTCAATATTAATTAATTTTCACTTAAATTGTACAAATAGGTATACCGGTCATTCTTACACTATTGCAATAAGCTTAGAAAAAATGAGCTTGTCGATGTGATTATTTTTTTCAATTGCTTTTCTGTATTAAGAAAATCATAATGCCAAAAAATTAATCGTGTGTTAAACTCTAACTTTTTCAATTCAACCAATAACATGTTCACCAGCATAGGTATGTCTATGTACAACGAATAAAGCGTAATTGAAATTTCTCGAGTTAATTTTCAAGTAACGAATTCTGGTCCCAGAATTTGAAAAAATTACAGTTTTTGCATTTTCGACATCACGCGATTGAATTTTCGGAAAAATCAAAAAACGGGAGGAAATAATAAATAAACGTAACAGAAATAAAATTCACGCTTACAAGTAAATAAAAAAGTAACAACAAAAAGAACAAACAAAAATAGAAACTGAATCGAACACAAAATGTATCAACTTAGAAGATATAATATTGTTTATAATGTTTTCATTACACCCATATAATTTTTCAACGAATTTCAAAAACTATTTACAAACACGTTTAGATGTTTAATCGAAAATAAATTATAATAAGTTCGTAAATATGGGTGCGATAGCTATAAAGAAGATTATGTCCGTGACAATGTAGTAATATGGAAAAAAACAACATATTAATGCTCCAATTTATTATATAGGAATGAAGATCGAAATTTAATCTCTATTTTAAACATCGGTACTAGAATGAGAATAGATATCGATTAGATTTCATTTAGTTTTTCTTCAAATTTCCAACAAAACTCAAAACTACATTAATTGCCGACGCCTAGATAATGCACAAGAGCCTGGGTTTAATGAACATCAACTGAGCAATTACATTTAATTAATGTAGAGAGAATTTTTCGAAAATTTATTACCCAATTTGGCCAAGAGACTCTAGCCCCGTAGCTGTACATGGCACGTAAAACAAAAAAAGTAAAAAAAGTAAAGTAAGTTGAAATGTTTGATTTTTTCGAAATTCATCTGACTTTGGGATCTAAGGGGACAAAATTACAAAATGGAAGTTGAAAAAAAATTTGATAAATCTAGGTCAATATTCAACCTAAGTAGTCGAAGTTTGGAAATGAAAATTTCTAAAATTAGTTTTAGTAAAATTTGATTTTTTACTTTCAATGCCAACCTTTAGTTATTCGAAGCAATTTATTTTTCATTTTTTTCTACATTTAATGCAATATTCAATATTTTGTATATTTTTTCAAAGCAATAAAATGAGTACAATTTATTACTGGGTTGCATAGCTCGAACTTCCCTCATACCCCAGTGCACTTCATGGACATGTTAAATTGAATTTTTAGTTCCCAGAGACTCTCAAATTATCTTTTATTCGGTTTTTTATAATTAAATAAATTATCAAATTTATGCCATTTGGAAGTAGAATTTGGCTTACCGTGAGAACCTTTGGAAGTTGGACATTGAGCTTGTGCCTCTCAAGGTCATATTGGCATAAATCAAATCCATAAAATGTAGCAGCAACATCATGATATAAAAAATTTGGTTTCGACAGCAAAGATAAAATATAAACAGTAATTTTCTTATTTTTACATCAAAAGGCAATTTTATGAGATTTTGCATTTAAAAAAAAAAAAAAAAAAAAAAAAAAAAACTGTATTAATAATAAATCAAGCTCTTGAGGAAATGTAGGCATAGTAAACACCCTCCTTCTTCCCCCCTCCCCTCTAACTGGGCATACATACGGCCTGTATCTTATAAATTTGAATCAAAACAAGTTCAGAACTAACAAGATCATATTTAAGAGAACAAAAGGAAACTGATAATTTGAAAAACAGTAAATGATTAAATAATGACGTGTATTGGTGTATATACGATTCAAATAGGTAGATGGTTGAAAAAATGATAAATAAAAAGAAAAAGTTTAAACACTTTTATAATCGAGGAAAAAATTGAGTAAATTTTTTTTCACCTTTGAGAAATTGAAAATGACTCCCAGACATAAAAAAAACCTTAATCTACCCAAAACTTTAGAAAGAAAAAATTAAACACCGTATACTTCCCAAAGTTTGACTATATTAGAGAGGTAAATATTGACCTGGTGGAGGGGCGGGGGGAGAGGGTCCCACATTGCATTAGATTAATTAACGAATTACTGACTTATCAGTCTATTTTTGGGTTATTATATTCTCTGCCTTTAGTAACCATGAAAATTTGATCGTCAAGAAATGACTAGATTTTTGAAAATAAATTTTTTTTTTTGGAATTCCATCGAATCCCTATTCTCATTTGTGTACAGAAATTCAACTAAGTGTAATACAATTATTAAAAAAAAAAAAATCAAAAAATATCGAGTACGTTTAAAAACGTTCATTAACATCAAAAACGACCATATAGTTGGCAAAAATGTTAAAAATTCGATTTCAAGCTTTTAAAAGTAAATAACAAAAAAACCGAAAAACAAAGAAAAAATTTGGTAACTGTTTTAAAAATTCATTTTTTGACATCCTGAAGATGCGATTATTACAAAATTCGTATTTTTTTCCGTACCGAATACTCCGCTATTTAAAAATTTATTTACAATGAGTTTGCTCCTACGTGAATAAAATTGCATCGAAAAAAAAAACATTCTTAACGACGTAACACGAAAGAATAAAAGCTCAGATTTTTGTTTCTGTAAAACATACATTTTTTCAAGTACCTGGTAAAATTTAATAATACGTTACGTCTTCGTAGAATATTCGAGAACTCACTCTTTAAATAAGGAAAATACATACATGATATAATATATAACGGTACATCGTTAAAGTCATCTGTTTCGATTCTAGAAGGGGGGGGGAGAAAGATCAACTCTTATAAAAATAAGATTTCACTTTTTGGCAACACTGATGTGTATGCTTAATCATCGTATTCTAATTCCTATCACTTTTACTTACATATTCCTCGAAAAAAGTATCGAGTAAAATTATACTTTAGGTAGTTATACATTAACGAAGTAGTAGAATACATGTTTAATATTAATAAAATTTTCAAGGTCGAAATAAAATCATAGAAAAAAAATTAAAATTTCGATATATATAATATAAAAAATAAAATAAAACATTTAATATGACACATATATAAACACGAAACAGATGTTCTCGAAAGAATACATACATTATACAAGTTATATAAAAAAAAAAGAAAAGAAAAAAGAGAATGGAAATTAAGAGAGAGAGAAACACAAAAAATAATTACAATAGATAAATTCAGTTCTTTTCCGTTTTCATATCGACACCAGCTACATGAGATTCTACGTTGAAGCTCTGATTCTGCACACTATTGTTGGGTTCGTCTTTGACGTTAGGATTTTTTTCTTCATCGCTCGAAGATCGTTCAGCCTTATCGTCGTTGTTGACGTCATCGTCGGTACTTTTAGCAGCGTCTTTGACATCCTTGGCGGTGACGGTGGATAACAAGGTATGCGCCAATATATGGTTGATGTTTGGTCTACTACTTTCATCGTCGATTCGGCGGAATGCTGGGCCATCGAATTTTGATATTTATTCCTGTACAACTGCTCGAGTATATTCTTTCTTTGGATTTGCTCATTGAAAGTTTGATCATTGTCTAGACTAGATCTAATAACTCCGTCTAAGAAAGTACCGTTGAAACCGGATCCGTCGTATAAATTTTCAGCCACTTCTCGGGCACTCTTGCCGAGCGCCGTTAGACTATGCGTTTTGGCGGACTCTTCGTGCATACGTTGCATGAACGGGAACCCGGGATTCCTGGAATAATCCATTAGATGATGAAACGGCGTTGACCACAACTGGAACGGATTGGTTGGCGCGAAAGGATGAGGGGATTCGAACATAGGTGGTATTTTCATACCGTTAGGTGTGGTTGGTAGCGGCGAGGGTGGCGTGAAGGGAGGTTTAACGCCAATTTTCGGTTGCGGAGACGGAGAATGTTGAGCTGGTTTCTCGTTCACCGATAGTCTCAATACGCTGCCGTCTTCTCGCCTCTTTAAATCGTCCGGTTGATTTTTCGGTTCGCGTTTACGAGGCCTCATCAAGTGTCTCTCTTTTACTTTGTATTCGAGCGTGGAATGAGGAACTCCGTAGTACGAGCCAGCTCTGTGGACGCTCATTTCGCCCCGTTGGACGGCTCGTACAGCTTCGACGAGGCTGTCTCGATCGTAGTTTCGATATTTACCGCGTTTAGGGCGCGTACCCTTTCCACTACTGGCGGAGCCGGCGTTCGAGGCCGACGAAGGTAAAGGAACTTTGACTTGGTTACATGGTTTTTTATCGTCTTCGCCGCCATGACTTTTGATGACGGAGGTCGACGATAGCGTTGGAAAAGTGACTCTGTGTAAGCTATCGATATTCGACGTACCTGGTATATGGGGTATGGGCACTTCGTGCGGTTGCTGGAACCGATGACCCATGCTTTTGGCGATCACGTCGCGTAAATTAAGACCCAGCTTAGGGTTAATGGGTAATGGCGACGAAGAATCGCTGCGAGCCGCGCTCATAGGAGGCGGCGACGACGTAACGCTTTTCTCAGAGCCGGCTTCCGATACCCTGTTGTCGGTATTAAAATCCGGAATGTTGCTGAAGCTCGACTCCGAAGTGGAACCGTTTTTATAGGGCGGTTTAAACAGCTGCAGCCGATTCAGCATATTCGACGGCGAGTTATTACTATCGTCTTGGTTACTGTCGTTCTGCGGCGACGAGAACGATGCCGCAGACTCGGAGGTTTTGACGGAATTCTTCATGCTCTTCTTCCTCTGCTCTTCCGATTCGGCCAACATACGTTGCACCAGTTCCGGAAACAAAGGCGATGAGAACTTAGGACTAAACGAAGGCGACACTTCAGTCGGACTGTCACTCGGTGGCGTTTGATTTCTAACACTGAAGTAAGGATTAGCATGTCCCAACAACGGAGAGATATTGAAATCGCCCCTAGTCATGTTCAATAAATGAGTAAAATATGGCGCAATAGATGCCGGATCTAAATTACCCCAAATCTCCGCGGCCCCAGGAGGGAATATAGAATACACAGGTGGTGGTACTTGGCTCTGACCCGTCGAATCTTTTTCCTGTTTTAAATTCTGTTCGACCAAGAACTTGCTACCATGTTGCAGTAATGCTCGCAACGAATCGTTTTCAATCAACGGGGACGCGGTTTGTTTGGAAAATCTAATGAGATCTTCTACCGTCAGCGGCTTCATGAATTGCTTATCTGCATCCTTGTCTTCTTCGGTCGCCGAGAGCTCTTTTTCAACGTCTTCGTCTTCGTCCTCTCGTTCCTCAGATTCTTCTTTGTCGTCCGATGGTACGTCCATCTCTTCTATTGGTTTATCTTCCATGGCCAAACTTTGGAATGTGGCGGTATCTCGTTCCTTTTCCATCGCCAGTTTGTACACTTTATTGCGTAACGTTGATCTAGGGATACCGTAGATAACCGCTGCCCTCCTGGTGCCCAATTTACCGCTTTGGATGTCGCGCAATGCGGCCTGTAGCTCTTCTTCTGTGTATGTTCGTCTGCCCGCCATTGGACTTAAACGTGGTTTCGCCCTGTTTAAAAAATGAACCCACATTACTCTAATCTTATCAAAGAGGGCTAAGGGAAGGAAACACTTGAAATTTGAATCGATTAATATCCTCAGAGTTTGTAAGATTTAATATAATGTTGTTTCATTTAATACCTCATTAGCAGATTCAAGCTGTAAAATGTGAATTTCTCCTTAATCTTTTTTTAATATTACCACTTTTGAGCCTTTCAACTAGTTCAGGAGACTAAACACACTTTATGACGACTAGGAGAAAAATGTAAGCAGCCAAGCCATATTACAAGATCTAAGTTTCTAATGAGGGTATGATTAAACTTGCACATAACACTGTTAATCTCTTTACAAAGACACCCAATACTTCGACTGGAAACTATACCATCTGAAAAATTGAATGTAAGGTATTCGATACTTCTTGCTCGCAACAGACATACGAATCTATGTACACTACATCCGAGCAATTTAAGATCTCTCAAGTACTCCATAAATTTTAGCTTATTCAGCACATTGAGCCCATTTTGGTATAAGCTCGAGAGTACAATTGTAGCTCCAAACTGACCTTACCTAACGAATCTGAACTTTTTCGACTGTCTAGTTATATTTGAGAAATTTCACATCATTTTATATGCAAAGTCGTTCCCTGGTCCCCTCAGACTAGGAGTAAAAATTTTTATATTTTAGTAATTTAAGCTCACTCAATGATATTAAACCAAAAACGACCAATTTAAATCTTTTTTTTACAACCTAAAAATTTTAAAGACTATAATCTCTTTTATATCCTCCAATACCAATTTTGAGTTTCGATTTCGGATACTCCTCAAATACATAAAATTTCTAATACACTGTATTATTAAACATTTACTACATTTATAACACTACTTCAAACATTTGACGTCGAGTCTTGTTTTTGGAGAGTTATGTAGATGACGTAGAAGAGGGATACGAGAAACCTAGGGTTCCGCAATTAAATCCCTCAAAGTGTTGTTTTTAAAGCTGGAAGAAGATTGGGATGGCTTATGCTGAAAAATTAGGAGGATAAAGGTGATGTGCTTATCAAAATGTGTTTGGGTAAAGAGAACAGAAAATAATGAAGCAAAGTACTAAAAAAAAAACCAAGATGACATCTGAATAAAGTTTCCAGTTCATGAGATAAGAATGAAAAAAAAGGGGAGAGATCAGTGAGAGGAAAGGAAAATCAAAAAAGCATACATGAATTTTAGCATTCAACATGAGACCACTCATAATTCTGAAACAAAACTGCCAACCAACGTAGTGCATCATGAGACTTTCCTAATGAATATGGCGACCAACGTAGGGCATCACAAAACTTCCCAATGAATATGGCGACCAACATGGGGCATTATGAGACTTCCCTAACACATGCGACCATGCGGGACTCCGCAGGAATTTCCAAATGAATATGATGACCAACGTCTGGCATCAAGAGATTTCCCAACGAATATGGTGATGAATGTGAAGCATTATGAGATTTTCCTAACGAATATGATACCTATTTGAGGTTTAGCAAGAATTTATAAATGAATATGGCGATCAACGTGGGGCTCCACTAATTCTCCGACAAATGAAAGATTCAACTAGTGGAATTGTTGCTGTTGTTTTTGGATAAATGCATCGACATACATTTTCTCACATTGGTTCCCAATATCACCACCCTTCCTTCACTGCTCCGGAAATACATTCAAGGGGTGGTAAAATCTTACTCAACTGCTTTTCAAGATGTCTTAAGAAATTACAGAAGAACTAAGGTACACAAAATACAAATATAAAGTACTCACTTGAAAATATGACGATTCGTATTCAATACTGAAACTTTGGCGGCTGTTTGAGCGGCAGACGAAGTGGTAGAGGTGAAATTCGGCGTATTACCCGCAGCCGGCGAGCAAGGCACATCTACGGGCGACCTAGTCGGTGAATTGATCGGCGAACACGATTTGGCGCTAAGATCTAAAGGTTGCTCGTCAACAACATCAGTCTCGGAATCTTCTCTCTTGGAGGCGTCGAGTTTGAAATTAGCAGTGGGCAGACACCACTGTGGCACCATATCAACTAATGCTGCATTCGGTGAGAAGCGCAGGCCACCGAATGGTTTCTGCAACGAAATGTTGTTAATGGCGGCGATGGTAGCCATCGATGCTGCCAATGAAGAAGCGCCCGATTCTATACTTGACATAGAGTTCAATTGGTTTTTGGTAAAGTAAAATGAGTCAGGAATGTTTGATAGGTTGAACGGAGATCTTTGGAAATTCAAGTTGCGCGCTTGTTCGGTAGCGTCGTCTTCGCTGTCTTCGCTTTCGTACGAACTTTCACTGGAATGGTTTTGCGTTTTCGATTGTTCTTGACTCTTCTGCGAAGAAAAATACAATATTAGAATTTCCGTCAGATGGGGCTTATTGGTATTAAATTTAAACCTATATTATGTGACAACATTTTGGACTATTTTTTGGAACCTTTTTAATACCGATAAAATCGATCATGAATGTTCATGGGCGCGAAAACATATACTAGGCAGCCGGTACTAGAACTTCCGCAACGAGGCAAAAAACAACTCTCAAACTGTACACTTCGCGTTAATTACCAACGTTGTGCGATTTCGTGTTCCAATATTTCGAGCGAAATAGTCGAAAAAAAAGCCATTAAACGAAACAATAATGCTGTCAAAACCGTATCTACTAATACAATTTTGTCATTTCTCTTATTTTTCGTTGAAAAATCGTCCGCGTCCTTTTTTTTTTTCGACAGTCGAACATTTTTTAAAATATAAATCACATACGATTTTCCTATCTACATATGGGGTGATGATAAAAAAAAAAAGACAAAAAAATACGTAAAAATAAATTTTCCAATGATATTTTTTACGGTTGCGACCATCGAGTTGAAAATATGCAAAATGAAAGAAACGGGGAAAACAGGACCGTTTATTTTTTATCACGCAGGATGAAGAATCGATAAGCGTGAAGGTATAATTTTATCTAAATAAGCAATGAACTCGACGGCGGTATCGTGTCGGCATGGTTGACACGCGTGTATATGTGTGGTGTGCAATTTATCGCGCTTGTCGTAGGCGTGTATGCTTTCGCTTGTTTATTATGAATGATTCAATCGGATTTGTATGTCATAGCCATGAGCGAGCAACGATTACCAGTGCAATGAAGAAGTGCTTTGACCGATTCATCGAGTTGAATTCTCTATAATCAGTCTAGTCTTGGCAGAAAGGGTGGAAACGAGAAATATGCTAGGTGATAGGATAGGCTCAAAGCTACGCGAAATCTATAAAACCAAAAACCGACTTGGTGGGTTTTCAAATAGAGGAGAAGGAAGTTAGCGCGTATCTTTTAAATCTTCTTTTCTATGAAATTTGTACAAATTTTATGAAGGAACACGATACTAGGTATCAATATGGCCTCCATTATGCTTATAATTTTGCTATAAAGCCTTAGTAATGACAAAGCAACCAACGACTTCAATTACAAGTCGGACAACTCAATCTGGCAACGCTGCCTATTGTGGACCTAAATCAAGGCCAATTTGAATTATACGCGAATAACACAACTTGGCAATCTTGCAAACAGTGATTCCACGTCGTCACAGGTTCTCCAATCCTATTAAAAATATTAGGCTAATTTTTCGAGCACATGGTCCATAATTTAGCTGTCAAGATTCAGTCAATATTTGAGTTGTTCGGTGTGTTTATTCGAGTAGGTCTGAAATGCAAAGATTTGAAGACCACACCCTCCCCCGACCCTCCTTCACGATTCAGGGTGGCCCTAATAGTAATCGTTTTTAACCTAAACACTTCGCTAAAAAAAAAAAGTAAGCAGCCATACCGCATTGCTGGAGCTGAGTTTTTAACTGTGGCTTGTTTTAATTTGGTAATAGCCTTGCTCCCTTCATGACTACAGGCCACACCCAATACCAAGTCTGAAAACCCCTACTCTATCCTTTCCAAAAACACTTCAGAAGTTAAATTCGGCACAAACGTAGTATTTTTTGCCATGAAATAATCATGTGAACAGATACTTCTCAAACTATAACTATTTGAAGGTCCTCAAATTATCTTTAAATCTTTATGATACGTTATTTTGGTTCCGTTTTCACCGGAATTGATGAGACCATATTCTGGTCATTAATTAATGATACACACGAAGTTTGACCTTTCCAAGTCGATTTGCTGACGAGATATGGATGATTCATGAAATTTCCTGCACCAATTTCCCCTCCAAAAGCCATACTCCCCTCCGAAATCACTGGGGAAGCTAAAATCAAAACAGGTTTGTTACTTGGGCTTATTTTGATTTCGGTACATTTTCCAGAAAGATAATTAAAAATTACCCGATTTTTTCATTCCCGAATTCTTTTTCCCGAAAGACAAAGTTACCGAAAAAGAATTCCTCGTTACGTTTTCCCGAATATATCCCAGATAAGTTTTCTTGAAAGATAAAATTTTCAATTTTCCATTTCTATGGAAAATAAGTTATGGCGAGACTGGCGTTGTAATAGAGAGAATAATGTCATCGGCCATCTAGCAAGAGGGAGGTGTAGAGCCGTTCAGCCCTATTATACCCCTCAATCCTAATCTATGGAATCAACATTTAGCAGCTTTAACAGGGGATCATAAAACCAACAATATCGGTGAGGGATGCCACAACCGATTCCGCATCATCGTTGGAAAACATCATCCAGATCTATATGCCACCCTCAATGAATTACAGAAAGAACAAGGGGCAACTGAGGTGAGCTTGGGCGAATTAAGTTTGAGGAAAAAGGTACGAATCAAAACAAAAATAGATTCAGCTGCAGATTCGTTAACAAACATTACATCCGAATAAATGTAGCACAAAAACGACAATAATGAAGTAGAGATTTGAGAGTTATAGCTCACTATATCAATTTGTAACTACATATACCTAATTTATGAATTAAAATAATCCAAATCATTTGGGTTTTGCTTTTTCGGGAAAAATAATTCGGGAATTAAAAAAATCAGGTAATTTGATATTCAGGAATGAAATAATTCGAGAAAGTGTCCGGGAACCCTCATTTTATCACATGACACCACAATAAAAAATTTTCGACCACTCGTGTACCCTCACCACTATTTAAAGTCAATAACCCTGCCTTCTCCCCTCCAACATCATGTATGGAAATGAATTAGGGATATAAAATATTTCTTATTTTCAATAATCTGACTTCATATTAGTTATATTTTTACTAATTTGAGACTCCTCAAGCTCTAAGTGTCCTTGACTCACTCAAAGATTGGAAGACCCTGTTCTCCCCCGATCTTCCTTTTCCAAATCAGGTAGGCTGTAATAGCTATCGTTATCAACTTGAAAAATACATTATAAGAGACCTTACATAAACAATAGTTTGTCTGAAATAAGAAACACTTAGCCTTGAAAGGTGAACAATCACAAAATTAACACAGACACCACGTATAGATTATGTACATGCATTACAACTTTGTTCAAACGTAAATTTTACCTGAGTTCAATTTTCTCTTGTAAATGCATTTCCAAATTTCAAAATACATTTTAAGTTATGAAACTAAATTTTAGAAAAATTAATAGAACAAAATTAAAATGTTTTGGGCCATTTCATATAAGAATTGAAACTTTGAACATTAAGTGAACATAACTCGCAAACCACTTACCAAATCTAATTACTTTCGAGAGTAGGAAGAGAAATTTCATGCGTCAGACATCTTATCATTGGAATTACCGTATGACAGGAGTAATTATCATGAAAAACTTGACCTGCATGAATAATTTTTGAAAAGTTGAATTTATTACGAAAAAAATACATTTGGGAAAAGGGGCGTTCTCTAATGGATGATTCATTTACCCAGAACTCACAGAAATTTTGAAGTGTAGAGCCCAAAGTAAGCGGTGAGTACTCACACAGTAGGGA
This sequence comes from Phenacoccus solenopsis, assembly GCA_009761765.1. Lineage (NCBI taxonomy): Eukaryota > Metazoa > Arthropoda > Insecta > Hemiptera > Pseudococcidae > Phenacoccus > Phenacoccus solenopsis. The sequence continues at coordinate 18,420,250 of CM019755.1, read as the reverse complement.
ATTCAAAAATTATAAGTTAACTAGTAATTTCAGAAACTACTATAATTTCACTAATAGTTTAAAACCAATACTTGACAAAACTTCTATAGTTCACTAATAGGCGTGTTAGTATTAAATTGAAAGACTAAGAGTAATGCTACCAGCGATTTCAGAAACTACTAGCTGTACAATTAGTTCAACTATGGTGATTTTTGAAACATACGCCACTATTTTCGCTCTATTCGGCCAGCATGCATTCATTCGGTTATAATTTTTTTGATTTGATCAAAACGTTAATTTGATGTAATAATATTTCCTAAGTTCGATTAAAGAGAAACGAATGAGTGTACAAAAAAAACCACTAAACATTTTATGATAAGGAGTGGCGTGATGGTATTTACCCCAGGAAAATTATGCAAAAAAAAAAACAGGTCTATGCGGAAAAATGAGGTGGCAAGCTGATTCTTGGTTTTTGGTTGCCTTGAAGAAGGATATTGGGTGTCCGGGCGTGTCCGGTGTGCGGGTCTCCCCTTATTGTGGATCTTAGCCCCAAAAATTGATTTTTGGTCGATAATTCCGTAAATATTAATCCTAGAACAAAAAGTGTAAAGTACAATTTCAACCTACATTAAATTACCTACCAGACGACATATCGATGACATCTGTAACCTCAGAGGGGGTGGAGCTACCTCTATGTAAAGTTAAAGCATTTTGAAAAAACGCCTTAAATATCGATTCTAGCACGAAAAGTGTAATAAACACTTGTAATCTAGATCAAATTACCTATCACATAACATATCGATGATATCTGTAACCCTAAGGGGAGGTGGAGCAATCGCCACTTAAAAATATAATATTTAAATGCCTAGAGGATTACTGTACCACGCGCTCAACGTATGAAAATCTGTAGGATTCCTCTACTACGCGCCTAATGATAGTAAAAATTCAACACGCGCCTTACCAAGGGTTAAAAAATAATAATATTGACTTCTAGTCCTTGACTACTACTGCCGAAATCACTAAATAGGAAAACCACTAGTATTTCTTATTTAAACCACCAGTTTTTTCAGTGTGGGCAGCACTTCAAGATTTTTTATTGTATTAAGAAGCCAAAATTGACTTTTGGCAACACTGTCTTGGACCTGCGCAGTCTGAAATGATGCTAGTAAATTCCTAGGTTAATCGCAGTAGGAGATCTACCAGTAGAGGGGCATCAACTACGTAAGCTTTGTACTGCGCTCAACTCGGTGCAGTCCTTGGGTGTTGCAGATTGTGGTCGAACATTAACATAGGGTCTTTTGTTCCGTTAGCTAACTACGCTACGTAGGTATTCAACTGAAGATGAAAGAATGCACCGAGTCGAGGGCGGTACAAAGCATATAGTAGATAAGCCACGTCAGTACGTCTCATATTGGTAATATAGGCGGTTCGGGTTGGGGAGCAATCCTAGGGAGTTACTGACATGACGTAACCTCCGACTGACGTAAGGCCTAAACAGTGTTGACAAGATGAAATATATTTTCTAGCTAACTTATTCAACAGCCAATATGGCTTAAGACAAAATTTTTATTAAAGAACAAATTTATTGATATGCATCCGGTAATTTTTTATATATTTTTAACCACATACAAGGAAAAATTACGAATTTATTTATCATGAGATTTACATCAATTTGCACACTTTATTTTTTTCCCCAATTTCAAACATTGGTCAGGAATTTTTGAAATGCATAAGTTATTATTAATGTAATAGCTAGTTACTCTGAACTTTTTTTCATTTCTTATTTAACTTTTTTGATTTTTTTTTTTAATTTTTAATTTTTTCCTTCATCACTGAAAAAATTGTCACCATTTCTTCCAACAAATAAAATATGAAAAAAACATTTTTGCATGATTTTTTTTGCAAAAAATATTTTTCACTTGATAACGATGTATGACTTTTGATTCGAGGCATTTTTGAAGAATGATTTGGTAGCGTGCTTCCAAATTATGGAACACTGGATCTGTATGATACAAAGTTTTGAAAATTCAGATTCAATGTTTCATTAGTGGAATGTTTCAAAATCTTTTTCAAAAATATTCATCTCGAAAAAAAATCATCTTTTGAAAAGTATATTATACCATTGCATTTAGTGCGCGACACACATATTTTTTTTATACTCTACCTAACAATTAGGAATCTACTGGGTACTCGTGATTTATAAAAATATCGAAAAAAGTGTCGCTATCAATTTTTGAAAAAATTAAAAAATAAATAAAAATACACGAACAACTGTAAATCTATATTATGTGCCTACAGTACGAGAATCAGTAATGTGATAATCGTATTTACGGTTACCGCACCTTCTATTATATACATTTGAATTGGTAACATCAAAACTACACATATTAGCTCTAAAGAGCTCTTATTCTCCGGCTGCCTTAAAATTAGTTCAAGGTTGTTCTAATTTATCAGCGCGTATTCAAATACCCGTTTCGTAACAATCAAATTCATTAATAAGAAAAAATTTACTCCACAAAACGAAAAACTTTTCGAGATGTACTGGTGGGATTACATCGCATCATGTCGTGCATAGAACTCACAACCATAATGTTCTGAAATCTGTGCATGTTATAAAAATAAATATGGGAAAGATGTAATACATACCGGAACGGTGTTATCGACTTTTTGCTGCGAGGTATTTGAGTTTTCATCACAAAAATTACATTTATCGGACGATTCCCAGTCTTTTTCCTCCATTTGTTTGCCTTCGTCTTTTAAATGAACATTTTCCATCAAAAGCTGCTGGTAATGCTGCCATCTCCTTCTGCCCATTAACTCTTTTGCTATTTGTTCTAGACCTGTAATGTTACCGGATGTGTTAGCGTGACAATACGATGTTAGTAAAACATCACCATAAATGTGAGGTGGAAAACCTCATCTTTAACAATAAAAAGCAACGCGTAGAGTTGGTAATTATGACTCGGAGCATGAAAATAATTTTTTTCGCGAATAAACTCCCGTATACGGCAGATTAGGCAACTTACACGACCTCCGAGTATATATTAGACTATGTTAGAAAAATTAAGTCCACAACGAATATCAGCGGCGGTTGAACATAACTTAGGCGGATATTAAAAGGTATTTAAGTTGACCAAGTATATACATTTTAATACTTCGTGGTAACGTTATTTTCCAACTTTACCATTAAATGTTGGGAATTTCATACGACGCTGGCAAATCAGCGAATAAAAATTCCCGCTCTCGAAGTCACACTAAAGCTCATATCCGCCCGTCAAATTCGAAACGAGTCAAAGTTGACAAATAAAAGCTTCCTTAAATATCGTCAATTGACAGCAACGACGCGCTGCGCTCATAACATTCTCGAACTGTCGAGTCTCGCGAGGAGATGTCACGAGAACACTACTGATTAAATTCCTCCACCTATCTCCTTCCCGAAAAATACCGTTTGGAAAACTTTTTATTGGCTTAGTTGCATCCGAGATATGGGGTATTGACGGGGCCTCAACCGGGTGCAATCACTTATCGACGAATTCTCCAAGCAAAGTGCGCAGATAAATGGACGGTTATTTGAAAACTCGTGTATTTTAATTGTTACTGATACGCTCGATTTTAAATACAGATTTTTTCGCCACACGTGGAATGATAAGAATTGCCAAATAAGTATTTCGCGGCGCAATTCGCCAAGCAAATATAGTCTTTTATACCGGGAAAAGCGATGAATTATCAAAACAAATTACCGTGATAACGATATTCGCCGCCACTCGGTACGGATGACATAAACTGCAATATGCGGTTTATGTTTCGTGCACGCCGATTTTATTAGACGATAGGAATTTTTTGTTGTGTTTTCGTTCAATTCGGTGATAAAAATTTCAACGAGTATTTTAATCGCTGTTTTTTTCTTTTTTGCGATTAATTTCTTTTAAACGTTTTTTATAGCTTTTTACAAAAAAAGAGTAAAGAAGTGTTAAAATTATTCGAAAAATAATAATTTTTTGACTCCACCGATTTTTTTTATTGAAATAAAAATTTAAAAAAATTTATTAGAAAATTCTCAGTTCTTCATAAATTCTCTACCCTCTCTGTGAAGATATTTCTAAACATAGGTACTTCGACTCAATGTTCCGGATATTCTCACATAGGAACTAAATACTCTTCGTAGCCTTTTGATGTGCTGTCTCGATTTTTTTTTAATTTTTCTCTCTCTCTCTCTCTCTCACAGAATTGCAAAAATAAGATGACTCGTTATCAAAGTAGGAGTGCGTTATGCATAAAAAAATTTAATACACCAATCACAACCACAAATACTAAATATTTCAAAGAATTAACCACTGATAGTCTCAATAGGGCTCAGATTCAGCTTGTGAAAATACATATTACAATTTTTTTTCAGGTCAATTTTTCGAATTCCATTTCATTTTTTTTTTTCGAAGATATTCCACTTTATTATTATTATTTTATCTTTTTTTTTGTGAAAAAATGGTATTTATTGAACCACTTTTTAATGAAGTCATTTTACATGTAGATAAAAAATCAAGGTATAATTCGATGAGGATTTTTTCAGAAGGAATACCTTGAAGTACTGATAAACAGCATTGAAACGAGGCCGGCAGTGATAAGGTTACAGACGATATTCTAATGGTTTCAAATTTTCTACTTATTACATGGGATGCCCTACTATGTTCCAAACTGAAAATTTATCACAACAGTTTTTAAAAAGGCATACTAAAATTTGAAAAAATTTTAATTTTTTTTTAATACATTATTTATCAAGAATTTATGAAATTTTAATTACTATGTACAATGAAAAACAAAATAATGAATCTACTGCCTTCAACTTGAAAATGTTATTTTATCATTATGTTCATCATCGTTGAATACCCATACGTTAGAAATCACCAAGGTCTAAGGTAAGATTAATTTGACTTGTTTAAAAAATGCTCTTTCATAAATATTGTAAATAATAATTTAAAAGTTAAAAACATTTTACTGAACGTATTTCATTTTTATTAATTTTCAAATCAAAATTTTTTCAAATTTTCAATTTTTTTTTTGTGCCGTGTGCTGCCGCTAAGGCCAGAGGCACGTTTGCGGGTATGTAGTGTTTAGATTCTGTGGTAAAGGTTTGACTGTTTCAGGAAGGTGAATAGGTGGTTGGTCTGGTGGCTGTTGAGGATATCGGATAGGGTAGATGGGAGTTGGAGTCTAGAACGGATGTTTAATTCTTGATATTTCTTGTCTTTAAGTATGCCTAGGTATATTGAATTTTTATTGAATTATTCATCAGTATGGAACATTTTCAATTTTTTATTGTTTTTTTTTTTTTTTCATTTTTGGATAATCATTAATTTTCAAATACCTTTTTATTGTGCAACTGCACATATTTTTGAAATTGTTTTTCATGTTTTTTTTTTTGGGAGGGAAAGTGGGGGAAACAAGTTTCTATTATTAAATGCAATTTTGAATTTTTAGATGATTTTTTGTTGTTAAATACAATGTCTCATCATTTTTGATAAATTTTTTGTATTCAGACTTGATGTTTTTTTTTTTTTCAATTTTTGAATTATTCTTTTTCGTCAAAGATTTTTTTTTTTCATAATTTTTTACATAATTGGACACTTAATCCTTCATTTTAAAATGTTTTTTTTTTTTTTTGTATTCTGGAACATATTTTGAAAATTATTTTGGGGTTTTTCTTTTTTCTTTTTTTTTTTGAATATTCTGTTATTTTCAAATGGGTTTTAATTTTCGTATGATTTGTATTTTTGAATATCATTACAAATTACGTTAATTTTCATAATTTTTCAATAATTTTTCATATGATAAAATTTTGTAATTTTTAAACATTAATTTCAATTTTTTTTTTATATGCCTGATTTTTTCATATTTAGCAATTTTTCATTATTGAACTTTCTCCATAGTAAAATTTAGTTTCTTTTTGAACATTTTTAATTATTGTAGGCTTTTTTGTTCTTGGACATTTTCATTTTTCATAAGTTTTCAAAAATTTTGCTTTTTCAAAAATTAAAAAAAAAATTAATTTTTTATTTTTGAACGCTTCTTAATTTGTTTATTTTTTTATTATTTTTTGAACATTCTCAACCATAAAATTGAACTTCGTTTAGGGCATTTTTTTCATTTTTGTAAGCTTCTTTATCTTCGGCCATTTTCATTTCTTCAGTTTTTCAATTTTTATAATGTTTCCACGCAATTTTGCCTTCTCACAATGATTTAAAACTAATTATTTTTGAATATTTTCGAATTTGTTTTTTTTAATATTTTTGAACATTTTTTTATTCGCGCGTCATATACCGCTACTGTGGCTAGAAGCGCACCAAAAAATAGATTTATATGGAGTGGTAAAGGCCTATTTGTACTTGGAATTCAATCATATTATTTACAGACTGTATGCTAAGCTGAAAAGGAATTTGACTCGAGGATGTTGAAAGTTGGGGCATTCGATGAAGATATGGTTAAATTTCTCTCCATTACAAAATTAAATTTCTTTTTAGACATTTTTTTAATTTAAGTTTTATTTTATTTTTTTTTAAATTGACGCTATATGTAGCCGGGTGGCTGGAGTTATTTTTATTTAGGTTGCATTACATTACATAATATAGTGAGACAGGCTGTAGAAATTTGATTACGTTGGCTATTTTTACCGGACTATTGGCAAGGATAATTTCTACTTAAGTTTGAGGAAAATAGGTATTTTTACTATTGGTGGATTTAGAGCATTCTTTAAAGATATTGGGTATGTGATTGGAACGTTGCAGGTAATGCAGAAGGGTATCGGTAGTCTATTTGAGAGGTGATTATGAGTGAGAAGATTCTTGAACATTTTTTTTTTTAATTCTAATAATTTGTCAATAATTTCGCCCATTTACGATTGTTTTCAATTTTCGAACATTTGAAGAGTTTTTCATTTCTTGTTTTTTCAAGTATTTGTTTGCTAAGGTGCACTCTCAACTACCAAGGTAATTAAACCTCTCGGAGAAATTGGAAAGGCGGTGCCTGCTAATAGTGAATGAGTATACGTTACGTTGATTCGAGGTTTTTTCTTCAACATTTCTGTATTTTTAGAATCATTATGAACTTCTTTTTGGGTCGTTATTTGACTTTTTTCGTATATCATCTTTTATAGACTATTTCTTTTCTTTGAAAATATTTTTCAAGGTAATAATATTCAGTATATACCTGCGTGTCGTTTCACTACTCCTAGGGTTGGGGTAATTTATTTTATTTCTTTGATTTTTTATTTTTTTCCCTAGATTGTAACCAAGTGAGAATAACTGAGACCATAGTATTGAGCAAAAAGCAGAAGCAATTTTTCACTCAACAGATATAATTTTTTAGGGAAAGGAAAGAAGGTAGGGAGGTGTGAATGATTTTTTTTTTAATTTATGAAATTTAAAAATACGTGAAATTTAATAATTTTAATATTAATATAGATAAATAATTACTTTAATTTAAATTAAATGTAATGGTAAAATATTTTGAATATTTGATACTGTAATTTTAAATATTCTCTTTAAATGAATTTTTTAGACTGTTATATTTTTTTTCACTTTTAAACAAAAGAAGCAAAATTTTTAAGAAGAGGTATTATAGTGTTACTTCTCCTTCGTCCCACTCTCAAGGCCTCAAAAACTCCAGAGATGAATTTGTTCACTGAGTAAAAAATTCTACAGCATTTCCAATTATTACAATTCACGTCACCTTCTCGAGTCCAACAAACGCGTCTCACTCCTTACTCGATAATATCCACCCATTTACGTCTACGTGGCCATCGACTATCACTCGAGTAGCCAAAATTTACGGTACCTATTCGCGTACTCGATGGTTTTCACTTTGACCGCAACACGTCAAAACGATCACTGGTGACAGGTAACGAACACGAGCTACGACCATATACTTATGCGGTTATCAAGGCACCGAAATGCCACAAGGTAAAAATTTATTCGTACGTTAAATTTTAAAAATACCTGGCGGTTCTGCCGGGCGATTCTGAGAAAAGCTCGTGTTTAAATAAACCATCACGTCCGCGCCAAGTCGTAAATAGCGTACGGGCAAACCAAAAAACACTGTCACCAGGGTAGCGTACCGGTTCGGCAGCCAAACATTTAAAAAGTTATGGGTACGCTGAACCGTTGAAAATAGAAAAAAAAATGCACCGAGACTGAGTAATGTACGGCAGTAAAAAAATATGCACGTAATAAAAATTACCGCTCATGTACAACAGACCGCCGCGATACTTTGCAGTCATTTAGTACTTGTGCAACGAGCGCAAACAATGTTTCTTTTATGTTGCTTTGTTTAGAGCGGGCTCGATGGACGAAAAAAATTTCTTCAGTTGTCGTTTACGAGTGCATGATTTATGCCAACTTCGTCTGCACTCCCATTCTAATCGGCTTAATGAGAAATCTACGATGCTCACAGCCTACAAATAAGCAGCTCGAAAAGTTTCGGCGAAACGTTTATTAGACGAAAAGTTTCTCATACTGGTAGCGCGATATCGGCTCGTAAGAAAATTCAAGATTAACGCCGCAACCAAACGATAACGCCGGTACTTACTCGTATCTGTTAACTATATAAAACAAGTTTCCGCAAATTAATTTGCAGCATTGTTGAAAAACAACATTTTAGAAGCGTATCGTCGAGTCGAGAACCTTTTCTGATGTAAAATATCAAAGAATTTGATTATTTATAGTCTTAACTATTAATTTCGCGAATTGTTGATTCAAAAGATGTATACGTCGCTTTTTCTTTATCAATTAAAAACACTTAGTAATCATGCTCGAGGGTGATCGTTCAAAAGAATCTATCTTGCCTTTCAACACTAACAATGCTTTTTATATCTAAGGAATGAGAAAATTTCATGTAGGTAATCTGGGTTAAAGTGGCTTTTAATTCACTAAGAAGGCAGAGGGGAAAGGGGTACGAGAGGAAAGATTGCTTCCGAATCAGGGTTCGTAAAAGGGCTCGAAGACCTGAATTTCCATGTTTCAAAAATTTCTCATAATTCTGAACACAGTTTTTATTAATTTTTTTTCTTCTAATTATCATTGTAGTCCAGTAAATCTATGGAATACAAGTATCGTTAACAGGAAAAGTTCTTAACAAAGATTATTTCTCATAACTATATACATAGAGAGTAGCTCCACTAACAAACACCAAAATTCCCCATTCCTAGGTGGTGCGCATAGCCTATAGAGGAGTTGACCCGGCAAACAAAAAATTTTTTTTGGTTATATCTCCTCAGGATTTCATTGTAGGGCAAAAATAGCTCAGTGTAATTTTGTTCTACACTAAATCTCCTACAAATTTCATACGAATTATTTTTCTCTACAACCCATAGGTGGGGAGTTGTGGGTGTATGAAATTTAGTACTTTAGGAATTCCATCAAAATTCATTTAGTTTAAATATATGAGAATGAAAAATGCATATACGACGACGTGTGAAAACACATCAACCCAATCATGACCCTATAAAGGTCTCAGTCCCTTTCTCTCACCTCAGTAAAATGCGTTTAATGCATTACATAATTATGTACTTAAAATACTTTCCAACTACATATAGTCTCGTAACTAGCCCAACCTTTCAGCGGTTGGAGGGAGGGCTAACCAAGTTCCAGATAAGTGCAATTCCTTTTTTTGTTATTTGGTACTTTTGTAATAAATACAAAGTTTGACTAGGGAGCTGAAATTTCTCCACCCAGCTCCCTTGCTATGAGCCTATATCAACTTTAAATGGGTCCTAGCTCTCTTTCTCCAGTCCAATAACGGCGAGAGGGATGCTTGCATCGGTGGCAACCACTCGAACAGGCTTCTCATAAGGATATGGGAGATTCCCTTCTTTACAAAATTGTTACCCCTCTCTCCGAAAAATTAACCAGTAAATTTTTTTAAATGATTTTCTAAGGTCTCAATTTTTTTTTATATTTAAAAAAGAATAAAAATTAGATTAATTTTATTGTGAAAAAAAGACTGAATGAAACAAAAATTCGCAGGCGCATCAAATTTAAAAAAACAATGACATCAACAACAACAATAACAACATCACCAACAACAACAACAACAGTAAACAACAAATTCACCACCGTGTTTAATGAAAATTGAAAAAAACTAACGAAAAAACGAAAAACTTATTAACGTGTCGAATAAAAAATATAAAAAAAAAAAGATAGAAAAATTCACATAAAGGTTCGAATAGAAAATTCAAAAAAATACATAAACGTGTAAAATGAAAAATAGAAAAAGAACAAAAAAAATGAAAGATTCACAAACGAGTCAAACGGAAAATAATACATATTATCTCAATATTATAGAAGACGACTATGCAATAAGCGAAGGCGCGAAATTCATTATGTAAAAACTTATGTTCACATTATTTTTCAATTGTTGCGTTAAATTTTTATGCAATTTTAGTCTTTAGTCGTCTATTTCAGCGACTTTTCTGGTGCCTTCTTTGCATAAATAGGTGACAAAAGCCTCCTTGCCACAGGCTCGCGACATCACTGCCCCAAGCTCCAGTCACGTATATAATCAAACAAAGGATGAGCTGATTATACTCGTATCAGGTATTTTTAATTCTGTATTAGAATTTAAAATAATATAATTGAAGGAGATATATGAACATCGTGAGAGTATATCGAAGATATAGTATGTAGTACATTCGAGTGAAATATTTTTACATTTTCCTTTATCAAAAAGTAATAATAATAATAATAAAAAAGGCTTAAATTTTTTTTTTAATATTCAAAATTTCAGGCATTTTTTTGTCGGTTTTTCTTTACTTCAAATACACGTACATTCTAGTATTAAATTAGAAATATTTAATGTATTGAACTTATCCTTGGTGTAACTGTAATGTGAGGGGAAGAGAGGGGTAGGACGTACCTGAAGTTTGTATGTAGTTGAAAAATGTGATAAACAATTATTTTACTGACATGTAAATATTCATATTCAAGTAGGTACGTGTTTGAGGGCGAGCAGAGGGCTCTGATAACTCCACAGGGTTATAATCGTCAAGATATTTAATCACAAATCCTCATGTATGGATTTTGAATTTGCGTGTGATATCACATAGCATAATTGAATCAGCTGTAATGGAATTCTCACAGTGCCAAATTTCAAACAACCCTAATCCCCTCCCTTTAGATTGTAGCAAAAAAAAAATTCATTAAAGTTGTAGGAAATTCAATGTAGAATAAAATCGCATTGAGTTATTTTTGCTCTACAATGAATCCTGAGGAGATATAGCAAATAAACACGTTGCTGGAGGTTATGACTTTCCTGTGGGCTACGTTTACCACCCAGCAAAGGGACTTTTTGTAAGTTGTTATTGGAGCTAGACTCTACTTATTCATGAAAATCTTTGTTGTTAATTTTAGTCGTAGAAAAAACCTAGTTTTATTGGAATGAGTGAATTTAAAAAAAAAAATAACTGAAAAGCATGAGTAAATACAAAAATTATTTTTTCCCCAAGATCTCGCTCTCTCGGACTCTGTTCATTGGTGTTGGAACAATTTATCAATCTACATCACAAAGTGGTCTAAAACACCACCAAACATGTAGAAAATAATCTCTGCTATCCAAGATCCTTCGAATATTAACCTCTCGGATCGATGAAATTAAAAAATTACAGTTATACATGATAAAAGTGGATCGATTAAATACAAAAATCGGCGAATCAACTTCCATACAATTTAAACACAGATCACAAAAATTACACTCCGGTTAATTTGCAGACAATCCGTATCTGAACCTATCCCAATATAAATTGACGCTTTAAAGGGCCACCGCTTTATAAAACAGCTTCCGGCCATACATAACGTAAAAAAGGTTCAATGGCAACGCCCTTACCGATCGTTCGATTCGCTTAACCGGTTGTGCAACGTACATACCTATAGTGGCGACTTTTCGTTGGTACTCCGCGTTGATCAAGATTCTGTTGCACGCTGTAGCGCCTTGCACGCGACATTTGCGACGAGGCGACCATTCGGTAATTTGAAAGTTAACGTATTGGTCGCGCTAGGCCAACACCTTCCTACTTGAAAAGATAATACGAGCATGAGCCGGTGGCGATAAATAATTAAAAGCGTGTTCAAACGAAGGTTGGCGACGTGTCGTCGCATTCGGAGTATGTCCTATTGGTATTTCTTCCTAGATGCGTAATTCGTTTCTGGTGAGTACGCGGAATTAGATTTTAGGTTCGGTGGGTGCCTGCGAACCATGAGATAAGAAGTCAATGACATGCGTTGATGAGAATTACGCAGTTCCTGAATATAGGTTGGATTTGGAGGTTTGATCTAGAGGTTTTGATTATAGGTGCACTTAAATGGTTTGAATATGATTTGATTCCTTAATCGCACGATTTTACTTCATTTTTTTCGTTTGATTTTTTTTTTCTTATAATTTCTTCGAATTTTTAATCTTTTATTAATTTTATTATCATTAAAAAAATAATAATTTTTTGTCATTCTGCCATTCTTGAAAGATTTTTTTCACTGTTAAAACTTTATTTAGCCTAACTTAAATTTTGAAAAGTTTCCATAAGAAATAAAAAATCGATAAATAATACTGATAAATGAAAAGATCAGATTTGAAACTCATATATGTACTACCCTCTCCCTCTTCTCATTTCGTGTTAATAGTCAAGGAGAATAATTCGAGTAAATTTTAAAGAAAAAAATTAATTCAATATTTTTATTGGTTATTTGGAGATTAACTTAATGATGAGGTTTCGAAAACGAGGCAGCTCCAAAATATGATTTCTACTGTCCTCTCGAAAAACACGATAATTTTTGTTCGTGGAAAATTAAATTTCAAGCAAAGGCTCGTAGTTTATCAAATAATGATGAAAATCAAACTTCAACAATTTCAACAACTTTGGTTCGGTGAAGAAGGATGGGGGCTTGCAGAAGGAGGAAGGATAAAAACTTTCAGAATGAGATATTGAAGTAATTGCCCATGAATCTTGGTCGTTAATTATTTTTTATTTATTATTATTATTATTATTTTTTTTTGAGTGAATGAAACAGAAGTTTTCGATTGAGAAAAAAAATTGATAGGTATTTGGAGCGATAAGCTAACATTTTGGGGAAGAAAAAAATTTTATTTTATAATTTTGTTTTTAATTGAATAAGTATATAGATGTAATTTATATGCATGATATTTTTTACTTTATTTTTCTTTATTAATTTAAATTTAATAAATTTAAATTTTTACTTAATTAAAATTTTTTTAATATTTATTTTTTCATGTATTCGTAGTCTTACAATTCGATTTCGTATTGATTTAATATTTGAATTACTAAATTATTTTTCCTTTTATATTTCATTATTCAACCCTCATACTGCAACATATGTCAAAAACGACATTAAATGTAAAAATTTGAACTTTTTTCCGCAACATAATGCCGAAAACGACATATTCGGATGTTTTCAAATGGTTATATGTCTTTTTTGACATTATGTTGTCAATTTTTATTTTTTTGAACAGAGTATGTCCTTTTTGACATCATGTTGTGTGTAATGTGTTGCTTTGTATCGCTTGACCTAGTAAAAAATTTTTATTTTCAAAACATAACTTGTTTTTTCAATGAACAAATTATTTAAATATTAAAAAAAAAAAATCCAAGATAGTGATTTTGAAGAAAATTTAAGATGATTCCTTCCTCCAACTTTATTTTTAAATTTAATTTTTCAATAAAAAAAAAAAATTCAAATTTTTTTTCAAATTTATTTCATGGAAAAAATATTTTTATAATTAACATGTATATAATGACCCTCCACCAGAGCGCGTAGCGCGTGCAGTGGGGGGGATTACTATTATTATAGCTGATGGAAACAAAACAAAACAAAACAAAGCAAGACAAAACAAAACAAACTAAAAAAGCAATGCCAGAAATTATGGTAACAGAGACAGTAAAAAAAAAAAAAATAAAAAAAAAAAAATAATAATAATAATAATAATAATTCGAAAAATTCTATTTACCGCATTTGGCTTAAAATAAAGGTTAAAATTATCTATTTGCCAATCCCTTCCATTTCACCCCTCATAATTATATGAAAACTGATGAATAAAATTATTACAATATTTGGATGGTAAAAGTGGCAACACTGTCATTGACAGACCGCCTATCTTATTTACTTCGCACGTTACATTTCGCCCATTGTTGAAATAAATTAATTAAAAGGAAAAAATAAATAGTACTTTTATCGTATTCAGATTATACCAAGGTCTAACGTCATCGAACTCCCCTCCCCTCGGCCCTCTTATACTTGAAATTACCCCCAAGGTAATGCATTCGAGTTCACGGCGATTCATTGGCGCGATTACGGGTCATCAGCATGTCGGTAATCGAAATTCTTCAGTTGAAGAATTTCAAGTATTATCGCATCCCGGTAAACCTACCAAATAAACAGGAAACACGAACGACGAAGGAAGGAAAAAAGATCGCATGTAATCTCACACGAGCAGTTTAAAAGCGCGTGCGTATTGTTCGAATATGAACGGACGCGAACTTGAACTGACCTACTCAATTGAATCGCGATTGTAGCTTTGGATTTCGGTTCTTCATTAAGTACCAGCCACATGTTAAGTAAGTTGAAGTCGTAGTCGCGAACTAGGTTGCGTGTGCGGGGCGACCGTGATGTAATATTAGCGGGTCTTCGGGTTAGGCGTTCAGTGTGGTAGGATCTATGACTTGTCTGTCAGTGGTGTAGCGTGTACGAGTAAAAATATGGGAATTTTTTCTCTTCGGAGTGTTGAAAGCAGTTAGTGGCTGAGGCGACGGATGAGAATTTATCGGAAAGCGCGAATAGGTATAGCTTTGGAAGGTTGTACTTGTACCGCGAAAGAAAAAAAGTAATTATGTAGTTGCGTATGCATAACGAAATCGTTGTCACCGGGTGTGTATTAAACGTGGTCAAGGAGCCCGAGTAGGCGACTTGGTTACCAGTGTTTTACACAAAGTCGACAAATATATGGAAATCATACGTTCGAGTTCGCGATCGATGTCTTCGAGAATTACAAATATATTACGTTAGTTACATCCACATCAATCGAGATAGCAAAAAACATATCGATATCAAGCGATTTGATAATATTATCTAGTCTTCTGTGGCCGATTTCTGTTCACACTAAGTTTCCAAAAAAAAAAGATGTAGAAAAATGCGTTCAAAAATTAACTCAAGGAAGCCACAAGCTGAAATACATATGCTACGTCCCCAAACCCAAATGTAGTCGATGAGAGGTGGTGGTTCTAGAAGGCTCGAGAATGAGTAGCTGATTACGTTTCTTGAGTACCAAAAAAGTAACGTGACGTCACCTACTCTACCGACGACTATTTGAAAGCTATATGAAATCTGAGTTGCTTGTGAATGATTTATTATTAGTAAAGATCAGATAGTGTATTTTTTTGAATCATAGGGAAGAAAGGTTTGACATCAGAGGACATATGATTTCACTGATACAAAACACAACATATCAATGATCGCGAACGAAAGAGGAAAGAAATGACAGTTGCCAAAAATAAGGGGACACTTTTCTCTTTTTTTTTGTTATCAATCTATAAGCACAAGTAATAAGTTGTGTTTGTGTTGGTGAAGTCACGTGATCTCTGGAGTAAGGACTTTCCTTCCCTATGCTGAATGCTAGTCGTTCGAGAACGATTCATATTTTAATTTTGACATTTGTTTGGAACACGATTCATTTCAGAAATGTTTGTATACAGTCAAAACTTACTCTGGATATATGTCGTTCGCGAATGATTTATTCGAAAAATATTCGTATTTGTTTGAAACCTGAGTCAAGCACGAGTTGTCTCAAAGGATTAACGTTCAATATGATTTTGAAAGGAATATAAACATTTTACAAATGAATTCATGAATTGTTCGTGAACTATATACAATGCATTAGAAAATGCCAAAAAATGTTCCTGATTTATCACTTTCATGGTATCAACATGATTTTGCATTTTTATCGAGAATTTTATGGATTTTTAATATTTCTGTGATTTTTTTTAATAATTTTTGTTTTTTAAATTCTTTTTGTTTTTAAAAATAATTTTTGTTATTTTTTGTTTTTTAAAATATTTTTTTTTTGTTTTTTTAAATTTTTTTTTTGTTTTTTAAAATATATTTTTTGGTTTTTTAAATTTGTTTTTGTTTTATTTTTTTAATATATTTTTGTTCTCTTTTATATTTTTTGGTTTTCGTTATTTACAAAATTAATTACCTGTTTTTCAATTTTCAATGAAAAAAGTTGGATTCTTTTTTTCGATTAAGCGCACCTAAAAGTCATTTTTCCTTTGTATACGTGCTATCCTTTATATACCTTTTATACCTGCTATTCAAAACAAGGATGCGCGCGCATCTCAAAACTGATTTCATATTCATTTTAATATATTATAGAGAGATATTAACATTTTACAAATGAATTGTTCGTGAATTGTATACAATGCATTAGAAAATGTCAAAAAATGTTCCTAATTTATCATTTTCATGGTATCAACACGATTTCGCGTTTTTATCGAAAATTTTATGGATTTTTGATATTTCTGTGATTTTTTTAATAATTTTTGTTTTTAAAAATATTTTTTTTGTTTTGTTTTTTTTGAAATTTGTTTTTTGTTTTGTTTTTAAATTTTTGTGTTTTTTAAAATTTTTTTGTTTTTATTTTGTTTTTGTTTTAAAACATTATTTTTTTGTTTTTTAAATTTTTTTTTGTTTCGTTTTTTAATATATTTTTGTTCTCTTTTTATATTTTTTGGTTTTCGTTATTTACAAAATTAATTACCTGTTTTAATTTTCAATGAAAAAAGTTGTATTTTTTTTTCGATTAAGCGCACCTAAAAGTCAAAAACTTACGTTCATTAATCAATGTGGGTGTGTTTAGACTCTGCAGTGCATTTAAACGACAAAACAAATTCAACTTTTTATACAAAAATTTAAAACTAATTAATTTCGTTAATTTTTTACATTACAGATTTTCTCGTAAATACCATATTTACAAAGAAAAATGCAAAATAATTGGTAAATTGTGCTAATACTATAAATAATTAACATTTTTTGGCATTTCAACGTATCGTACAGAAAATATGGACTGAACCTTTGTTGTAGGAAATTTAAAGCAGAATAATTTTACAAATAACTATTTTTCTCGTAAACATCGTATATGCTGAGATAAAATGAGAAAACTTACTAAAATGAACATGTTGAAAAACATTTATTTCAAAAATAACTTGATAAATGATTTTTGGGCTTGGGAAACACTTTATTTGAAAAATGGATAGAACCTTTTGTGTTCAATGATAAGATTAGATTAATTTTGTTGCTATTCATTTTACCGATAAGAGTCATATGAACCGAGATTGATACTGAAAACTTATTTTTGGGGAAGTTTCACTTATAGGTATCATGCGAGTTTAACTGGTGGAAAATTGTAGTGTAATATTTAGGGCGTGACTTGCAACAAGGTTTCCGATAACTGCATTGTTGTTATAATTTTTGATGATATATAATATTCATTTTACATCTTTCATAGGAGCTGGTACCTCACTGAGCAGATATGGTGTTGATAACATCGCATAATTTTTGCTTCTGAGAATTTTTTAATCGATAATCTATGTCCCCACGGTCACCAGAAAAAACTCAGCCTTCAGGAGCCCTCAATCGTCCACACTCGGAGTTGAGGGAACATGGCATTTTTTATGGCCATTTCAAATTTGAGGTATGCCCATTCGTAGGCCATAGAGGTATCTTACATATTATATGGTTCGGATCTCATTACAAGTAATAATCTGAGAATTCTTTATTTTTTACGAGGCTCGCAATTTCCTGTAAAGTCCATGCAGATTATTTTTCGTTGTCTAAAAGTTCATAAAATCGTATCGTCATTTTTACCAAGTTATATGCGATTTAAAAATGAAAATTAAATCCATACTAAAATTAATTATCCATACAAAACTCGGCGATCCGTTCCCCGTACGGTATTCCAGTTTGGTCGTAACCGTATAATGACTATTTAAAAGTCTCAAACAAGAAGAAAATCGCTACAACGTGCGCCGCTTCGAAAATAATGAATGTATAATTACGTCGATCGCCGTATAAGACGAAAAATAACAGACTTTAATTTGAGTAAAGGAGAGGTCACGCATTACAAAACTCGTATTAGTTCGTTTAATGTTATTAAATAGTTTAATAATAGTCGGCGAACATCCGCTGTCGTTTTTAGAATTGCTATTCTGTGCATAAGATACGATACGAACCTAGGACAACGGCGATGAACCTGAGTTAGGGCTACTCTTGTATGCATCGACAACGTGTCCGTTCACTTTTATTACGCCGGAGCATTCATTACCGAATTAATTACGGCGCTCTTCATTCGGCACCGTGCAATTTGTCGTTTGGCGAGATGCGAAACCGCACACTACACCGTGGTTCGAGGGGTATGTTTTTTCTAACGCTTCTCTCTCTTTCACTCTCGAATGAACTTGAGATTGTGCCAGTTTCGAGCTCGCGTGTGTGTGTATTCGAGTTGAGTTGGTCTTTGTGTGTACGATATGCGTGGCGTTCAAGGAGGAATTACCTACCCCGCTGCACCGTATGCGTTCTGTCGCCCGTTAAATGCCATTTCGGTGATTACGATTGCAGCTGGAATTGCATTTTCGTGACCAATTCGCGCCCTTTACGTCGTAACTCATACAGTGAACATGTTGTCGTGTTTATTTCGGCGATGAAATGGCGTATTCTAGCTTACTACGGAATAATAATGCTCTACTACCTATCAACCGAAGGCTCTAATGGTTTCTGGATGTTTGAATTTTAACTATTCACCATTAACCAAAATGAATAAATTTTTTTTACATGATAATTTTTTTTTACGATCACATGAATAAATTTGCACGTTATCGGTGATGAGATGAGAAATGGATAGAAAATTACGGAATACTCAAAAAAGCCACAAATCAATTTTTGCACTTTTTAAACGAAATATTCAATATTGCGAAAATTACATTTTATTAACCTGGAACTAGTATTTCATCAAGGAGTATCAAGATCTAGTAATTCCTTTGGATGGATAAGTTTTCAAATATTCCAAGTTTTTTAATCTAGATGATTTTTTGATACTTCATCATTTTCTATTAAGAAAAGAAAGAGAGTGGAAAGAAGACAGAGTGCTATAAGGGAGGGGCGGAGCGGGCAAATTTCTCAAAATTAAGACATTTTAGAAGGGTCTAAGGCACTACTTCCCAGATATTCATACTGGGGCACCATAGGAGCACCATACAAGTTACAACACATAGATTAATTTCATCTTCATATTTTGGCATATGAAAAAATATAAACTTCGTTATTAAAATTAATTACAGATATGAGATTTAATTCAAATTTGAGAAAAAAATTAAATGAGAAAAAATTTTTCAATAGATGTTATTTTAGAAACTGGTTAGTTTTGGAGGTTGTTGGTGAGAAACCTAAAACCTCGAACATCACACGAGAAACTGAAAACTTATCTACCAACTATGAGTTCAACAATTCTAAATTTATGCTTTCAAAAAACCATCCAAAAAAAAGAAAAAAAATAGTCGAAAAAACATTGTTTACAGATAGAAAAGCCATCAAAATTTTCAATTACCAAAAAAATGTTTCTAAGTTAAAAAATTTTAAAAATGAAAAATAGCTCAAAAATTCATAAATTTTGAAAATTAAAAAAGATATATTAATGAAAAAATAAAAAATGAAAGAATGAAAATTTGTTCAAGAATGTAAAGGTAAGTAATAATGCTGAAAAATGAAAAATAGAAGTAAAA
Source organism: Phenacoccus solenopsis (assembly GCA_009761765.1). Taxonomy (NCBI): domain Eukaryota; kingdom Metazoa; phylum Arthropoda; class Insecta; order Hemiptera; family Pseudococcidae; genus Phenacoccus; species Phenacoccus solenopsis. The sequence continues at coordinate 18,400,449 of CM019755.1, read as the reverse complement.
AAAGAAATTGTAAAGTGTTGAAAAAAAAAAAATATAATGGAATTGGCTGGACGATTTCAAACGGTCTGAAATGTATAAAATTTGAGTTCCCCCTTCCCTCTTCCAAAATTTGGTACGCTACAATAGCTTAGTTTTTTTATTGAAAACTCAGCTAAAAATCAAATAGCAATAATTTTTCAAAAATGAAAACACTTCAAAATTCATAAAAATAGTTGTAAATGAAAAAAAAAAATCAAAAAAATCGAATTCAAAAAATGAATTATTTTTCAAACATAAAAAAAGTCCAAAAATGAAGTTCTAAATTCATAACCATCCTAAAAAAAGTTCAAATGAAGTAAGTCCAAAGATAATAGCAAACTAAAGAAGAAAACGTGGTTTAAAAATGAAGAAATGAATAAAAAAGAAAGAAAGTTGAAAAAAAAAATAATAATGAACATAAATTGTTTGAAAATCTTTTAATGCTCAAAAGTGATTGGTTTTTGAAAAATAAAAGTAATTAAATAAGTTGAAAAAAAAAATAAACAAATACAATGAAAAGTTGTTCCAAGATCAAAAATATATATTTTTTTTTTTAAATTGAAAACAGTCTGAAATTGTAAAAAAAAAAAAATACCAATTACCTAAAAATGAACAAATTTGTTCAAAAATCAAATATGGTGAAAAAATTTCAAACCCCAATAGAAAGTCCAAAAATAAAAAAAATTGTACCAATAAAAAATTACTCACCCTTTTTCAAATGTCCAAACATTTAAGAAGTTCAAAAATAAAAATGTTCTTAAATTGAAAAAAAATTTTAATCCATATAAATCCTAAACAATAAAAATCTTACAAAAATATTCGAATTTAAAAAAAATCATCAAACATCAAAAAACATGAAAAAACTTTTCTCCAGACAATTCAGCAGTATAAGGCACATAAATTAAACAAATAATTAAAAATTATTTTTTAAATAAAATAAAAAATATAAATAATATTAAGTGGTTAAAAATAAAAATAATTTTTCATAATAATTCAAACATCAAATTAATACAAAACCAAATTATAAACCTATTCCTCAAAAAAAAAAAAAAAAAATGCAAAAGTACTAATGACAATTATTCTATTCTGCGCTCAGTCACAGATTTTAATGCCTGAAAGGGGCAGGGGAAAGAAGGAATGCAAAACTCACGCTTAAGGAAGAAATTAATTAGTAGTAAAGAAAATATTACGATTGCTAATTCTCAAAATATGAAAGATTAACTTGAGATCAATGCTACCACGCAGAAAATTTTGTTCGATGAACACGTAATCACAAAAAAAAAAAAAAAAGTAAAAAAGGGGTATAAAATAAATAAATACTCAACTCACAAAATTCACATTTACGAACGACTAATTCAAGTTTGAAATCAGGCAAACCTATAGGCAATTCTATTAACACACGAGTACACCTACTTCAACGACTTCTGGCCGTTCTGCATTTAAATACAATCCGATCAATACCAAATCAAAGGCTTCACTTGCTACTAAAATTCTCCCAACTCCTGTAAAGTATACCTGAACAAACGAGCAATTTTTCACAGCATAAGGGGTGACAACGAGACCGCACCAATAAATAAAAAAGTACAAAAAGCACACGTTACTTATTCTCAGGTACAACTCCGTCGGGTAATTATAGTCGATGGGAGAAGAGCCCAAGAGGGATGCTACCTTTAAAATAACCCCTCAGGTAGGAAATGAGCGACAAACGGCACGCAATACGAAGGGTGGTGATTTGCATTCGCGACGAAATGGCGAAATAAGGAAATTCATTAGCGAAAATATGCGCTGTAGATATAGTTCTTTATAAATATGCAGATTGAAAATATAAACCAAACAGAAGTTTGAAGAAAATGAAAAACTCTCCAGGCGATTAATATCACGCAATCTTATTTACCATCTCGCGCCGCCATCAGGACCCACCTCGCCCTTCATCTGAGCCAATTATACCATTAATAATGAATTAAAAAGTAACCGCACCAGTCGAATATTTTTACTTATTCAATTCAACGAGCTTCCATGAATCTCTTATTCGAATTCGATGAATTTTTTTGGGTTGAAATGCCATTTTTTTTATCGATTGAATTTTATCGCTGATGAGTAATATTTCCCGCCACATTAATTTCCGATAAATGTTCTTACATCGTTACGCTTGCGCTGATTATTTTCGCCAACCAGGCGACCATAGCGGACGTAAATGGATATCAGGCTAAAATGGTACATGCAGCCAATCATCGAAATAAAAGTTACTTTATTGTAGGAAACTTTACTTCTCGGTAGTAAAAAAAAAATCAATATTTTTAACCCAATAAAAATTGTATCGTAAAATTTCGATGCGCGAGAAATTTCGACCGAGATTCTTAGTGGCTGATGAAACATTCGGTATTATAGTTTTCCTCGATGAATATATTTTTCAGCGTTACTCGTTATCCTACAACTCTGAGTACCACTTAGATAATCGATGCTACCAAAGAACCGCAAACAATTCACAATTTCACTCGATACATGCTCCTTCTTCAATAAACAAGCAAGCATCTATATCTAAGTCAATTATAGCAATTATCGATATTCGACGGTTTAATTATGCAATTAATTTTTATTACGAGTGGAATTTACGTACAACGTTTTGAAATACGATCGAGCGAGATCATTTAAGGCAGTAAAATATTCTGCCAATCGAGGCTAAAATCAAATTCGTTCAATCGCGTTTCCCACCTCCATCGTTGCCAACGAAATGACGACGATTCAGCGATATTTGAAGTCAAACAATAGAATAATTTCCAGTTAGCCAGTCGCCGTTGCGTACATTAGCTCACCGTTTAATCGGTGACTTTGAAACGCGATTCGGCTCGTGGAAAGTGAAATATGAACGGGCATTGGAGTTTTTCGTGACCCTGGGAACCTCTGCTGATATCTAGTCTTAAATCGAGCTTATTGTGTCTGTAAAAATAATTCCACGAATTCTGACCTTATATACCCGTTTCCATCTTTCCCTTATACTTGTGAATTGATAAGACATTGAATCGCGTCATTTGAAACTGATACCGCGGTGTTTTAAGAGAAATTAATTGCATAGTGCATACTCGTGGCGCTTCAATATAGAACTAGGAATGCAAATAAACAACTGTTATAGGTCAGCAGCTATCCTACGCTATTCATTAAATTTGGTTTTAATTTAGCTTAAAGGAGATACCTATAGATAGAATTTTTTTTCAAGTCACTTATAATTTTTATGTGTCAAAAAAATGCCAAACTTCTTACATCATATTCATGACCCATGAGTAGTACACTACTATGAAATGTGTACAATACGTTTTGAGAGTGCCTCGACAATACCCAACCCATTAAGCATAAGAACGGCGTGTACTTTACATAAGAGAGTAGAAAATATAAAGCCTTTAATCTCTATCCTTTATAAGCGACGTGGAGACGTAATCTAAAATTTTTTGCAAATATAACACACATATAAACAATTAAGGCTTTTTCAATGAAGAAGAACCCTATAGTATATTTTTGAACGAGTTTTTGAGAAAAAAGCTAATTTTGAGGAGAAAATTTTTTTTGTGTACTTGGCAACACTGCTTATGCAATTGTTCATAGCATCGTATAAACGTTGTACTACGTTTTTGAATACTTTTTGAAAAAGATTCGTTGCTTTAATTATTGCTAGACTCTCTGTAATTATTTTTTCAAGTTGGACCCCTGTGTAATTCATAATAGCATTGACTTGAGACTTATGATTGGGTCTAGAATATAGTGTGAATTTTTGATTCTCATGTATGAAACATATTCGGGGCATTCACACCATTTTTGCACATTTTAGATTATTCTTTATTTCCGAATATATTTTTATGATTAAGCATTTTCCAATTTTGATTTTTCCACTTTTGCACATTTTCTTGAAAATTATTCATTTATGACAAATTTTCAGACATTTTATTCTATTTTTTTTATTTTGGATTTTTCTACATTTTTAAATGTGCTAGATTGTGATTTATGATTTATTATTTTTTTGTGTACTTATTTCAAAATCATTTTTCATTTTTCAAACTTGAACATATCTGAACACTCGTTTATTTTGGATTCAATGAATATTTGGACACAATATTGATTTCAGAAAGCAATACATTTAATATTTTTCATTTTTATACATTTCTTCTCAAGTGAAAATTTATGATCTCCCCTTCAGAGGTGGCAACACATAAATTGCTCCTACGTTCGAGCAACACATTGAAAACGAAAATGCGTTACTCTGCAACACCATAAATTTTTCGCAAAAATCCAAAAAAGTATCTATTTTCAGTAAATGCTTAATATTTGGTAGTTACAAATTTTTTATTAAAAATTGTTATTTTTTAAATTTCATTTCCAAATTTTATCATCTCGGTTACACTCATGTAATGTGGTTTATAATTTTGATATTTCTTTTCCTTTTTTTTTTTTTTGGCCTTAAAATTTTCAAGATTTTTCCTACATTTAGCAAAGGAGGGAGATGGGGGTTTGCTTTACACGAGTAAAGTATTCAATATCCAGGCTTACGTGCTTCTAGAATGTTCGTATGTAAGGACACTTGTCACCTTTGCCCCTCCTCTTTCATCAAACCTTTGCATTTACAGGGTATAAGAATATTCTGATATATAATCTTCCTGAACCAAATAGAAATGCCTAGACAGTTTTTCGTTTAGGTCATACCTTTTCCGAACATGGTTATATTCACGACCAGGCTCGGATCCAGCAGGCGAGTCAACGAGAAAATCTCGGTGAACCGCGAAGTATTTGAGCAGATTGAGGTAAAAACTGAGCCACTTTAATTTTCAAACTTTGATAAAAAAAAAAAATCTATAAATTCATTATTTGAAAAATTAGAGAAAAAATTGGGTCAATTAATATTAAATGGGCCATTAAAAATGGGATTTCTCGGCGGCCTGCTAAATTTCCTATTTCTGGATACAGTCCAGTTCGCGACAGGTAGATTTTTCCTCAATTCTCAAATTCGCAAATCACTTTGATTACTTTGTACATCCTACTTTATGGCTTGTGTAAGCCCTAGAGTGAGTCTTCACGATTAATCACTTTATTCGACATTCTAAATAGCAATCTGCTTATTTTAACTATTTCATAATCTCCCGAAATATACTCACATTGCTTACTTGTAACACTCGACAGAATTAAAAAATCACTTTCTCTGAAAGATTATTCGTTTTTAAAAAAAATTCTGAAAAATTGAACTAGTAAATTTCAACGATTTCTCGTATTTCCATGTAGTTCGTCAACTGACAACCATAACGGCTAGAATATGAATTGAAGAGGTTTCAACTTTCATATCATTAATATAATTTATATTTTTTTCCGAAAAATAAAAAATAAATAAAACAAAATGTTTTAAATTTGAAGTAAAATAAAAATGTATTTAATTTATGAGTACACGTATTTGATTTTTTTAACACAAATTATCAGTACACCATTAAAAAGGAACATGTTATGTTATCAATTATATCAGTAGGGAATTGCATATGATTTTTTGGAAATTTTAAATAATCTCATTTGCAATTTAATTCTTCAAGAGATAATTTCTTTAATACTTTAATCAACCTTCATTAAAAAAAAAATCCATCATGAATTTTTCAACACTACTTCAGCCAATTAAAGATTCACGACTACAAAAAATCCCAACACCGATACCATCCCCTTGACCACCGACTTACTATCCTTTTCAACCATCACGAAACAAATTCGTACATTATAATTTCAAACGCGCTGACCACATCGACGACCAGCTCAACACGAACATGGTTGGCCATTAATAGGCGACTTTTACTCAAAAAGGCATCACGCTATACGGTTGAATTACAAATTAATATTATCACCTACCTGTCACCAGCACGAAACCGAGTAAATAGCAAGTTTAAAGCGCGAACGGTAGAAATTAAAATTTCAACGATACGTCCAACCGTAAACAGTCGACTTGAACTGATATGATACCAATATTTACACCCAAAATAAGCACCTAACGAAGTAATTTTTAAACTCGAACCAGCTTCGAAAAATAACGAACAGTACGAAAAATAGAGGACAGGTGTGATGTACATTATTCTCTACATGAAGTCGTTAAAGTCATTGTACCTATTTTATATTATAGTAATATATTTTGTTCATCCGAAAGCAATTATAACAAACACATCCGCACACATTTCGCGTTTTTTTTTTTTTTTAGGTAATAAACGAATACTCGAGTAACTTATACAATGTATTCTATGAGCATAATATACTCACGGTTTAGCGATTAATACAAAAATCGCTACGATAGAGGGGATTTTGATAGTGCACCTTTCCGGTCCAATGTTATCAGCAATCAAGTGCATAAGCTATATTTAAGTTTTTGCGAAGTTAAAAATCTGCATAAACGCATAAACAGGTTCATCGCTCAGCGACCGGTATTTTTCACCAATTAATAGTTCATTAAATGCGACCAAATTACAGTATTATCTTAAGATGCGCACACGTGTCTATAAAGGTTAAACGGTTCAAGGTTTAGGTAATATTTCGTGAAAAAATGCACCACATATCAAGCATTGTGGTATTTATGTACCGCATAATATTCCGAGTATACAGTAAACAAGAAAATATAGTTGGATGATTGAAATCATGAATAATCGTACACTGTTGTGGTTTGCCTCAACACTCCTTTTTGCTTCTTGGATCCGTAAACCCAAAATTAATTTTTTTTTTTTTTAAGGCAAAAATGATTCAACACTTTAAAACGAAATGAGAATGAGAAACTGCGTTTTAATTCGCGCGTACAACCAGATTATGTGGTCATCTCGATAATAATGTCATCGATGTGGAACTTTCTATAAAGAATGGTAACTGCGGAGCCAAGGGGAAGGAGGTGACCGGTAGGCCTGGCCAGTATTTAGTTTCATAATTGCAGTATAACATGAAACGTCGTCGTATCACATTTCACATATATTATTCGTCGTTTCTCTTTATAAGTATATGCGGTTTCGATATAGTTGTACCGAAGCTACCATATGTTTTGTAGGACACCGCGGTATATGCCTATGTAGGTATACCTTTTCACCACCCTAATTCTAGTTTCGAATTAATACCGACTTCATTGGTTTTCACGAACAGGTGTGGCTATACTGTTACTAAATGGTTCCGCGTACACGCAGGGAATGGTGGCCGGCGGGCTAGTCCTTTTGTTGTATTCGTCGACAGAGCGTCCAGCTCGATATTTAGCACGTTTAGTGACCACCGTAATATTAGAGAGTAGTCCAAGCAACTGGTAGTTTCAGGTGAAAAAAAGGGGAAAATGTTTGCAACAAATGCTGCAGAATGATGTTAATGATTACTTTACAAAAAAAAAACATAACATTTACAGATTATGGGCAAGTCTCCAAAAGGAGTTTTTGAGCCAAAAAATCAACGTTGATGAACTAATAGGGAACCTAACAAGAAACCGGCCTTGACTTAGTAGTATACTTTCACCTCGCACCAGTTTTCAAAATGTGACTTCCATTTCATTATGACTCGCGAGTCAATGAAAAAATTGACACCAAGTTCAATATTTCATTCCAAAAGAAATGTCAAAACTTGACTGGAACTCAACATCAATTAATAAGGTGTCAATCTGAAAAACTGTCTTCGACTCCAACACTTGTCTCTGGAGCAATTTTCAAAACAAGACTATAACCACATGGACCCATTTCAACCCATGAGTCAACAAAAAAGTGGACTACCACCCTCGACGTCAAAACAATTCCGAAAACTTGACTCCAAATTGACATTGAATCGTTGGTCAATAAAAAGTTATTTTTGATCCTAACCTGTAGTCTTAAATCATTTTTAAAATATGACAATAACTACGCTTCAACTCTTGAATCAACAAAAAAAAAAAAAAGACTCGTGAACTCCAACCCTCACCTCCAAAACAATTTTAAAAATTTGATTAGCACTTCATTTGACTTCCGTGATAATCCGAAAATTTGACTTTGACTCCAACACGTCACTTCAGAGCAATTCTTGAAACTGACTCAACTCAACTTTGACCCCTAATCAACAAAAAAATTGACTCTGACTCCAACCATGACCGACTCGAATAACAGGCTAAACAACTGAACTATTGGCAACGTCGTATAAACACAAAATGATGGACCCACGTGCATATGTTCGTATTTGTGTTCACATTGCAAAGAGTCTTTCAGATGTACATAGGCCAACTTAAATTAGTTGATGTTGGTGTTGCCAACTTGCGCTATTCGAGTCAGTCATGCTCCAACTCTATTTTCAATACCTGACTCTGATCAACTTTCAACTTGTGAGTCATCAAAAGTTTACTCAGACTCTAACCTATCGTCTTAAATAATTCTTAAAACATGACAATGACTACGCTCCAATCTTAGTCAATAAAAAAATTGACTCAAGACTCCAACCCTTGCTTCAAGAACAATTCTTAAAATTTGACTGGCACTGCATTTGACTCTTGTGACAATACAAAAAATTGACTTTGATTCCCAACACTTCACTTCACTTCACGTATTTCACTTTATTTCACTTCACTTCACTTCAGAGCAATTCTTCAACTGACTTCAACTCAACTTTGACCTCTCAATCAACAAAAAAATCTACTCCAACTATGGCCCTAATTATAGAAAGATTCTTAATACCGGACTCTAATCAACTTTCAACTTGTGAGTCATCAAAAAAATTTACTCAGACTCTAACCTACCGTCTTAAATAATTCTTAAAACATGACAATGACTACGTTCCAATCTTGAATCAATAAAAAAATTGACTCAAGACTCCAACTCTTGCTTCCAGAACAATTCTTAAAATTTGACTAGCACTTCATTTGACTCTTGTTACAATACCGAAAATTAACTTTGATTCCAACACTTCACTTCACGCCATTTCACTTCACTTCAGAGCAATTCTTAAACTGACTTCAACTCAACGTTGACCTCTCAATCAATAAAAAAATTTACTCCAACTATGCCCCTAATTATCTATAGAACGATTCTTAATAACGGGCTCTAATCAACTTTCAATTTATGAGTTATCAAAAAAATTGACTAGGACTCTGACATTCTCCTCTAAACAGTTCTTGAAATTTAATTAGAATTTCACTTGACCTTTGGAACAACCTAGACATTTGACGTTGACTCCAACACTTAACTTCACTTCACTTCTTTTCAGAGCAATTCATAGAACTAACTCCAACTCAACTTTGACCCCTTAATCAACAAAAAAAATGACTCCAACCCTCGCCTCCAGAACAATTCTTGAAATTTGATTAGCACTTCATTTGACTCCAGTGCCAATCTAGAAAATTGCCTTTGACTCCAACACTTCACTTCACTTCACTTCAGAGCATTTCTTCAAACTAATCCTTGACTACAGAACAATTCTTAATACTTGACTCTGATTAACATTCAACTTGTAAGTCAACAAAAAAATTCACCAAGACTCTAATTCTCGCCTCCAAAACAGATCTTGAAATGTAACTAGAATTTCACTTGACTCCCGAGACAATTTAAAAAATAGACTCCGACTCGAACACTTCACTTCAGAGCAACACTCAAAACGCGACTCCAACTCAACTTTGACTCTCTGCTCAGCAAAAAAATTGATCCCAACTCCAACTATTAACTATACAACAATTCTTAATACCTGACTCCGAACTATATTCAACGCATGAGTCAACAAAAAAACCTGTCTCCAACTTCGACATTCGATTCCAAAATAATTCTCAAACCTTGACACCCGCTTAACTTTGACTCTAGTTATCCGAAAAATTATGGGATATAGAGTTATTTTGTGGCCATTTTTATGCGAACTTTGACACAATTTTCAGTTTCTAAAAATTAGTGAATGAATTAAATCCACATCAAATTTCAAATAAAGTGATAGTAAGAACATAACCACATTACCCTGAAGAACAGCTTTTTGAAGATGGAAGAAGGATATTGAGGCAAAACAACAAATCTGTTCAAGTGTCAAAAATAAGTAAAAGTGGAAGATACATTGCCATGAAAAATTTGAGATCCAATCTGATCCAATTGGATTCAATTAGATGAAAATTAAATCAAGTTTTGACTAAATCAAATGTGATATGTAAATCTAATCAACTGATTTCAAATTGTATCCAACTGATAACAGCAGATCAACTTTTCTCATCAAACTTCATCTGATGAAAATTTGGATCAAATTAGATAGGTACCAGCTTTCAAAAAAGTTATCGAAGTAATAAAATTATACGAACGAATGAAGTTCTTATAAAGCCTAAAAATAGGCAAAATGATATCACGTACCTCTCTGTATTTTGGTTATGGTGCAAAATTTTCAAAACAATAACGCGAATTTTCTGCACAAATTTTTAGTTTTTAGGCCATATCTTGAAGAGTCTTGACATGAGATAAAATTGACGCAGATTTAAAATTTACATTGAATTATGACGTCAACCATGAGACATTTATGCAGCGAAAACCTCTCCCAGAGTAACTGGTTACATCACTATACACATATGTACCGAATACTCCGGAAAACTGAGGTCAAAACTAGAAGAAGATTCGGAGAGACAAAAATTGCGGTAAAATATTGAAATGATTTCATCTACCTATTATTGATAACCTTGTAAGACGTATTCTTTGACTTTCTTTCATTGGAAATTCTTGGTTTCACAAAGGGTAATCAACTACCTAGAATTTTTTGATGACTTTTTCATTTCATTTCCTTTTGTGAACCAAATATTCTAGTTTGGTTGATAAATTTAGAAAATCATGGTTTCGAGAAGAATTTGGCAAAGTCGCAAATTTTCAGAACATATCACACATCGAAATGAACGGGGCAAAAATTCGAATGCGAAGTTGACGATTTGAAATCCATCTCCAATCAAACGACTTACGTTCTTCGACAACACCGCCTCGAATGACTGGTAAATTACGTCTGGGTAGCGACGCATGAACTTCACGTACATACGAAGAATTGTTGTATTTTGCTTTCATTAACGACGTTAACCTCTTTCCGTTTAATTGCAACGCCCACTTTCAATATGCGGCGAGTTTCTCATCATATTCAATAAACGATCCGCGAGAGTTTTTAAATTAACCTTAATCCTTTGCCAGATTCACCGTCACGAATTGCCCTGCACGAATAAATCGAAAATTTCGACCCAGCAACAGGTGCTCTTCAGTCTTCGGTTCGCTCATCGAGCGTCGCGAAGGAAAAAAATTTCGCCAGCCTTAGACGGCGCGAATGTATTTTGTAAATGCGGCGTCTTTTCGCCACCATTAGACCACGCCCTTTACCAAATATCCCATTATATTATACCATCGTGCACGGACCGTTAATCAGGTCGATTTTTTCGGCGGCCTAGGCTTTTGTTTCGTTCCTCGTCTTCACGCAGCTCTTACGGTTGTACGGTTCGGGCGCTTTTCGGCGCTGGTTGCCTCCATTTTCGTTGCACTTCGCGGTATACGGTTCGAATACGAGGGTACGTAGTCGGGAGCGATGCGAGATGTGTCGCGGTTGCGGGTTAATGTGAGCATACGCGTAAGTCTATCATAGTGGTCTTGTGTTACTTGCTTCTGAGAATAAATATTTTTCTCATTTTTCATTTTATTTCATCTCATCACGTATTACCTGCAGGCACTATCGATGACGAATTTATACAATGACGATGTGCCAAGGTAATCCATTCGCTACATTTGCCCAGTAGTAGACTTCTCAGTGATACGAAATTTCGATCAGTTGCACGCCTATTTAAAGGCCCGATTCACTGGCAGATCTGATGTTACGATGAAATTAAAAAATCATGAAATTTTTACATCTCAAATAACCAAACAATTGAAGCATAAAGCTACGCATGTATTTGAAAGAAAGGGCAAAGTTGAGTAGTACTGTCAGAAATCAGTAAAAGTAGGCAGCATGATGACTAAAAAAAAAAAAAATTAAAAAGCATAAAAATGAAATTTTTCTATATTTTTTTTTGTTTTGTAAAATACTAATCTTTCAATATTTTCTCAAATGATAATTTTTTTGAATTGCAATTTTTTGACACTAAATTTTCTTCCAACTAAAAAAATGAAAATTACCCTTATAATGCCAAAAATATAATTTTTAAATTCCATAATAAGAAATTAATATATAAAAAATAAATTATTTTGGAAGATCTTGAGATTCTAATTACGTAATTAATTATCAGAATATCATTTCAGGCATTTCTGTTATAATACGCCTTCCTAATTCCCTTACTTCTGTATATATAATCTTTTTTTGCACTTAAAAATTGTTATGCTATTTCCAAATATGAAAAATACCAGAAATTTCAAATTTTTTCTATTTAAAAAAATATCTTGATTGAACTATCAGGTACATTTGCTCTGTTAGTCTACTTCAAAATCTTTCAACTCTACTGAGGAAACGAAGGAAAATTCCTAAAACGAGCAAATGGCCAACACCACCAGTGTTCTTCACATAACATTCCTCAACTTCTTAATTTTGTAGAAAACTATCTCATTAAGAGCTTCAGAGCAAGCACCTTAACAATGACTATTGCAAAAAAACAGCCGTAGTCATAATAACAATTATCATGAACGCGTTCACAATGTTTTACGAGCATATTTCTCAAGAACTAAAAAAAACTAGAAGCATGATAATTCATATGCTCAGTACGTATGATGTTGCGTAAATAATTTTAACACTGAGTTCAATTTGGATTTTCTGCTTTCTTATTTTTTAAAGAAGCCTATAAATTTTTTATTATGGGTTCAAAATCTCAAAAAGCAACACAATAAATAGTAAGTAGGTACTACTGTCGTATTAAAAGTATAGCTTAGTGCGTTCACTAAGCCCTTCAGTAGCCTTGATAGATGTTTGAAGCAATGGTGGAAGTACTAGAGAAAGTAGGGGAAATTTCATCGTGTTTACCATGGAAACAATATTAGTGAAACAGCTACGCGTATGTAAGGATGATGGAGGGGAAATCAAATGAAGTTAATGATATGCAAGAAAAATAATTCAAAGAGGGTAAACAAATTGTTAAAAAATGAGTGTAAAGTTGTAGGACACCTAATTAATAGGAATTTAATTTACCTATGCCTTGAATAGCAATGTTTTCATCCATAATATTTTTTCTTAATTTTTTCACCAAAAAAAAAAACATGATTTTGAAAGTGCGATTTTTAGATAATATTTTTAAGTTTTTTTTTATAGTGATAAAAAAATTGTTAAGAGAATTCGAAAATAGAGCAATTTTCAAAATCGAATATTCATTCCTTATGTATCTCGTAAAATAAACAGATATAACAATGAATCCAAATGATCAAAAAGTTGTGGATAATTAAAAGCTTTTCTCCCTATAATATTTATTATTAATCAACAAAAGATTATATTCATGTGAAGACTGTAATAATTATTTGAGTTAATATAAACTATAATTACCTGATATCGATATTCAATCTAACACATTTGGTGAGTTCAAATAATGAAATTTTGGTAATTTTCAAAAAAGGAAACATAAAGACATCCGGTTATCGCTGAATATAAGAGATAAATACTTAAGATACAAAGCTTGGGGGCAGGGAATATCTCAAGTAACAAACGAATATAATTTTGTAAATTACATCTAAAAATACTCTAAAAAGTAGTAAAATCGGTATTATTTATGAGTCATGATTGCGTAACATGAAAATATCAAAGGGGAGAAGTAACCCGAAAATACTTTACTTTTAATTATTCTTAGTTATTCTGATTCAATATTTTCTCTCATCACATTTTTCTGTCACTTCTCAATTCTTAAAGCATATTTTGAATACTTGGATAAGCCATGAGGTGACTAAAAAATTTGGGGGTCATGGCCTACTCTATCGTCCCTTCAATAACGTCACTGAGTATGCACCAGAATTTTCGAAAAAGAGGTAGACCTTTAGATATAAAATGATTTAAAAATTTTTCTACACATTATTTGGCAGTATTCGAAATCCCAGGTTAGTAGTTTCTCAAAATGATAAAAATAATTTTTGATCGTAAATACTTGACCGAAAAAAATGTTTTTCCTTAATCCTCGAGAAATTTGGGGAAAATTTTCTTTTTGGTTTTTGTAACCCTAACAATATGTTTGAAAATTTTCATTAAAAATTTTGAAATTTTTCCAAGTTTTGGGGACTTGATAAATGTTGCTAATGGTTACTACTGTAAGTCCAAATCAAAAATTTAATTTTTAATTTTTTTATTACATATTTATAAAGAAACATAATATTCATTGAATTTTCACAAATCCTCGATAATACGAGAAGAATGAAAAATATGGAATTTTATCCGCATAAAACGTATGCATGTTAAATTTTGAGATGACACAATATTGAAAAAAATTTCAAAATTTATAATGAAATTTTTCACACATCATTAGGATTACAGGCAACTTTTCCTATTACCTACGAATCAACAAAAAAAAAAAAAATAGACCATTCTTCATCCCACAAAATATTTCATTATTTTTATAAGGTTATTCATTTCAAAAATAAAAAAATAGTCAAAATAAATAAATTGAATGACTTCAACTTCCAAGAAAACTGAGAAACTTCTACAAACATATTACCAGTGCCAGAACGGCAGAGAGAAAAAATGGGAAATTCCACAGATGGCAAGTTTTTATTGGCGAAAAATTTTAATTTATCACGAAACAATAAACTTGAAGTGTAGTCAGCGTATCAAAAAAAAAACTTGCTTTCAGGTTAAATTTTCCAGGAAAAATTGAAGTCATATATAAAAAAAATTTCCATAAGACTAAACACATTTTCTGCAAGGCTTAGGTGAAGTTTGCTATAACGTAAATGCAGAATAGGAGTAGGGGAGGAGTTAAAGCCTCATAAAAAAATGATAATAACGAAATCAAAAAAAAAATTATAAATTTTTCAAATATCGAGAAATACACAGAATAATAACGACTACCAATGCTCTTCCAGATCGAAAAAAGACAGCAAAACGGCATTACACCAATTTACCAGCTGAAAAATTTTATGCTACTCTAGAACATATATTACATGCACATTTTCAATCACTACGAAACCTCTTACATTCAAGATTCCAAAAAAAAAAATTCATAAATTTTTATTAAATCTTTTTTGTAATTCAATCATCGTGAAGTCAAAGAATATAGTTTTGTTTTTAATGGAAAATTTATTATTTGTAAAAAAATAATCTGTAATCAAATTTTCTGTATTATATACTTCCGGTTAAGCCAGAGACACGAGGTAGACTGTAGATAAAGCAGTACAATCTGATGAAACAGACAAGCCAAAGCAGACAATTAGTCTTTTTCAAATAACAGGAAAATGGTAATAAAATTGAGACTGATTTTGAAAATATAATTTTTTGGATTTAATAGAGAAATGGAAGACTCAGTTGATTACTCCAAGATAGAAATTATTTCATCGCCTAATTTTTTGATAAAGGAAGAGAGATCTCATTGTTACGTTTGCTAAACCAATCTTCTCATTCTATTCGTTCGTTCTCAGCCGATAAATTGGGAACTCGATCACGAGGTTCACTCGTTGAACGCGTGAATTACGAAAACCGTCGTTATTACCACAATTAACACGACTCCGTCGAAACATCATATTCGACGGGATTACAAAAAACTATGCAATACGTGCTGAAAAAAATCCACGCTGCATCGAATGTAACAGGTTCGATGGTTATTCAAAGTACAATTCGATCGTCCGAATCGTCAAATCGAACGCCTTCGTACGTTCATAGCTGGTTAATCATATACTTAATGATTTATTCGCCATCAAATATGGTAAGTTGCGCGAAACACGCGCTATGAGCGGGCTTCGCCGAAAAATAAGACCGAGTAAACAACACGTGCATATGAAATAAAAACGTGCATTGTGTGTATGTAGAATTTGGACGACGCGTTCACCTTTTAATACATCTAATAACGGATGATTCGATATGCGCGCAAAAATTTTTCGTCGACCATGGAACCGGTTTTTTATACTGATGCATAATTGCATCTACCTATCCACTTATATAGTCCTATATCGTATATAGGAAACGTAGTATTCGTCTTACAATATTCGACGAGGTACCGCACAGGTGTACGTGCGTCATTTTCTTGGTAGCTGAATATTTCGGAATCTCGAGCTCGCAACACGGTGTTAAGAACCTCTTACAAAATTAAATTTTTCATAAAAGCTTTTGTTAAGTAATTGGTAAAATGAAACGACGCATAATACAATATATCAATATTAAGAAATGCCATTCGGATACCGAGCGTATTGTTTCGTAATACGAGAACCGTTCAATTCGTAATTAACATTTTTTTTTTAAATCGTGTGGTAATTTCTAATTGATTGTTTGTCAAACACCACCGCTCCGAAGGGTACCAGAGGTTGATAAAATCGCTGATTTATTTTTTCCTTAAAAATCTTCACTTTTTACCTCGCGTGTTAACAAACTTTTAACAATGGCGAGAAATTTATTATTGTTGGGCAAACGTTATGTATACGTAGGTACCTATAATACTGGTACACCGCCTCGTACAAAAGAGCGGGGAAGTCGTCCTGCGTTATTTTAGCAATTCGCGTTTTCTTGTGAAAATTACATAACGCCGAGGAAAGTAAGGTAGGTACACGACGCGGTAACCACCATCACGACCGGACGGATCATTGAACAAATATAGTAATTATCGTAATTACCTGGTACGTCAGCGTGAACGCGATACACCGGGGTGGGAATGTAATACATAAAGGGTTGACAAAAACTCGTCTAGCCAGGCGACACCCGTAATTACTCGTTTGCGAAATCGAAAAAAATTCGATACCGACGATGCGTCCAAAGAGCGAAATAACACAATGCGACCCAGTACGATCCGCGAACACTTATTCGGATTGCGCGTGCAACGACATACTAATGCATTTAACAACTGTAACTTTGTTATTTATCAGCACCTATAGCGCACTATATTGATAACACTTTCGCTT
This sequence comes from Phenacoccus solenopsis, assembly GCA_009761765.1. Lineage (NCBI taxonomy): Eukaryota > Metazoa > Arthropoda > Insecta > Hemiptera > Pseudococcidae > Phenacoccus > Phenacoccus solenopsis. The sequence goes on along the minus strand of CM019755.1, from coordinate 18,383,446 downwards.
CGAGGTTCATCTTATCTGACTCGTGCTCTTAAACGACCCCTCGATGCGCTTGTTTGTCGTTTCAGTGGCCAATCGTTGAGATAGAAAGTTCGCCGAATTAGTTTGGAATTAGCTTCGAACAGACATTTAACGCATCGACTACGTATTTCGAGTAACCGAGAGTTAATTAAATTTCCACGAAGAGGTAGGCGAAGAAATCGCCGTATTCGAATTCGAGAAAAATTAAACGAAAATAATTTTCTACACGGAAAATCGTACGATCTTGATATTGGAAATTTTTTATCGTCCGAGTTAAATGGCGCTGTAATTCTCATAATCGCGTGTCTTTCGTAATTATATCTGCGCCGTTCGTCGTCCGCTGCTTCGTTTATTCTATCAACGCTATCGATCATTTATCACGACCGTAAGTTTACTCATCCGGCCCGTTTAACCCATTTAAGTACTTACGAGAAACCCCCTGGGCCCCCTTACTTGTTCTGATGGTATGTTCGTTTCTTTTGTTTTATTTGTATAGACAAGTCGGCCAAGTTTTTCTTATTTTATTTGTAGCATAACGTGCAAGATTAAGTGAAAGATGGGAACAAATTTTGGAAAAGAAACAGCAATGTTGACAAGAATAAAAATTACTCTAATGAGCGAAAAAAATATAAGAATAAACATTACTACAATACTGAGAATTGTAATAGCTTCGATTACAAAGTGAAAACAATTGATGAATGAAAAAATTTAATTGATAAACATAATTATAGAAATAAAAAGAAAAAAAATACGCAACAGCAACGACAAAATAACAACATCAACATTATCATCATCATCATCATCATTAACAACATTAATAATGACATTATCAAAAACAACAAAAGCAACAACAATAAACATTACAATCATCATCGACCATCATCATCATCAACAACAACAACACTAATAATAACAATAACAACAACAACACAAATCATAACATCATCAAAAATTACAACAATCATCATCATCCATAAGGAAACAAAAAATAGCATCATTAAAAAAAACAACAGCAACAACAATAATCATCAACAACTACAACAACCCATTCAACAACAACAACAACAACCTTTTAGCGACGACGACAACAACCTTAACCACAAACAATTACTAACAACCAATAAATAAATAATCAACAACACAATAATGCTAACATCAACAATACATTACTATCAACACGAACAACATAACTATTTTTCCTACACTAACCCCATACCCCATCAACCACAACTTTATTGTAGATGGTAATGACTTTATTGTTGCTGTTTTTGTTGTTGATGATGCTGTTGTTTTATTTTTATTCATATTCATTTTTGGTTTCTTGTTATAGTGGAAGTTACTATTCTTCGTAATTCAAAGTACAAGCTTCTTAAAAACTTGATTTTTTTCATAATCTCTTCTACATTTTTTTTATTTTTCTTGTTGTTGTTTTTTGGATGATTTTCTATTTTTTTTTTTTTTTTTTTTTTTTTTTTTTTGAAAGTGGAAGAGATTTAGTCATTTTTTCTCTTCTTTTCTCTTATTTAAATTTGTTCCAAATTCAAATTTTTTTCATGTATTCGAAATTTTTTAGGATGTTGGCTGAAAACAAACAATTTTATGCAAACGCAGTCTACTCTGAAATTGGAAGGAGCTAAAACGAATTTTTTGAATTTCTTTTGCTAAAATACTTTTTTCTGTTTTTAAATCAGGCATTATTAATATACAATGAATCATATAGATCAAGACAATTCGAATTTTCCTAAGAAAATTAAATAAAAATAAACTAATTTCAAGACATCATGATCCCTTTCATTTTGAGAGTAGCCTATATGTGCACAAAAAAAATTTCTGTTGTTTTCCGCGAGTGCTGTTATCACTTATACGAGCTTATATTTTTCTCTTTTTTTTTCTATAATCAAAAAAGATTGCACTTTTTTTTGCATATTTCTACAAAGCAATCAATTTCCATCTGGCAAAATTTCAAAATGGCGTTCAAAAATAAAAATAAAATCTGATTTGTTTTCTAGATATTTTTTTGTTTTTTAGAAATTTTTTCTTGAATTATTCAGATTTTTTACCATTATAAAATTTTATAGTGCACATAAAATACCTGAAGTGGATTTTCAAATGATTTTATGATGTAAAAGAAAAAATTGTTAGTAGATATAGAACTTTTTCGGTAATCAACAGAAGATTTGAGTATTTTTAGGTTTTTTTTTTTTTGAGGAGATAGGACAAGAAGGTGGAATGGTAACATTATTTATTGCAATATGGTAAGATATAAATTAAATTTTTTATGAGCTGCAAATCTACACAACCGATGCTGACAACAACATTAACAATGCAACACTAATGACAAAACAACAGCACGATAAAAATCAACAATTAACATCATAACCATCATCAACGTTAACAACGAGATGGATAATGATAACAATAAGAACAGCAACACTAACAACAACACTTCTTACTAAAATCACTACCATCATTAACACCAACAACTATAACAATAACAACAAGAACAAGAACAAAAGCCGCTCCTTATACCAACAACAACACCATTATCACTATTTACAACAATAAAACCCTATCGCCGTTAACACTAACAACAACAACAACAACGGTGGCGGTGGCGGTGGCGACGGCGACGATGATGATGACCATGATGATGATAATGAGGATGATAATTTCTTCATTTTGATCATCATCCTCACAACTATGATACCAACACCAATACTTAATACTAATAACAACCACAACAATAACACCACTTCGGTTATAACTATTGTTATGATAAAGGTACCTATATAATATCCAAAAACAATACTAATAATGTTGACAATTATGATGCTGACAAATTAACAACCAGAATATGAATCTACCATCATCACAACAACAACAACAACAACAACAACAACAACAACAACAACATGATTACTGATTATGATACAAGTAGCTTGAAAATTTTTTAAAGCGCAATCAGCGATACAGGAGACTTGAAAAAAATTATGAAGCTATCTCTTCCTCATTTGGCAATTTTCAAGACCTTGTGAATTTTGGAAAATAAATTCATTTTCGATCCATCCTATGTTCCAAGGGTTGACATTAACAGAGAGAATTTATTTTAAAGTTATCACCAGTTTATAAAGGCAGGTATCCCATCCAATGTTCAAACCTGAAATACGTGGTATTCTGAAATACCCCAAAAAATACCTGGTTCTCAAATTGAAAAATGTTCCAGCGCAGCTATCTTTCGGCATCCGACGTAACTACATTGCATCCTCATAGGAAATAAAATCCTTCCAGCATGCTTCCTCGTAAGTAGAACAGTCCGCCAAAAGTTTCTTCTTATCGATGCGTCACAGTTGCCTACACAAACTCGCAAAGGCAACAAGGCATATACGACGATGAATCAATTATAATGGATGCGCCTTTCGCGTTACGTGTTTAAAAGCCATTTTACGCCGCTCGATTGATATGAGAGTTGGTCTTTTTAACGAAACCACGTAGTACGTGTACCCCTTTTTTTTCAGGTTAACGAAAACCTATAGAATAGATTAACTGAGGCGGTACGCGGTACGCCGCTTTTCCACCTATATAGCAAATCATACAGGTAATATTTCATGTACTTAGCGTGGTACGCGACGCTGTCAGCTTGCCTGACGACGGAAATAGGCAACTATGTGCTATATTCGTATACAACATTGTAGGTATATTCGTTACATTAAGATTAACCGTACAGTTTAGATTAGTGGTATATTTTCGTGGTCATTGGCACCGACGACAAAAAGTAGTTTGCGTTACCCTCATGGTTGATAATAAAAAAATATATATAAATAAAAAAACGATAATTAACGTTTTCCAATATTTCAGTTTTTTGTAAAGTGAAATATAGTCGTTAAGCACTTTATTAGTAAATTATCGCCTTCGACGACAACCTGGCAGCTGATTAAAGCAACGGCTTGGCTAATTTCCGTTAAATACCATTTCACTAAATTCTTCACATCAAAGAGTATTTTGGGCGCGAAATTCGATTTTACAATGTTCTCTTTGCTGGCTACGTCGACGTTAATGAGTAATTTAAATTCGACCTTTACCGCGCATTAATTACTATCTCGGTTCTCAAGCATACCAGACCTGAATGGTTTGATATTCTCGAAATAGCAACGAATTTCGGCTTCTAAGAGATTATTAAATTGGCGTACGCCGGTGGCAAATGATAAGATTATGTCTCGCAGATACTCAGCCCAGACATGGCGAACGGCGATATAAATTACATAGTAGATTATAGGTATACACATGAGGCAGTAGCAGACATCTAGACTTTTTTTCCACGATACGATAAAGATAGACACGTAGTAGTATTAATCATACTAACTAGTAGCTCACCAACGTATACTCTGTCTACATACGGCAGCAAATTATTTTTCGAAGCTAAGAATCCAAATTGGTCTGAGAGCTGAGATTTTTTTAAATGCTAGTTCTGGAAAATTTGACTGATAAGATGTCTGCGTCTGGTAATAGTTGATACGAGATTAATACTCTATCCTTGAACCCGTCTAGTTCACCATTTCGCATATTTAGCTGACTTAATATTCAACGTACCGAACTTAGGTATAATAAAAATTCTCTAGTGTCGTAACACGCGACCATATATCAAAAAGCTTGACAAGCTTCCAGATAAACTAGTTCAAGCTAAAAATTGTTGAGGTTGTTTCGGTGAATTTATCGTTTTATATTTTAAAATGAAAAAAAAACTGTAAGCAGCCTTGCCGTATTACTGGAGCTGAGTTTTTAATAGAGGTAAGTCCAGATCTGGACTTACCTTCACACCCAGGACAGAGAATGAAAATTCCTAATCATCTCCATCAAAACAAGCCATACTGTACTTTTTAATACAGTAATTATATGGATCTCTATTCTTTAAATTTGATCTATTTGACACCCCTCGAGTATTCCTCAAACCTTTCTACATCCGCCATTTTTAGTTCATTCGGATCAAAACTTGAAGAGTTATATTTAAAATACAAAATCTCGTGATCTAATTTCCTCTTCAACACTCGTTTCTTCTCTCTAACTCTTCCACCATTCTAAGTAAGAGCTTAAATTTTTATATGTTCGGAATTCGAGCTCACTTCATAATATGACACGATAATCAAAAAATTTCCATCTTTCATCACATCCCATACTATTCTGCAAACGATAAACTTTTCTCATCCCATGCAACTTTTACTACGAAGTTGAATATGGATACACTCAGAGTCATATACAAGTGGGAGAAGGGGGGAGTTGGAGGTCAGAATCACCCATGAGCTGAATTTCTTTAATATTTAAATATTGTTGAATCATTTACTTCTCATATAATAACAGTCTTCGAGTACATTTGTAGGTTGTACTGGAATAGATTTCCCAAATTAGAAAAAAAAATCAATTTTTTCAGAATTAATCGCTATGAATTATTACAAACAATTTTTCGTCTTCTTAACTTAGGTCTAGAAGTACATTCATAAATTTCTTATACATTAAAACAATAAAAAGCAGAAATTCTTTGAGCTCGCCAAATGAAGATATAATCGCAAGATTTCTACCAATATTCACGTCTCGCCATTTTCTAAGGACATTAGTTCTCCCTCTCCCCCTTCAACACCATATGTAAGGTTGGATTTCGAATATGTAATATTTCTTGGCTACTTAAACAGTATTCAATTTTTTTTTCTTTTTTTTTTTTTTGTTAATTGACGCCTAAGCTCCTGGAACTTTTATTAAATTTCGATTATTCTCCATTTTTAGGGAGCCTAATAAAATTGATTAAGCGCAATAAAGGTCTTTTGCAAGGTATTTTGCATGATTTTTTTAAACTCATAGTGTGCCCCCCCTCGTCCTCAAAAAATAAAGAAAATGAAGAATTAATTTATACAAGCAGAAGATGAATAATTTGAATAAAAGCATTTTTAAATAAAATACACGCATAATTTTCATAGGGGGGAGATAAAAAAATATTTTTGGTGTGGGGGAAGGTGGTAATAAAAAATTTAAGACTTTTAGGCCAAATAAAGTACTTTTACAAGACATTTTTCTATTTGAAGTACCAATGCTGTAAATCTTTTCTTGGACTTGCCTACACTCAGATGTTCTATTCTGATTTTGACGTTAATCCAAGAGGTGATATTGCGTTCTTCAGTTAACTCCACCTACAAAGTTTCAAATTTCTTGGTAAATTCAGTGAGCAGATATGATAGATGGGAGAAATTTCATAACTTGAAACTTCCTTAAAAAAACATTGTTTGCTCTAACTTGCCTCCCAATTCACTTAGGAAGCTGAAATTTAAATATAATGATACTCCCATCTCACTACATTTATATGATAATAAGATGGAAAATTTGAGGCTTTAATAGTTTCTCATCTCCACCCTCGCCCCTCAAAATTTGAAACGTCATTTTGAGTAGAATTTAAAAAAAAATACTTAATATTTACATGAACAACTTTTGACCAAATTCTGAATGACTTCGATGTGATAAATTTAAATTACTAAAAATATAAATAAATTCAATTAAATTTCATAAAATAAAAAATTTAAAAAAATAAATAAACAATACAATTATCAATTAAACTCGTGTAATAAAATTCAATTAAATTAATAATCTTATTCAACCTATAAATTAAAATAATATTAAAAATAAATAAATAAAATTTCAATTAAGATGTCAATTTTACTTTAAATTAATTTTATATGTAAGATAAAAGCTTGAGTTTTTTGGCTAAGAGGATGAACCCAAATAAAAAAAAAATATATTAAAATTTTTTCTGCGAACTTCTTCTATGAAATTCAACATAAAATTTGTAAGAGAAAAAATTAAAATTTTAAGTTTTTTTTTGTTTGTGTGATAAATAAAAATTCATTATACTTGGGTCTTTGAACATATTCCAAGGAAAAAAAAAAGAAAAAAATTCTGAATCTCCAGTGTAGCACATTTAAAACCTAAAATATACCTAACTTTTTAAAAAAATTTTTATATTTTTCTCTTTAAAATTTTGGTACCATTGTAAGGTCATAAAATACAACTTTTTATCATTTACAATGAATAAAATACTGAAAAAAAATTTGTTGAGTCAATTTCGTTCGAACACAATGATAGTGTTCACATTTTATTCTATGATATGACAGAGTGTTGAAAAATGTTTAAGCTTCCTGGAAATATGACTAGAGCACCATTGAGTCAAATCAATAATTTGAGGAATTTTTTCAGAGATTCTTATGATCATTGCGACATATCTATCATGTTTTTCGGGAGGGACGATACAATACTTTACTCTGAGACCACACGGACTGTAATAGCTTATTTTTCAATCAAAAACCCACTGAAAACCCTCCGTTTAATACCTCAATTCTTGTACACTGGTGTAAACTCGATAATAGCGCAAAAACTTTCCTCTAATCACGTGATCTAAAATAATTGAATGGTCGCACACAATCGTCCGAAAGCGACTATTCGCACAGTTCAAAGTGGGCGTAAAATCATCAATCAAACGCGTCCATCCTGTGTGACCGCGCGCCACCGGCGATACCATTGTTCCGGCGAACTACCCGAATAACCTATTAATCCAGTAATCCGTCGGTAGCATTGTCACCTCGCGACAAACGCTCGACTAAGGTGTGTCGGGCCAACGAAAGCGTGACGCGATCTAAGAAAACGTTTTGGGCGCGGGCGCACGTATAGGCTGGTTTTTTCGGCAGCCCGGACGCAACTGGGGGTAAAAACGCACGCGTGAAATTTCATCACGACGTCTAAACTACCCGTAGACAAAAGGCGATGCCGGTAAGACGTCTGAAAAAGCACAACAATGTCTGGAATACGTAAGTAATTTCGAAATAATCGATTCAATTTTTACCCAATCTACCGCACTGCTCGGCGCTGCTGGCTTTTCGTGGCGCTGGAGAAGCGTATAATCTATACGATACGGTATTAAAATAAATGTATTTTTGTTATTATTTCGTCGCCATTCTCATCTCGAATGTCGATGCGCTTTTCCTAATTTCTCATACCCCCTTCATTCGACGTACGAATTAAATTCCTATAATGCGCAACCGTTTATACCATCGACGAACCACGAGGGGGAAAAAATATCCAGTTTATTTTTTGCGAATGCAGTTAAACGCCACTTTCCATACACTCGGTACGGGTCATTGACTTGGTTTTCGCCTTCACCGCCTCGTCGGCGGGGGTGAACTGAGGGGAATGATTTTTTGTGCCGAACAGGTATATTTTTGCGGTGCAGCATGAAAATCGCCTTTTTTTCGTTTTTCCTTTTCGCCGAGTTTTTTTCTGCCCAACCGACGCGCAGGACCCTTCGTCCTTCGTGCCATCGAATATTATCATTTGCGGAATGCGTATCATTTGCGATATGGATTTTTGCACCCCCATTCGCCTCTCCTATTGTTTACCATTGACCGGGCATGCTATCGAAATTTGTCGTAGTAGTTTTTATTTTTTATTTTTTTTTTATCTCGATTGCGTTATCCTTTATTTACTAATTTCCAGCCGAATACCGGATTCGACACGATATGACATGGAAACGAGGACCACAGTTTTTTAATTTTTTTTTTCTCGTCGTTTTTGGAGCACGATTATTAATCGTAAATGCGTAGTATCAGTCGGACATTTCCGCTTGTGCGGATTTTTTTCGTTGTTTTTTTTTTTAGGCAGTTCGTTTATCGGTAAAAATTAGGCAAGAGATTACGATTATTTTTACGAACCGCTCGATAACTTAGATATGGAAATACGCGTCGCATATTCGATGAAAAAGCTGAAATTATTCACGAAGAGGAAAAGTGAACGTTCAAAGCACATTTAATTCAGATAATTAACCATTGAATTCGCCTAATTAGAATTTTCAAATGTTTAAAATTTTATTTTCATGATAATTCAACCAAGGATAGTCGATTAATTAATTTAAAAAAAAATCTCAAACACATTTTATACCACTACTCACGATAAAATGAAATGAAAATTCTATAAAAAGAGAAAAAAGATTTTCAAAATTTTTCAAACATCGTTTCAACTACCCAATACAAGTATCAACTTGCCTAAATAGATCAGTTATTAATTTATCAACGATGAAACGGAAGTAAGCTGATTATTATACCAGTACAAGTGTGGTTATAAAATTTTTCTTCCATCACAATCGCCGAAAGTAATTAGCAGAAAATTTATATATAGACTAAAATACTCTGATTCATCAACTCTTTGATAAACACCAAAATCGACAACTGGTCATTCCAATCAAGTAAGTGGTAAATTATATACACGTATGCAGAGTTAGACCCATCGAAACTCGAGCATGAAAGCGACAAATCTCCTACTCTAATAAAAAATATTGTGATTAGATGTTGATAACACTGGTTTATAGCAAAGAGTAATGAGCAAAAACGAAATTAAAAAATTAAGTTCGCTTTTGTTCATTGATATCCGCTATAAAACAATATTACCGACATCCAACTATTTGACGCTTTCTTGTTCGGAGTTCTATAGGTCACATGGTATATTCGTAAAAATAAGTATGATAAGACTATTCAAACAGTTTTATCAACGAAAGTACCACTAACAACCAAAATTATTAGAATAAAATCATATTATGGTCATATGACGAGAATTTTTATTTTTGAACGAATAAACACTAACAAATTATTATAAACTGTAAGTATTAGGGTAAATGAGATGTGGAAGTGAAAGAATGTATTTTGTTTCACTAGGTTTATTGTTTTTGAAGCAGTTTAATTTTTATTTTATTTTTTTTTCAATTTCCAGTTTTCTTACATGTATCTATCATCTGATATCTGTTTTTTTTTTCAAGTAGAAAATAGATGAAATAATTCTTATACATATAGATTGCATTATGTAGGTTTCATTTTATCTCTTCAGGATACTAGAGGAAAAATCTACAACTTTACAGTTCAGGAGTTCGTAAAGTAGCACATATTTCACTTCAAAATAATATAAAAATTACATTTTACCAATTTAATTAGAATAATAAATTGGTGACACTTGGAGAACAGCTGAAAGTAGAAAATTAGATATTGTTCATCTTTGAATCATGAAAGCTATAAATAAACTCATCCCACGTATTGTTTAGACCTATCATTCATCAAATTATTAACTATAAATTATTAGAAATAAATGAAAAATAGCCACTTTTCAAATAAATTCGACAAAAGAAGCCCTAAATTAGTTGAAAATTATGTGACAATTTTTTCAACCTAAAAACAACTGAATTAAGCTCTTAAATGAAGGACATTTTTTAACCACCAAAAAATCAATTTTTTGATATTTTAAAATAATAGACTCAATAGGGTCTATGTTTTCATCAAGTCTGAACGCTAATTTTTCTTTTGAATCTTAAGTTCATTTTATCATTACTTCCCATACTTCTGACAAAAAAAAAAAAAATTAAAAAGTATCCTACAGCTCGCTTATGTTTATTAGGTACTGGTATAATATGATAATTTTATTATTTTTCTAAAATCGATTTCATTTGGGGTTCAATAGTTACACGATTATTTTAATAGAATAACATATTTTAGTCTACTATGTCAAAATTAGCCCTCCCCTCTCCCTTCCCCCTCCCCAATAAAAGGATAATTTTTCTCTTCTCAGAAGGTTGATTCATTTAAAAACTTAGTATCTTCCATGTTTTCAAAAGTGAATAATATGTGCATAATTTATTACTGGGATATCGTCGCATAGGATTGATTTCTGGGTTAATGAACTCAGCAGACGCTTTATGGTTTATTTTTACTTTTTAAAAATCTTCAAACTATCTTTTAATTAGAGCTGAAAACAAATAAAATAGAATCGGAGCTCGTCTGAGCACACTGCAAGGTTAAAGTTAGATATAAGTTCTCCTTTAAATGCACTAAATATAGGAACCGAGCCACAACATATATCTCAGGAAAAAATAATCATTATATTATTAATTTCCTGAAATATGTGAAATATCAACTTTTTGCGTGAATGAAAAAAAAATTAAAAGAAAAAAAAAGGCAACCTCCTGAAGATGACACGTAAAAACTAAAAAATCTCGAACTGTCCAAAACTTATTTCAAAACAGTAATAAGAGTGAACACGAACATAAATATGATGGAGGTAAATATTGAACTTAAAACTTAGAAATTATTTCTACATTCTGTTGGAGTCATTTTACAATTATCAAACACGAAACGAGATTGATTTTTGAAAAAAAAAAAAAAAAATGGTCATTTCCTGTTTTCTACGTACTTTGAAAAAATAAACGATAAAAAATACATTTCTTGCTAGAAAAAAAAAAAAAAAAAGATTAAAAAAAGAATAATAAGAAGGCATATTTATTCGATGTGTTACACCATCAAAGTTATTATTTTTTTCACCAATAAAATCAAATACAGTATTCCTATAGATTCACTATTTTTTCACTAATCGACTTCGGTCTTCATTTCGCTACCAAAAAAACCTCATTTCTTAAAAACATATAGGAGATTATATATTTTTCCAATGCCGATTAAGCCTCCTTCTCTTTCACCCTCCCCCCTCCTCCCAAAAAAAAGTATGGGGTATAAGAAACAAACTTTGATTCAATAATTGAGATGAATCGAAATTAGGTATAATTTTTTCACTCTTCAAGGTCATTACAACAAAGGAAAACAAATAGAGAATGCATAGATGTTTCCTTCACTTGTGGAGCTAGATTACATATGAGTACGATACTCTAATACTTTTGAAGCATACAAATTCATTCAAAAAACTATCTGCTTTTCGGATTTTTCTTTCATAATAACTGAAATGTGAACGAAAAAAATACTTTAAAAAATAATAAAAAATTTTTAATAATCACAAATATAAAATTATGTACAAAAGGCAAAATATTCGATGATTAGATTCTGATGAAGATTTATAAAAATAAAAATAATGTAAATAGGTATTAAGGTTTCATTGTATCATTTAAAAATGAGAAAAAATCCAAACCAAAAAAAATGTATTTAAAAAATTCCAAAAAAAAAAAAAAATAGAGAAGTATTGGAAAAAATATAAAAAAAAAAAATTTTAAATGTAACCTTCACTTTTTTCATAATATTTTTGATAATCGTTTAAAAATATTTTATGCCCGAGGATGCAGCCTCTTATGCTTCCTATGCCTAAATCCATTACTGAAAATGTAGCAATCTTCGCGAAAATATAAAATGAATTTTTACTTTCAACACTGTAAAAATTTTAATTTACTGTAAAGCTTCTTCTATTCGCAATTCTTCGTTTTTTCCTCTAAAATACATAATGAAACAAAGTAAAAATTTCAAAATAGAAAATTTCCCATATAAATATCTACGATCATCGAAGGAGACATGTTACTCGTGGAACAGATCTTCCTACGTACTACGATTGCACTTCCTTTTAGCACGCCACGAATAATAAACACGTTACGAGTATTTTTCCAAACACCTAAACCATTCTTATTGATCACATAAACATTAATTTATCGTACAAACACAAGTTCAAACATACAGGAATTTTTCTTGCACCATTTAAACACCATACACGTGGACGAGGGGTTCAAAATCCTATTCGTCTGAAAATCGTCCGCGCTCATCGATGAAATAATTTTTCCAATAAGAGTTTTCCGCGTAAAATTAACAAATTCTTAATTTATTCTCCTGGTAGGATGATAACTTTTACACGGAAAACCAAACAGTTAATTCGATTACGTCAAAATGATAAGAATTCGCGATTGTTAACTCGGCCCAGTCGCATTTCGCCACAGTCGAAATATTAGGTAACCTGGTTTATCGACTCTACTCTAATTAATTCGCGGATTTATTTTCGGTTAACTAGTTGATAAAGTTGGCATGTAAATACGATTAACGGTAAACTGATATAAACGTAATTATTGTTCGTATACGCGATAACATCCGAAATTCAATCAAGATTAACAAGAATCAATTACCATGTTGTAACATTTGCATCAGAAATATTCGTATACAAGCGTCAAAGACCTTTAGAAAAATCATTAATCCTATTACCGTGCTGTTTACTAGGCTGGTTATTAGGTAATCGTATGAGCAATAGATGCCAGGTACTGTAACACGTAACAGACTGTGGAACCATAGGCGAAATATTTGTTTTGCCAAAATTAACTAATTAGATAACACGAAAAGGTGTAGACAAAACATCACGATAGTTTGGTATTTTTCCATGTACTATATAACTTCATGCATAATAGGACGAAGATTCTAAAACTTGGTTAGATTAAGCTGAGTTTTGTATACCTACACGTGTTCTTCACACCTTCACCCCACTCCAATACGAGTAATAGGTAAATCGAACGACCAAAAATTACCGCGCATTGTCGCCTCATAAAACGCTAAATAATTCAATTCAAAGCTCCGTTTGCAATGATTAATTGAAAATGATTTTTTTATCACTTTCGCTAATTAGCTATTATATTAACGGGTTCATTAAATGTGTAATTTATAAAATAATTAAAAATACATACACCATAAAGAATATTTTTCGAATTATTCATTAATACCTAATTGAAATTGAAAAGGCTAGCTCGAATAATCGACGATAAAAAGTAAACACAAGGTAAAATTTATTAAGTCAAACCGACTGTAATGCGATTAAATTCGTTCGCACCTATTCAAAGCGCGATATTTGGATCGTAGATTCTCCGTGTAGTTTATTAGACACCTATTCAAGGCCGCAATACCTATTCGTTATCGCGAACTCGGTACAATTGATAGATGAAGTTTGAAAAAAAAATCCCATAAACAAAAGGTTCGCTCATCGTACGGTATCTCTGGCTGTGTACAAAAAACAAACGTTAAGATTACAATACACGCGGAACTTTGGACGTTTTAAAATTACCCGCCAACGCGAACAATACATCATGTCGGACCCGTATTAATGACAGTTATCTATACGATGCGAATTGATTAAAATTACTCGTATTAAAATGCCATAAATTTTAACCTCGCGAACGTCGACGTTCTTATCTTTTTATGCAATAGCACGTGTACTATAAGAATGTTCTAGTCGCTTATGGACAAAAAGTACTATAAATTTAAGGAAAATAGGCTAAAATATTTACTTAAAAAAAAATTGCGAATAAAAAAGAGGTAGCTGAGTGATTAACGCAAGAAATCGTTATCGAGAATTTTTTTTCATTTGACTGAAAAAAAAATTAAAAATTCCCATGGTATAACCGGAAGATTTATTTTTGCCATCGTCATTATCATTCTTCTGCAGGAAGGGGACTTCCCGAAGTCTGACTGGGATTTGTAGCAGACAAATTGTAGTCGAAAATAAATTTCATTCGAGTACCTATTTAATACTTAGCACATAATGAAAATTGCCGTTGCTTTTGTTAAAGGGGGAGGGGGGGATTTAGAAAGCAAATCCAGGTTTAACTAAGTCTTACTATTTTTACCATGCACTTTGGCTACTGATAGCCCACTGTGTTGCCTATTTGGGGGAGTTATGATTTTTTCAAATTTGGAATGGTCAGCATTTTTTTTTTTTAATTATTAAATTTCTTATTCTGAATTATGTTACTCAAATGGAAATCTTGGAATTTGACCAATGTAGGAACTTTAGGGGCGAAGAGTTCGAATTCAAAAATGAATTACTTTGAAGCGTGAAATTGCCACTAAACTTCGCAGACCACCGACTATAGCCTACTACTAACTACTAATACTACGTATTTTTGTCATGATTTGAAAACAAAGGGTAGTTGAAGGGATAATTTAGGTGATAAAATTTGAAAAACGTTCTAAATGAAATTAAACTGTTCAATCGTAGGTGCAACATTGGAAACCACTTTCTACACCCTAATACCAACTATCTATACTACTTTCGTAAAATTTTAGGAATTTGACTCCTCGATATTTTCACTAGTAGCCCGCAACTATGGTAAATGTTACACATAGCACTTAGCAGGTAAAATTTTATGAGCTAGTAACTACATATATTATGCAGTCTAAGATCAATCATTTTTTTAGCTACATTTTTAATTTAAAAACGATAGCTATTACAGCCTACCTGATCATTGAAGGGGAGGTGAGAGGGGTCTTTAAATCTTCGCGTTTCAGAGCATTTTTTCTCTAAATTTCCATACCTTGTACAACTCTAGAGCTGCTTGAAGAGGCCAGAGGAGGTGAAGTAGAAGGAGACTGTATTGTAGTTTTTGTATCTACTAGCAAGTGGAATAAGTGAGCTCAATTTTATGACAGTATTTTCAAATACAATGCAAAGCTATAATTGCTTTTCTGATAAAAATAGTATAGATGATAAGAATATTAAGCGATAACGAGCCATTTCTAAAGGTTTAGTTGCTATTGGATAGTTGAACGACGTATCAGCAATTTTTGGAATTTGAGTACGTGGCCTTACTCTTGAAATATCTATTCAAGGTACAGTACCCAAATTTTAACACAACTATTATAAATAATGATGCGAGAGTACAGTGGGTGATTACTGATTAACAAATAAGAAGCAACAACTGTACGTTTCAATGCAATGCACATAATTTTTGGAATATGTGGTCCCTTCCAAGCACCCGTAGGGGGCGAATACCGAGAAATTTTTTGAAATACGAGAATTTCGATAAAGATGGTACTTTTGTAAGTAACAATGACCAATTTATAAAATTCCATCATATTTCAATAATAAAGTCATAAATGTTAAAAATAAAAAATGTGAAAAAAATATCAACACCTCCCCGCCTCCTTCCCTCCTATGACTAAATGGACAACAATGGTGAAACTTTGGTCATGTGGTACTAAAGTAATATATTTTTGACCAAAATTCAACTGATCGATGTCTGAGAGTCAAACTTCTAGAGATGCTCTGGAAGAAAGTATAACAACATGGCTAATTTTCAAAACGATACCTAAATTTCTGTCTTAAAAAAAAAAAAAATAATTATATTTATAAAATAAAACGAAACTTCGATAATCTACGCCAATCCATAACCATAGGTAATTCCCTAAAACCCATAGTCCATGATCCTCAGTTAATCCGTTATGTCCTGACCTTTCTTAAGTGCTCTTATCTGTTCTCTGAAATGTGAAATCTCATCCTGACAGCGTAAAAAACCATCAGCAGTTGGAAATGCCTAACGTCACTTTAATGAATCATTGAAAAAAAAAAAAGAGAAAAATGCCCACTGCAGACTCATTACATGCACGCACCAGAAGACTTATTTATTATTGTTATTTTTTCATTATTATATTTTTTCCCCTCAACAAATACTAGTATTTAATAAGGCTTATGTAGAAAATGATAGTTGAATAAGTTTTTTCGAAAAAGAAGAAGAAAAAACTAAGAAAAGAAAGAAAAAAAGAATGAAATGATAAAATATGAGATATTTTATACACAGTTCTCCATTAAAAGAATTTAATTTTTTAGGTCAAAAAATAATATGAAGTAAGCTTTTCAGATATACAGAGACTCTTGAATAAATAAATACACATTTTTTTTTTAAATTAAAAAAAAATTTTCACTGCCCATAGGTACTTAATAGAAGATATATTCAAATTCAAATTGTTTATTGTGAAGTACATTAACGTATCCTAAGACAATTATTTCTTTAAACGGATTATCTTAGACTAACGCATACATATACTAAATAATTACAATCATAATTATTTCTACCCATAAGCACTAAATTCACCATTCCTTACGACGACATTATACCACCCCCCCCCTCCACATCACAATTCTGTGGTCCAGTTTCATGTGGGAAACTGATAACAGATATTCACTTGAAATATATCTCTTTAATTTAAATAAATTGGATAAGAAGAATAATACTTTTAATTAAAATATTACTTTTTCTCTCCTTCCTACCATCGATAAATATATTAAATTGAATAAATAATAAAAAATTATTTGTTTAAGAAAATTGAAGGAACATCATCTTTCGATCATGAGGATGAAAATATCGAAGCAAAGTTGCCTTAATTTATTCAAAAAATGAAAATATAATCGATAGACCTTTCGAAGAAAAGAAACTAATATATTTAAATAATAATACACCCATGCAAAGAAAGATTCAAAAAATCAACAAAATTTATTCAAGTCGAATTTGTGACAAAAAAAAATCAGGATAAAAATTGAATAAAATTTTTCATTATTTTCGAGACGAAACCGCTATCTATATCACCCGAACTTGTTTATCAAACCAAGAGAACGATAAGGTCGGTCTAGAATTGTAAATTAAATTAACACGCGTTAGCATCGAAAAATTTAATTTCGAAAAAGCTAATGATCAACACAAGCTTATTGGTGAAATAGGTAACCTTTAGTAGGCTTTTGACATTTCATAACGAATAAAATTTCGATTCCACTCATCGACCCATATCGGGTGCCGATTATCGCTGGGAGTGAATTTAAAATGCAATATCGATACGAGAAGTATTGAAAAGCCAACCTCGATTTATTAATAAACGTATAGGAAACGCCGATAAGGCCGTTGATATAAATAATCTGGCGTGGCAAAGGCGAATAGAAATGGCGAATGAGACTTATACCTTTGCGAAATATACAGATCCGTCTCAATACCCAAATATGGTTCGCCTCTCGGTACAAATTGCGGTTATCGCATAATGCACCAGATATCAGATACGAGAGCTGACAACTTACGCAAGTGCATTCGTGAAACCTAAATCTACACTCGACGACACATATCATCCGTAAAAATAAATTATTCGCGATAAACAATTAAAGCCAACATACGCATTATACGGTTATAAACTTTCGTACCTACGTATCGCACATAACGAGGTCAAGTTTTGCTGATATTTTTTTATCGTTTTATATCATCGGCTGCAGTATTCAATATACATTACCTTCGTTGTTCTTTATTCTTATATTAAAATATCTGCGCGTATTCGCCTCATCTATTTGAAAAAAAAAAAACGATGCAACGGAGTAACACTCGAATGTTTCGTAACAGTGACGTACAAGGTTGGCAAACCTTCGATGACATCCACAGTTCCTGTTATCAACGATATACGAATTCAACGCAGACGTTACTAGATAATGCTACTCGGCCTTACCCCCTTCATTCCGAATTTCCTTTCCAATTCGATGGCAGAAATCGACCAAAAACTGTACCTATAAGATACGAAAAGTTTCCAAATTGCGCTCAGCAAAAAGTGCACTTTAGAGGTGTTACAGAGGCGCCCGACGACCGAAGAGTTAGTTTTCATGGCTATAAAATTCGCAAATCTAATTTGCGGCTTGTGGTAATGCGATAACTTTCTTAATAGTATTTTTCCTCGCACCCATCCTCGTTCTCATACGTCGCGGAGATGTTTAAAATTTCCTCATTTCGCTAGCTCCGATAACTTCTCGAATAAAAAGCGAAAAAATTACCTAACGGCATCCGCCCGCGGAGTCTACGAGAAAAATCATTCTCTCAAGTTTTCAGCTTTGGTGATATAGCAGACTCGTAACGACGATTTTAAATTAAATGCGGGTTTTCCGACGAAAAAAAAATTCATTAATATTTGATAGTAACAGTCATTTTTCGAGGAAAAAAAAATTCGAAGATATGATGAGTAATAACATGTAAATTGTAAAAAGAGAGATAAATAGATAATTGGTCACGTTTGAAAAAAATTATGCTAAGATTATCAAAAATGTATAGACATATTTTCATCATTCATTTTTTAATTTTTTTTCCTAATTTAAAAAAGCAAGAAAAACTAATTAACTCTAGTCTTTAATTTTTTTTTTTTTTTTTTTTTTTTTTTTTTAATAAGGCATGAATAGGTCACTAATTTTTAAAAATAAAGAACATTCACAAATTATATCCCTAAAACTACATTCGCGAAGGCAAGAATTGGTCATGAGGTAAGAAAAATTTCTCGAATTTTGCTTTAAAATTTTTTTTTCAAAATTAATGAAAATTAAAAAAAAAAAAAAAAACAAAAAATCGATAAAACAAATCTTGTTGGAACTGTGGAAAATTTTAAGACCTAAAATCTGGATTTTCGAACCCTTTCAAGAATTTGGTTCTGGGGGCAATTTGTTCTTTCTGTCCCCTCGCCCTTTTTATCACTACCATCAGGTAGGCAGATGAGCAAATGATTATTAGATTAAATCAATGGAAAAATATATACATAATAAGCGAGTTTTTAGCCATATGATTTTCTTTGAAAAATAATTTTGTTGCAATGATTACACTGAAAATTTAGTAATTGAAAATTTCTGCTTCAATTTGGTAAATTTTACGACAAGAAATTTAAAATAGGTCACGTGCCTTTTTTTTGTTTTCACATAAGTACCCAATTACATCAAAAATCAAAATACAGCTTTCGTAAATTTTTAAAATTTGGAAAATATGTTATTATTGATTAAGTAATTCGTCCTTTTTTTGTCCCTCTTCCTCTTAAGAAATCCTTCTGTAACTTTCTGTTTGTACATTATTTTAACGTTCTTTGATTTCTCATACCCCTCCCTCCCTCCTTCCTTCCTTCAAGACACTATCCACAAACTTAAAATTAATTCTATGATTTGCAATTTTGGAAATTCATCAATACATCACAACATTATTGATACCAACTTGAAATTTCATTCTCAGTATAATTGTTAATGTATGTATAAATATATCGGTCACAAATGGCCCTAGTTGCCGACCTACCCAAAATAAATTCATTAAAAAAAATATCAAAGCTAGGAAGAGCCAACATTACTCTTGGAACAAGTATAATTGACGAGATCTTTGTTCAAGGTTTCTCAGAATATAATGAAAATTTTGAAAAAATTTAACGAAAAAAAAATCTGAATTGGGATTACGAATATTTTATAAACCCAAAATTTAAATTTTCTGGTCCTTTCACAGGAAACTCAGGAACCTGGCTCCTGGCTCAGTTGATTATATATATATATATTTTTTTTTTTATAAATTAACGTAATAGTATATTTCATATATTATGGACCACACCCCTTCCTTCATTACAAAAAAGTAAATTAATTTTCCTAAGCTCTCTTCAAGTAACAAAAAAATTATTTTATAATACAAAAAAAAATGAAGAGAATTAATACGTCCCTGGCCATAGTGGCAGTAAATAGCGTTAACAAAAAAAAAACTTCCTCTCACTCTTCAAGAACTACTCGCAGACGACGAAACTATTTTGAAAAACCTCATGAAGTTCCTCAAAGCCACTAATATCTTCCCCAAACTTAGTCCTTCCCTCAACCCGTGCCTCTGGCCAATGTAGCATTACAGGGCACGTAAATTAAACAAGTAAACAAGTAAGTAAAATTTACAGGAAAAATTAAATAATTTTATATTCTCAACGTCTTATAAATAAATTCAAAAATTACGAATCGACGGAAATCTTAAATATTTATTTGGACGCAAATTAATTCATCGCAATATACAGCACATGAACTAAAAAGTAATTGGAAGAAGTACATAAATAAATTTAATCTCAGTTTTCAATCATTCTAAACTCATAAACATAAAAGAAAGAGAGAAAGAGAAATCAAAATCTACCATAACTTTCAACAAAATATAATCGATTTGATTAACCTCAAAATTTATTTCCAACTATACAAAATCGACACGAAGAATTCCAAATATTCGAACAATAAAGTAAGTAGGCCACATCTCGAAAAAAAAAGAATTCAGTAATTTCACAACACTTGGCCGTTCATATTACAAAAGTGATTCAAATAAAAGATTCGATTATAAACGACGAAAATTCTCCGATTGTACAAATTACAAGATTTTCTATACAAATTTCAAACAATTTTTCACGCTCGTTAAAATATAACCGATTAACCTTGAGGATTTTTGAGTTTCAGTTAAACCAGCATTATGTGATAAGAATTGAAAAATTATCAAATTAGTTCACAAGCTGTATCAAGTGGTTTACAATTCATAAAAAAATTTACCAATTATCGCGAGTTTTTTGGACAATATCAAAGTGGAAAGTTTGAAAATTTATTATACATGTGAATCATATGACGTCATGATGGACTGAGGGTTATTCCAAGTTCGATAAGAGTAGAAATTCGGATAGATTAGATTTTTCGCATAAATTTCATGACTAAAAACGGGAACAGGGTGTGATACGAGTTGAGAGATAAGGCCAGTATAACATAATCATTTAGAGGAACAAAATGTGGAAATTTTGATTCATCAGATCTGCGATGTGACGACAATCACGTAGTATCTCAAAAAATTCAGCGTTATCTAATTCAATAACCTTGAGCCTTTACCTATACCACTACATCCCTTACCTAATTTTTCTGTCAATGAAAAAAACATAATATTGGCGAATAATTCCACACCATCATATCGTATACATCGCAGCACGCTACACTGTATAGAAATTCACATCATCTCCGTATTACGCGCACATCTGCGTACAATTAATTGTCTCGACACGATGTGCCCTCACAAGAAGAGAAAGGTTCACTTGGCAAACTTCCATACATTCATGCACACGCAAAAGTTTTTTAAGCGCAAGAAAACCCATACCGAAGGTAAAACTTGTCGCTATAGGTAAACGCAGATACTGTATTGGTATGACGAAACACTCTCAGTAACAAATTTTTTCATGGCCCTCATGGGGAAAAAATTACGAGTTCAATTTTAAGACAAGTATATTGGTACTACCAGTTAATTATAATATAAGCGATCATTATACTCATAAAATATTTCTGAATTTTTTTACGTTCGAGGTGCACATGAAAATTGACCAAGAAAGGTCTCGCATGACTTCAGTTCTAGGTATAAGGGTAGTCTGCGATTATTTTCCGTTTTTTTTTGAACTTAATTTCACAATATTTAACTTAATGTTGGCATTATGCTTTCGTTACAATTACAAATAAAAGGATTTAAAAAGTAAAAATTAAATATTTGAAGAAAATGTAACTATACCCACCACACCCAACTACTAATACTAAATATATATAATGAGTGGTAGTTTAAAATCTAAAGCAACTGTCACCATTTAAAGGAATTTTCAAAGCTTCGAAGCGAAAAGAACTTTTCATAAATTCCATTATAATTTCAAACACGCAATTACAGGTCAAGACGAAATTTCTTCTATTTTATCTACAAGACAGATAGAACTCAAAAAGAGGAAAATGTCAGTTTCCTATCTTTTTTTTCTTTTTTTATGATTACTCAATTATTTGATCAGAAAATAACTAATAATTTACCAGTTAAAAAATTATATTAATTGAACTAAATTTTTTTGCCAATTTATTTTTTAATGAATTTTTCATAGCATTTTTTCACCTAATGATACCAGGTAGTATATGAGGAAACGTTTTAGATAATTAGTAAAATCTGACAATCCCTTCCATGCTTTCATTTACCAATCAAATGTTTGCGAACTATTACATTTATTGGTATATTTCACATATACCACTGCATATATGTTTACCGAACTAAATGACCACTTTTCCAGCCACTTTTCTCACAATCTAATGACAGTTTCACTTGAAATTTAGAACATACACTAGAGTGGGTTGAATTTTGGTTCCTTTTCAAGAAGTGAAGGCAATGTTCTTGTAACAGTTGCTAAATGGTATTTTTTGAAAAAAAAATAAATTAACGGCTTAGACACCTTAAATTTTGAAAAAATTGTTGGCCAATATTTTTTTCGGTTTATGGACGACAAAATATGACTTCGAAATAAGGAAAAAAATTTTAATCGTTTGAAAATTCATTTTTTTGAAAATTAAAAAATTTTAAAAGATCAACGTACTTCCGAAGCCCTAAAATAGACGGAATTCTGGCAAACGATCCTAGCCGAATTGATAATCTATTGGCCTTCCTACATAGTGCCCAGTTTTACGCACTTATCTAAAACCAACATATTGATGCGTTTCTAGCGATAGTAGCTATACATGGCGCGTAAATACACAAAAAAAAATTTAAAACCTTGACTTCATTTCGGAACTGTCTAAATACTGAGTTAAGGAGCTGAAATTTTTATGGAGTACTTCTGAAGTGAACTGGCAATCATTGTAATCATTTTATTCACTTGAAATGAAAAACAAACAAACAAAAAAAAAAAAAAAAAACAAAAAAAAACGTACTTCGTTCCACACTAATATGCTACTAACAATTTCTTTTTTTAATTTCAAGATTATTATAATTAAATGAATACATCTTGAAAAACAGATGAATGAAATATGACTTACCAAGCGATTGTGAATCACCCACTAATAACTTAACTTACTTATGAATTAAAGAATGATATTTTTCTTCCCACAGATTCAAAGAAAGCTTCCAAACTCGGTACATTTCAAAATTCAAAAAATTTTATCACATAGTTATTGAGAATAATGCTCAGAGCACTATTTTTGGATGAAATTTTGGTTCTCATAGAAATAACATAGTGAAGTGACTGTAAGTGATGATAGATTTGCAGTTACTAGACTAAATTCAATTTGTTGCTTTGGCATATAATTATAATATGTATTCCTACACAAGTGACCTCCCTTTCCTTCCAAAAAAAACCTACTATTGAGTTTTAAAGAACACACTTTAATTCAATATTGGATAAACTGAAAACTAAATTTTCTCTTCGAGGTCATTATAGCAAGGAAAAAAAATAATTCATAGATGTTTCCTTCACTGTCCTCTGGAGAGTAGATTTCAAACTAGTTCAAGGCGAATAAAAAATTTTTGGTTTAAAAAAAATTCTATTGATTTTTGTAATTTTTGTTTTTGAAAAAAAAAACGCGAAAAACAAAGCAGGAAAACATTTTAAACATTAGGAAAAAATCCCAAAGAATATAAACTTGACTTGAAAATTGAGGAAAATTGCTTCATATTTTTTACAACGATTTAAACAAAATTTATTATTATTATTAATATTTTTAATAAATTATGTGAAATGCAAATTCACAACTAATTATTACATTGGGAAAAAAAATTGTAAAAATTGAAATAGTGTAAATATCAAGATTTATTTGGATCATTCGAGAAACAGGTGAAAAATCTACGACATGAAGAAAAAATTCATTCAAGAAATTCAAAAAATAAGAAAAAATAAAAAACAAAAAATTATTCAAAAAAATAAAAAACCGAGGCCAACAAAATGTATATCTTAATTTTTTTAAAGCTTTTTCGATAATTAATTTGAAATAAATCGTCGTTTCTTAAGTTTAGTTTGGTTATACGGTTATACTAAAAGAAAAACATGGGTGAATACTGAATATGCATAATATACCCACGAATATGAGTTGTGTTATGGCCCAATTTTTTTTTTAAATTAAAGAACATTGCTAGTCGAGAAATTGTCAACTTATAGAAATTAATTTACATTTCATTTTCGGTTTTAATTTGTGTAATTGTTTTATGTTTTAGCCAAGAATCTATACCACTCTATGCTTATTTAACAGACATCAGGCATCCTTTTATTTATCTATTTTTGTTTACAGTATTTATTATAATGACGAACGCACAAACGTAATAAGGAAATTTTTGAAATTTTGTTTCCTTAAAAAAAAAAAAGAGTGAGGGAAAGCTTGTTCGATAATTAATCCAAAATCTATTTTTCCCTACGTACATGAATTTACTTAATTTTTTGAGGGAATTAAGAGATGAATATAGAAGTTTTCTTTCCCTCCGCCCCTCTCCCCTACAAAAGCTTATAAATGAGGTACTTATCGAAAAACATGAAAAGTAAAAAATACAATAATAAATTAAAACCCTTTCATCTCTAGGGGATTTTTAAAACAATCTTGGAATTTTTATTCTAGTATCAAACAGGTAGGTATAAATTATTAACATTAAAAATTATCACCTACTTATCGAGCTCATAAACGATTATATTAGGTAATTAATACTAATTATCTTGACTGAAGATTATATTGTTTACAATAAACAAATAAATTTTTCAATTCATTTCATTTCAACATCATCTCAACTCTAACACTTTAAAGGACATTATCAGATGACCAAGCATAGATTGATGGATTATTTTATTTTCCGAAGTCCACGAAATAAATAGGTAAAATTTAAGTTACTTTCGTGCCTCTAGCTATTGTTGCTGTACATGGCACGCAAAAAAAAAAAAACAACAACACTTCACATTCGTGTATTTTTACTAATGAATTATTATTTAGGTATTTCAAAATAATTATATAGAATTTTTTAGATGAAGATGGACATAAAAATAACTAATTTTTGACTGAAAGTTTAAAAAGATTATTGAGGACTTCAAAAACTTCAACATTTTATTTATTTTGATATGCATTTCTCGACTGCTCTCTTCTAAACAGGAGATGGAGCATTTACCCAATTAAAATAGGCGAATAAAAACCTAATGAGTAAAGATATAAATGAAATGCGCTCAAAAATTCAATTCAGAGCTACTGGTTTCTTTTTAAATTCCATTCTTCCTTTTTTTGGATATTTTCCCAGTATTTTAGAATTCATTTCTGGCACTTCAGAGCATTATGATTGCTCTAGGGACACAAATTACAAAACATGCCTTCCAAAAGTATGAGGGTAAATTTACCAAATTCCGAACATAAAAATATCACACTTCAAGAACCTAATGAGCAAAAATATGAATAAAATGGCCTAAAGAAGCTAATTCATCGAAAACACATCTCTTTTTCAACTCCATAATTGATTTTTAGCATTTTACCAGAATTTTAAAATTTTATTTCTGATACTTCGAGGAGTTGGAACTGCTCTAGATACAAAAATTCTAAAATATTTCCTGAAACAGTATGAAGGTAAATTTTCCATATTCCGAACATAGAAATATCACACTCCATTAATTCAGAAATTCTCGCACAAAAAACCAACTAACATGAAAATTTCACTCAAAGCGAAAATTCTGTGAAATTACGTTCGAGCTGAAATTTTACGACAACCACACTCATTATACAACGTGAAAATACGAATATAAAACCTTTATCATTAACAAAACCAAATATTCCGAGAAAACCATACTTCGAACTCGTTAATAAATTATTAAAAATTCAAATCGACTAATTATTGCCAAAATTTGGGCTCACTTATTCCTAACGAGGCACTTATTTAAATTACACGGCTGTAAAAAAATGCAATCATACCTGCTGCCATTTTCGCACAACTCAAACAATATTACACAACCGCAAAGTAATTTTTTCCCTCGCATGTGAATCGAAATTTAACACTTGGTGATATTCCACGACCGAATAAAATGGTAGAAAAATATTACTCGGACGTATTCATTTAATTTCATCAACATCATCCTCATTCAGAGTAATCTCAGATATAAACGTAGACCGCGGTATTTACCATTTCGTCAATTATTTTATAATTAACTAATACAGCGCATGAGATCGATTACCGATTTAAGAAGATCTGATAAAAGCGAAATTTTCGTAGAATTGCAGTATTCTCGGAAAGCAATGTCTATCCTCGAATTATCAGCTCGTAGACACCAAAAGCCAGAAGGGAAATAAAACGAAGAACGATGGATGTAATTTAAAAATAAATAAATAAATTTCGAGTAAAACCGAACGATGCGGCAATCTTTCCTAAGGATGCACTTTTGCAATTCCAAAAGCTTCATATTAAACGGAAAAAATATCGATTACTCGACGTATCGTCGTGTTTTACTACGAAGACGAGCTGCACCATTAAGTCATTTACTTAGGGCTGTCTTATTATCAGAAAAAATGCACAATTGTAAAAAACCAGAATTATCGCACATACAAATAATTTTCGAATTGAATTATTTTTGCACGTAAAAAAATAATAATAATATTTCGATGAAAAAAAATTCATTATTTATTATTTAAAAAAAAAAAAAAATCGAAACATCACAAAGAAAATTTATCACAAATTTAAAATCAATGGAATAAAATCTTCGCAAAAAATCCAAAATAAATGAATAAATCTCGAGTAATTAAAAATAAATAAATATTGAAAATAAATAAAACAATACTACATACCATTTATGACGTTTGTTAATCCTTATTCACATTCGTACATACAAAATCACAACAACAAATATTCGAAAAATAAAAGTAAAAAAGAAAAAAAAATATACTCGAAAAATCAAAAACAAGACCAAAGCGTAAAAATACCGAAAATAAAGAAATCCGAAAATCTCGCGCACCGAAAGTACAATAATTCGCAATATCAGTGGCAATTACAAAAAACCACAAAACCGATACGATTTATCCATCGATCACAAAAAAATGAATAATAAAAAATAAATAATAAAAATCGATATAAACCGTAACACGCGTCGAAAAAAAAAATTATCTCGAGAATACAGAATGATAAGAAGTAAAAAAGAAAAATCAATCGAAATTTAAACGCGTCTACGTAAAATTTTCGGATTGCAATATTTTGGAAAAATCACGAAAAAACCCCATTTTGTAACGTGAGACTGCATTATACCGTCAACTGTCGAATAATATCTACTAATAGAACTTGCACTTCAGTAGTTCACGGAAATGACCGAAGTGTTGCATCTAAGGAGGTACGGAGGTACAATGCATTTCGGCCGATTTCGCCTTCTTAGTTCCCCTCTCCGATACGCGCGCTCGTATTTAAAATTCTTATTACGCTCGTCGAAAAAAAAAAACCGCCTGCATCGAAACCAGCGTAGAATTTTCGAAGGTAGAATTTTTTTTCATCTATGTACGCCATTCGAGATGAAGTGGAGGGGGAAAAAATTCGTAATTACGAAGGAAAAAAATTCCCCAAGTCGGAGAAAAGCGAATAAGAAAACAACGTCGCAGTTGAACGCCATCTGTCGGCTGCGAGAGGAATTAGAATTCGTTTAGGGTAGGTCAAGAATGGTACACCAGACGGCATTGCATAAAACGAGTCTCTCTCGACGCTGCACGCACCGATGCAATTATTTAAAACCTGCATTATAAAAAAGATATACGTTGAAGAGCGTAGCCTGCCGATACAAAGAACACCGTAATTAAGAAACCACTCCTCTGGCCCCGCTTCCAGGCCAAAATCGTTGGCGAGATTCGATTACGCTCGATTACCAAGTACGTTCATTTTAGCGGCATTTTTTTTGGAGGAAAATTTTTTTTTAACGCGAATACGTCTTGTAAAGAGAAAAAAATTATCGCGCGTTTGAAAAGAAAATTTATTGAAAAATCAATTCACACTTACCGACGACATAGAGCAACGTTTTACTCCAGGTTTGAAATTGCTTTTGAATTTTTCGTTTGCGACCACCGATGGCTCGTGCGTCGGCCATTGCTGGTGAATTTCGGTTTCGGCCTTTTCGTAATCTTGCCAGATGACTTTTTCGTCGTCGCGGTAGTCTTACGCGCGTGACGTCATTGTATAGGCATATGACGCAACACGTAGTTGTGTCGTTGCCGCCAACGAATGTGCGGCATCGCGCGACGATACTAACCCTTTCCTTACCGCGCCCGCTACAACCGTAAATGCATCTTGTCGTTTACTCCAAAACCTTACACGAACGCGAAACGTAGTAGGGGGTAATTGTACGATCTCCGTAACCGATTCTTCCCCCTGCTTCCGTCTGCGTTTTTTTTTTCGCGATACGACCTCTTCCCAGTCATGCCAACCCCGCCGCCTAAAAAAGTTTATAATCACTTAGCAACCGAAAAAAGGGATAATAATCGATACACTACCGGTATATAACAGTAACCGCACCTTGTTTACACTGAAAGTATAGGGTCACAGTTTCCAAAATCTTTCTTGCACGTTTTAAAACCGTCGACGAACACTATATGGAGATTATTTCACAGCGAACCGAGTTTAATTAGACTTTACGCGCGTCAGCCGGGTCGCGTTAACGCAGTTCCATGCTCGCGTCCGGTCGAGCCTTTACGTAACTTATACTGGTGGACGTTGAAATTCGTAAATCAAATTTCTTCGCGTAAATTTTTCAACCGGTGTCGCCACCAAACAACACCTGAAATAGAAGAATTACGTTACCGGCATCGAGAAAAATACATATCAACGAGGCGATGATCGCGTGATGACTGACAGTTGCATTGATGCAGATTACATTGCTAATCCCCCTTCGCCCCTCTTCCACAGCTCTAGCCTTCTCTATCTCTCACGCGCTTTCTAACCAGTGTGCCTGTATTCGTAATTGCAGGAAATGTGCATCGTTACTAACCAAAATACAACGATATAGGCTCATTTGTCGGCACTACTATAGTGTCTTCGCGTTTAGTCCAATTTCCTCTCCGACTTTTCGCGCAATTATCTGCTCGACTGTATGCGATGGTCTTTTTTGTACTTTTTGTATTTTTTTTTTGTTCGTTTTAAACGCGTACTCCTAATATACTATACATCGGTGTTACGAGTATAACTAGTACAAGGTGTTGAAAAGCGTTTTCCCTGTAATTGAGCTCACAATTTACGAAATTCGAAAAAAAAGAATTTTCATAATAGCGAAAAAAAGAACATTATATTTCCTTCTTTGAAGGCTAATCGCTATAGTTTTTTATACAATGCATTCATATATAATTTAAGAAATATTAGATTAGTGAAATCAAAAAATTCAACATAGATATTAAAAAGATAAATTTAAAATTTATGTGATATGTGCTGCTTTTCATGTCAAAAAGCTATCTAAATTAGAAAATATAAGTACTATTGCGAAAAACCTGAAAATAAAACGATTTAAGTGCATATAGGGAAGGAAAGTCCTTTAGTCAGAGATTACATGATTTCACCAACACAAGTACAACTGATTAGCTATAATTATGATTACAGACTGATAGCAACGAAAGAGGGAACTATTCTAGCATTTTATTTTGGCAATTAATCCAGTAATAGTTCAGATTCATTAGAACATTATAAAGTGTTATATAAAATTGTACAACTTTATCAAAAAAAAAAAAAAAAAAAAAATTCAGAATATCCTCCCAAACTATTATGTTGTACAGTTTGATTCAGACAAATATGCTCCACCCTGTTAAGCATGGTGAAAATGTTCTTGGCTAGAATTTCCATTTCCTCTGTATTTCCTAATAGTTATTTTGAAAATATGTCAATAATCAATTTTTTTCACCCATAGGGGCTGGTGCGCAGAAAAACGATAGATTTACATTATTATGGTAAAAATTCAATTTCGAGCTAATTTCAATAGATCAATTCCAAATTCGGCATGTAAGTGGAGTTACTCGATAAATAAACTGGCGTATTTTTTCGTATTTTTTTGACAAATAATATGACCTTGAAATCGATTTTGAAATGTAATTTTGGGGGACAAAGGTTGATAAAAATCTGATATGGTTATCAAAGAGCTTTAAAATTTTAAACATTTTTTTCAGACTTTTTCAACCTGAAGACACTAGATATAATCAGACCCGTAGCCAGCTAGTCATTCGAGGAGGAAGAGCTAAGTAAAACACTAGAGGGAGCTTTGACCTTTTTTTTTTTCTTTGCTGGTTTGTACTATTGTATTTGATACAAAATGTAACCAGGGAAGGCTGAAATTTTTCTACATCAATTACCTCAATGTGAGAGCTTCAAAAAAAATTCAAAATAGAATTCATCTATTATTTATATAAATATAATTAATTTAATTTTAGTTTATAAAATCAATTTAAATATTTTAATTTATTTAATTATTTTTCAAACAAAGAAGAAATACTAAAGAACTTAATGCATTTTCTAAAAATAACTAGAATACATAAGAAATGTAAATATGTAACATTAGTTTTTAATTAAGTGCTAATGAAGGGTAGAAGCCATTATAAAAATAAATAAATAGAAAACGATCAGCCTCCCTACCCACCCTAGGTACGGATCTGAAAATAAGTGCGCTTCAACTATCGAATGTATTTCATTCATCAACTTTCTCAGAAAGCATAGTAGATGTCGGTAAAAATCGCTCATATTGAAAAGTATTTCATTTAAAAATTTCCAAGAAAAATTTTTTCATTTCTGATTCAATTCAAAATAACTATTCAATGTTCACTCAAATTATAAGATGTGAATTCACCCCTTAAGCCTCAAACTTATTGATTTTGATATTATATTATAATGTAAAGCAAGGACACCAAAATATCGAAATTTCAATTTCCCAAATAAATTTAGATTTTCAAGTTGGACCCAAATAAGTAGGTAAACAAATAAGTACCTACTTGATAATTCGCAAAAAAAAGGATAAATATATGGTATTTAGCCCAATATCTAGAGACAATCGTAGTCATGTTACAGCTTGAGGAGCCTCAAATACCTTAAATTTGATAATCATAGATACATTGCATAACTCGGAACAACAAGTACACTATATCCAAAAATCACTCTTGCAAGGGATGCTTGAGTGCATGAGTATTCGTTCCGAAATTGGGTGTGTGTATTAGGTGTGTACTGAGAAAGCAAAAAGGTTAACAGTATCATTTGCAAGTTTGAACAAACTCAGCTCCAGGGATGTGTATAGGCTGCTTACGTTTTTTAGGATTTTTTACAAATGGTACCAGGTACAATACGATTACAAGAATTATAATTTCATTACTTTAATTTGAAATAATGTTTTTAATGAATCCCTCCTCCCCCCCACCTGCCATACTACCAAAAAATCATCGCACTAAGAATTGATATCAGAGATTTCCTATTTTCTATTCCTACTCCCCACCACTGGAGGCTAATGTGAAAACTTTAAAATAAAAATAAAAAAATTGAAACTTTCAGTGAGGAATGTAGTAATAATTCAGAAATGATTAAATGGTTAAGCATAAGAATATAAACGAATAATTTTTTGCAGGAGAAGGAAATGGATGGGAAAGTATCCGAATTCAAACTAAAAGTTCATTTCTAATTAAGTAAAATATATCTGAAATTATAATTATCTCGAGGAATCTCTTAAATTTTTACTAAGCTTAAGAAAAAAGCTATACCTGAGACTTCTCTTCACTTACAAAATGCACGTCACAAGCATAAATCCATTTTTAATCGCAAAATTTGAAGACTATATCTTTCATTTCAGTAATCGATCACTGCTCACGAATTTTGAAATTGGTTTGCCAATTTAGTTCGCTAGAAAGAAATTTCGTTGATTGTACGATAAAATAGATAAATTATGACCCTGAATTCAATTTTAGAAATATTTTTCATCGCCACAAAAATAGATACATATTCATTAGATAACCTTCGAAGCAAGGTACAATTTCAAAAATTAATTTTTTCAACTTCACTTCAATTTGTCGACTGTAAAATTTTTCTAGAAATTTATTTACTTTGAAAATCAATTTTAACAAATACAGTTAAATAGATCAAATTTTTTTCTTCAAAAAGACAACACTGGGATTTAAAACTTGTTTTTAATAGTTTCATTTTGTGTTAGAGTTTGAAATTTTGAGCCAAGACAATTTTATGAAATTGGGTAAATTTTAATTTCCCACCCAATAGCTCAAAATTTGGGTATTTTAGATAGTAAAATAGTATCTCGAAATTTTAATGACTTTGAAAAAATTTTTTGGGATAATGGGTTCCAAGAATCATTTAATTTCAAATTAAAACTCGCATTCGGATACTATAATTTTCCAAAGGGCTAAAAGATAGTGAAACCTTAACATGCTGAGTGATTCAGAATGTTTTTCACTAATATTATTTTTAGGCCATTTAACAATTTTTAGAATCTGAGGATTGTCTATTTTCGCGGAAACAAAAACAGATTACTAATTACTCTGGTTCACCAAGTATTTGAGGAAATGAGGATAAAAATTCTGTGCACAAATTAGAAAAACTCGTTGAATTTCATAGAATACTGTACATCTGAGAATACATTAGTTTTGTTATACCTTGCTCTTCACTTCTGAAATTATCACAATGTTAATCATTGATGTTCTAAAATTAAAAAAAAAAAAAAATGTTTACAAATTCCTACTCACAGTCCATAATGCAACCTTTCAACTGTTAACGTGCGAAGATATACTTACCCTATTAGAAATCCTCAGTACTCAGGTTATATTGAGCGTTTTTAATAATATTCACACAATGCTAATTCGTGGGCATATTTTGAAAAATAAATACCACGCTACAGGTTTCAGGTCCTTTAATAGCCAGAAAAAGTCAATTGAGGGGGATGGGAAATTTTATTCATTGCATATTTCATTAGATCCAAATCCAGAAACAATTTGTAGTCAATAGAAAGAGGCTTCACCTTTTCTAAAAAAAAAACGGATTTTCTTCATAATTGATCAAAAAACCAACTGTTTTGATTCAGTGAACTGGATTAATATTGACGAATTGGTTTATTGATATGAGAACAGTAAAGAAATTCTTCAATCACAATTTTTTGTTTTCATTTTGACATATCGGCTTCATGATATAAAGTTGATTGCAAACTACAACATGACCCCTTGAATTTGAGTCAAGATGGATTCAAAATGGCAGGTGGTCAAAATTTGAGGATCGATCAAGGAAGCCTCAAATTGCTCAAATTCGATGAATACAGACTAATATGATTACTGGTGACAAGAAGCGTACCATACCTCAAATCCTCCTAGACAGGTGATTTTAGAGAGAGGGATGGGAGGTTTTTGTTCTGCCAAACCTTTCAGTATACATATATTTTTCCCTCACGCGTAGCGCCGGTAGGTATCCATGAAATTCGCTCAAAACTTGGAGACTCTTCCTGAAAATGCGAATGAGCAACTTTTTTGCTTTTTTGATACACCTCAAAGTAGCGGATAACTCAAATTTTGAAGGGAGCTGGAAGTGGAGAAAATATCTCGAAATTTTTTTTTGATCTCGAATGAAAGAATAAGTCACGGACACCAATATACTCAAATTTTAGCTTCCTAAGTGCATATTGAGAGGAGTTAGAGCAAAAAACAGCCAGTACGAGGCGAAGCTATTCGATTTTTGGCCTGGGTAATCAAAATTGCAGGTTTATCAAATTCTCTCCTTCTCCCCCCCCCCCATTATACTATTAAATTTTAAACTCTATCATACGGTAGAAAACCAGATGAATTAGAAGTGATGATACAATTTTTTTTTTTTCATAAAAAAAATGAAAAATTACCAATGAAAATGTATATTTACATTTTTCTAATCAGTTTGATGATAACGCCAGCGCGTGAAACATTAAATTAAAAAAAAAATTAAAAATTAATTTAAAAAAATTTAATTAAAATTAAATTCATTTAAACTAAAAAAAATTAATTTCGACTTAAATTCTAAATTTAAATAAAAAGACAAAAATTTTAAGCTTCTAAATTAATTTTAAATATTATTTATTTTATCTTATTTACATAGTTTAATTTAAAACATTATATTTTCAATATAATTTTTTTTTTAAATATAAAATATTTTAGTTCATTGTTTTTGAGATTTGTGCATTTGGAAGGGAGTTAGGGTAATAAATGGCTTTTTGAGGAAATTATGAGTCATAAATTTCTCGACCTTTTATATCTCCTCACCAAATCAAACAAGAACGGTCAAACTTTATTATTAGGATTCTTTGGTGACCATAATACGACCTCTTGAATTTGGGTCAAAATGAATCTAAAATGCGGATTATCAAAATCTGAGTAGAGCTTGAGGAATCCAAATTAGTAGAAATATGATTGATACGACCTCATATGATTATTGAGGATAAAAAGTATACTATATCCCAAATTCATCTACACATGATACTGGAGAGGGGATAGAGGGATTATCAACCTAAAAATGTGGTGGTGATATATGAAGGGACGAACATTTTTTATTGAGGTGTTTTTTGTAGGTTTTATCTTTGAAATTGCGGAAGAATAAAAATCCAAAAAAAGAACAATGAAAATGTGTAACCCAAAAATGCGGTTGCTAGAAAACAATATGGCTACTAGAATTAAAGAGATGTTACCAGAATACGGTATGTTGGTTCGTGAATTGTTAGGGTCAATTTGTCTTTTAATATTAATTATTCTTTTTAAATTAAAATTAAATTTTAAATATAAATTAAATAAAGATTATTTTTTACTTATTAATTCATTCTATGATTTAATTAAAATACAAATTATTATGCTACTTAGTACAAATAAACTGCAGCTGAAAAAATAAAATAATTAATATTGGGATAAATGTTCAAATAATTTCAATTAAATTATTTTCAATTAATATTTTATTATTGAATTAATTTATTATAATAAAAATATTTAAATAAATAATAATAATTAATATAATTAAAATAATTAAATTATTCAATTTATTTAATAAAATTATATTAAAAGAATTTCCATTTTGTAAATTTATTATTAACACCATTCAAGGTATGAAGTAGTCAACATTCATAGCGCTCAGTAAGAAACAAAAACAAACAACAATAAATTTAAATCATTGCTTAATCTTTGTCTGAGACTGTAAGTACTCCATCGAGTACGCAGACTTTTTCAAAATTTTGTGAGAGTAGTAATAGGGGAGCACAATGAGTAAGCTATGAAGATACCACTGGCGTTGGATCATTTAATGGTCTGAGAATTTCTTTTGAATAGCTAATAAAGAAGATAAGAAATCTCTTCATAAAATATACCTCGAGAGCTGAAGCTTCATGTATCGTTCACCGGAGAGTATATAATATGGCTGCTTGAATTAATTTCAAAATGAACCTAATGGTGAAGAAAGCTTGAGAAGTCTCACGTGATTCCTGTGATCAAGGAGTATTGCATGTCGTGAATTCAATTCTTTATGTGCATTTCGAACGGACATGTGGAGGGGAGTTGAGCTTCGATACTGACTAGTGAGTATGGGTATGAAAAAATGAACAATACTGCCTACATATTGGAACAAACCCCATAAAAAACTCACCTCTAGTATTGGGGTATGAATGCTCTTTTTTCTAATTAGATCATTTATTTGTTAGTATAAATTCATTTCCAACAGCTAATGTCATAGTAAAGCTATTATAAATTACTCATCTAACATCTGTCCATAACTCAATAACTAATCATGTAAAAATTTAAGAACAAGGATGCGAGAAGAGTAGAACATACATAACATTTTTACTCTTCAAATGCACACAATTATGAGGGTTGAATATCCTCCTCAATCTCTTCACAAACACTCCACCTGCCACCTCCATCCACCAGCGTGGAAAATTATTTAATAATCCTTCATCGAGACGAGTCGAAAACGAAGAAATATCTCGATACAACGTTGAAGTGTTAGCGAAAGCAGTCCCATTCGGAATTCGGTAATTACCCTTTCCGTCTCGCATTTGTTGGGATCTCGCGTAAAACACTTCTCGGGTGCTTCTCGAAGTAAATCAAAGACCGTAACTATGTTCAATTTCGAATGCAAATTGAATTATTTCCGCGAGGTTTAAAATATCACAATCGAAATGAACAACAGAGCAAACAAAAACAAAAAACTTTTAAAAATATAACAAACGTACAATGAAACGCAAATAAATTTTTTCGCTGTTCTCTTTGAAAAACTCGAGCTCTTTCTTGTTCATTCGTTGTGTAATGTTCACAACGTAGGGAAAAGAATAAAAAAAAAAAAAAAAAGGTGGAAAAACACAATTACTTCCTTTTAACGTTGATTTTTCTTCATTTCGAACGTTCGCACCTTCTTAAAGAAATACCTTCGGGTAAGGATATATTAAATCACTTGAATTTCAAAGTTAACATCTCGAGATGTGTTTTTGAAAAACGACTATGACTAATTAAACGCTCCAGACTCTTAATATCGTTTGACGCTTTTTTCTCGGCACGTGATAAGTACGCTGGTAGCGACGAGTGATACTCTAAGGCCGGGTACGACGTTACGAAGCTTTCGTGGATCTTATAATTGTAATATAAGACTGAGTAGTTTGTATGTATACGAAATAAGAATGAAATATATTTAAAGTATAGATAAGGAAACAAAAACACCACCACGCACTTGCAAAACGTTCGCGACTCGTGTAACCGGGTAGTTGGCGAAACTGCGGAGACACTTTGGTTGAATTTCTCGTGCAAAGTCACTTATCGGCGTAAACTTGATACGCGGTTTATTGGTACCAATTAAAACAAAACTAGTGAAAAATTCGCGTCCGCGTTAATCCGCACTGTCGCGCTAGCCGACCGATCTTTTCGAAATACCTCGCACTTAAAACATTTATTTTAATATAGACGAAAACTGAAACCGCCGGAGGTGCGGAACGAGGGGGATACATATTTCCCGAAAACAAAGAACGTCCGGTCCCAGCCGGGCCAAAGCACCCTCCATGGACAGCTTCCATCGTACTAATGATTCTTTTTTCGGCTTTATATGCCGTGTTCGCCCCTCTTTTTAAACTTTTACCTTTTTTTTTCTATTTCTCTTTTTTTTTATTCTCATTTTTTATTTTCCCCAACGAAGCTAATACTTTTTCACATTAAAATATGCTCCCGCCGGTCCTCGTCGCGTCGCCGCTATCCTTCTCCAACTCATTACTCGCGTTCGGCCCCGTCTGTCACTCCCTGCATGTCGAGATTTCGGATTAAATGCACCCGTTCGCCGCCGTCGCTGTTCGATAAATTCGGCGAATGGTCCACAAAATGAAATGGGAAAAAATGTAGCCGTTCGAAAAACGACGCTAACAAATATGATTTATTTTTAATCGTGTTTTTTTTCTCTCTACGTCCTCCCGCCGCGTCTCGCTGGCTCGTCTTTTTAGTCCGTTTTTCCGTGTATTTTTTAGGTTTTTTTTTTTTCATTTTACGCTTATAAAAAGCACGCGGGCGTTGCCGGATTTTTTTCGTTCGCTGTAATCGAATTATAAAATGTCAAACGTTCCAATCGATATGCGAATTGATAATACGGGATAGCTCGTCGAAGTCCGCGCAGTGGTCCGGGTAGGTGGCTGAGAATACTGACGGTTTAAAGTTTTAATAGTACGTAATGTAGTAAATCGAACGTAAAATATTAATCGAATGAACACCGAAGATTGGAATTCATCTCGGATACATGTTTGGAAATTTCGAAATATTTGATGAAAAAAATCAGACTAGTGGTCGTGGAACTTCTTTCAATGGTAAACATAATATCATGCGCTCTTATGAAAGAAGATATCCATAAATAACAAAAAATGGACAGCTAAGAGCTTGGGTACTTTTATCGATATGAAACCATCCTCAGATGCAATGTTTAGATCTCTTTCTCAAAATGTAAGGATAAATTCAAGAAAATACTCGAAGAGGCTCAAAATACTACCATTATACCAATGTCGACTTACTAATTGACATATCCTATTGAAATGTCTGACAGTCTGAGAGAGAGAGAGAAAGGAAGAATGATGAACAGTCAATACATTTATTTCAGTAATAATCGAAAGATTGACTAAAGTCCCCTCTTCACATTTGTAAAAATCATTATTTATTTTCCTATAATCGATCAGTGATAATACGTGCTACTGAACAGTGAAGTAAATAGGCAGTTATTATTGGGGGGGGGGGGAGGAGGAGAAAGAGAAAGTAAATTGACGTTCTTATCTTATAATGAATTCTTAATACGTGAAAATTCAGTGTGCGTCTGTTAATGTTCTAAAAACTTTTGAACTACTAATTCGATAAAGCTCATATTTCCGTCATATCTGGAATATTTGAGACGAAAAAAAATTTCAAACACCTCAAAATATCGAATCGCTCAAATTCTGAGGGGAGCTGGAGGAAGGCAAAATGACTTAAAATTTTCGTTTTTAATTTTTTATGTAGGATTAAATCAACAACCCTTACATCTCCAAATTTCAGGCTGCTGTGTGCATTTAGAGAGGAGCTGAAACGAAAATCGTTTTTTAAAGACGTTTTGAGTCATTAAATTTTATTGAATCTTTTATATTATCTCTTCATCAAATAAACCTAAAAAGGTCAAACATTGTGTGTAAGATCAGTTTGAGATCAGAATATGACCCCTTGCATTTGGACCAAAATGAATC
This sequence comes from Phenacoccus solenopsis, assembly GCA_009761765.1. Classification (NCBI taxonomy): domain Eukaryota; kingdom Metazoa; phylum Arthropoda; class Insecta; order Hemiptera; family Pseudococcidae; genus Phenacoccus; species Phenacoccus solenopsis. Next base: position 18,344,600 of record CM019755.1, on the reverse strand, counting down.
CAAAATGGCGGTTCATCAAAGTTTGAGAAGAGCTTGAGGAACCTCGAATAACTAGAAATTTGATTCATATGGACTCACATAATTACTAGTGATAAAAAGTATACAATATCCCATATTATAATAAAATTATGACATTAAAATATTCAATTTATTAGGTACTTAAATTTATACTAATTAAAAAATAATTATATTAAAATAAAAAATAAATAAAAAATATTCGCTCTTAAAAATGATGTTAGAGTGGAGAAAAAGTAATTATAGATCCAAAATTCCCAAAATGTGGCGAAGATGAAGAAATAATTGAAATTTTTTGATTTTGCTGTCATGTCATAAAATGAACTAAAATGAATAATCTATTTTAATTTCAACCTTTCGAATGATTTTGAAGAAAATCACAACAGGAAATTTCATGAATCGTCCATATCTCGTTATTAAATCGACCTAGGAAAGTCGAACTTTTCATGTAAGAAAGTTAGCGACCAGCATACGAATTCTTCAATATGGATGAAAATGATTCCAAAATGGCGGATCATCAAATTTTGAGGAAAGCTTGAAAAGCCTCAAATTGCTATATTTTGAAAATTATAAGTTCATACGATTATATTGTTATCGAGAAATATTACATGCAACCGATTTTAAATTTTAATTCTTACGTGTTTTTTTGGGAGGGGGAGGGGGAGATATACAATGAAGGTTTTCAGAGTCGTTATCGTGTGTGACCTGTGGTCGTGAAGAGGTGAGAAATATTATTTGGAAACCTGAAGAAGCCCAATTTAAAAACTCAGCTTATTAATGTGGCATGATTTTTTTTTTTTTTAATTTTAATAATATCAATCGTTATTTTTTGAAGCTTCAACTTTCATGTAAAAATGCATTTGTTATTGCTTTATTTAAGTAAAAGTGTGTCTCCGAGTTAGCTAGTAGACTATAATTATGAACACATACCCAGTGCCGGTTTTAGGATCGCTGCTTCTTTGGAGGGGGGGGGGGTGTCAGTTCCATGAAGTCAAGTGGAAAAGATAGTAAATTGTTTAAATTACCAAAAAGTTTGTTTCAACCCTAAAAAAAAAGAAAAAAAGAAGCTCTTGGGAGGGGGTAAGACACCCAAAACCTCCCCTTAAATGTTTAACACCCCATCCCCTCACTCTAAAAAACTCTTTACCATCCGTAAAAAATAATAAAAATAAGAATTTATATAAAATAAAGAAAATTTCTTCAACCATTGAAATACAAGGATAAAAATTAAAAAATGAGTAAAAATTTCAATTTATTCCACTTACTTGTGGTTTTAATTTTTTTTTTTTTTTTTTTTTTTTATCAACGCCATGTACAGCAACTGCGGCTAGAGGCGTTCAATTTGTGGTTTATAGTAGGGATCGAAGATTGGTTTTGGTTAGGAAATTTGAAAGATTTTTTATGTTGTTAAAATCATCAGAGAGGGTGTCTTTGGGAATGGTGGATGTAAGGATTGAAGACCTTTCGTCAGAGTACTTTGGACATTGAAAAATGAGGTGGTGTATAGTAATCGGGGTGTCACAGGTATCGCATATAGGTGAGGGTTTTTTGTCCAGCAAATAGGAATGAGTGAGACGCGAGTGACCTATTCGTAAACGAGTGAAGAGGACATCTTCTCGACGGGTAATCTCTTTGTAGAAATTTCGAGGGTTCACATCATCTCTGATGTATTTGAGTTTGTTGGTGGAAGGTACTTGATTCCAGAGGGAACGGAAAGTGAGGAAGGAGTTGATTTTTATGTATAGTTTAATATCAGATAGAGGAATTGGGATATTTTGAATGGGTGTTATCTGTAAGGAGAGTTTGGCCGAGGAGTCGGCTTTTTCATTGCCAGGAATATTTCTGTGTGATGGTACCCAACAGAGAGCGATTTTGTGGGTGGAAGTAATAAGGATGTGTGCTATTTGCTGAGCTATGGGGTGTTGTTTCTTTGTTTGGTAGTTAGAAATGGAATGTAAGGCTGAGAGGGAGTCAGAGAAGATGACTGAGTTTCCAAGAGAGAAATCGTGAATATAAGAGAGGGCTGTTTTTATGGCAAAAAGTTCAGCAGATAATATAGTGAACTGAGGGGGGAGAGGACAGAGAATGTGATTGTTTTCATGGACTACGGCACAGCCTGTTGAATGTTCATTCTTAGATCCATCTGTGAATAATTTTTGTGAGTTTGAGTACTTCTGTAAGAGCTTATTAAAGTGGGTATTAAATATGATGGGGTTCGTATAGGGTTTAGAGAATTCGGTGAGTGTGAGATCGATATTTAGGCGGTGTTCTAGCCAGGGCGGTGAGATATTATAGATAGTATGGAGAATTAAGGTGTCATTAGAGATTATAGATTGGATTAGGCTATGTATATTAGGCGAGAGTAGATGATAAGGGAATGTGAGCTTGGACATATTGCAGAAGTTGGAAATGGAGAGGATATTAACAGCGGTGTTGGCTATGAGTTGTTGCCTTCTTATATTTAGGGTGGGTTCAGATGCCTCGCAGAGAAGGCTTATTGTGGGGGATGTGCGGAAAGCGCCAAGTGCTAGTCGAATGCATGAGTTGTGGATGGAATTCAGACTGTCTAAAGCTGATTTATTTGCAGATGCGTAGAGAGAACATCCGTAGTCTAGAGTTGAACGAATGAGAGATCTATATAGTTTGAGTAGAGTGCATCTGTCTGAACCATAATTAGAGTGAGCGAGTTTCTTTAGGAGATTTATTCTCGAGAAGCAAGATTGTTTCACATTGCGAATGTGTTGGTGCCAGGAGAGTTTGTTATCGAGAGTCAGTCCGAGGTATTTGACTGAGTCGGACAGTGGGATTGGAGAAGAATTTATAGAGATGGAGAGGGTTTTCGGACATTTATATTTTCTGCAAAAATGCATAGCGACAGATTTTGATGGAGACATTTTTAATCCGTTTTGGAGAGACCAGTTGTGAATAGATGTCGCAGCCTGCTGAAGGAGGCGTTCTCCTACAGCTGGGTCGCCGCATTCTATGAAGATACCAAAATCATCGGCAAATAAGGTTTAATTTTTTTATTTCTTATCACTTATTGAAAATTTCATTAGCTCATTAGTTCGTTATCATGTACACTATATGCGCAATGGTGCATAGACAGAGAAAAAAAAGCTCCGGAGGAGAGAAGGGTTTGCACCCCAAAACCTTATTCACGGCACAGCCACGAAATGCCTCCAAAACAGAGTAAATAGATAATATACAGTCTCATATAACAACGTTGAAGGCAAGAGGGAGTTATGGTTTACCTAACCCCCACCCCTCAGAAATGAGATGGGCAAAAAATATAAAAACTAACAGTACATAACACAAGGCTGTCGAAATAAAAGAAAGATAGAAGGAGCAAATTGCATCATATCTAGATTCTACAAAAAAGCTAGGACTCGCCAAATTTTTATCCTGGAAAATGCACAAAAATTAAAAAGTGGAGAAAATCAAGAAATGGAAAAAAAATGAAAAGTGAAAAATATCTAAAATAACAATTGTTCGAAAATAAGACTTGATATATTCGATAAATGAAAAATTGCATAAAAATAAAAATAAAATCAAAATAGAGAAATTCTTCAAAAATAATATGTATTATTTTGTTGTCTGGAAAATCACTAACCTCTCATACATCCTTAGTAATAGTCACCACATCGCGTCCCTATTCGCCTTCCTCAGAGAGACTCAACTGTCCCAGGAAAGACCTTACTCTCCAACAAATGTACCTCTGGCCTGAGTCGCAGTATATGGCAAAATAAAAATGAAAAAATGTCAAAATTTTTCATAAAAATGTTTAAAAGAAAAAAAAACGCTCAAAAATGTAGAAACATTTATATCTACATATGATTTTATGAAGATTTTTACAAACTCCATTGACATGTGATTAGATGCACTAGAGTGAGTCTTATTTCGTTTTATTTTTATTTTTTGGAGGAAGTGTCGTGTGTCAGTATCTATACATAGCACAATAATCACTCAATAATACGAAGAATTTTTGCCCAAAGATTTAGTAGGAAAATCTTCCGAAATTAGGTTAAATTTTTAATAAATTAAAAAATCTCAAGAAATCTATTTTTTGAACAATGTGATTTTTGTTGCATCCATAAGTTTCATTTTGGCTTTTAATTACTAAGAAATAGGTAGCTGCAAAATTTATAAGATCTTTTTTCATTTTTTTTGGAAGGGGGGAGGGGAGGGGCGCTAATTTTATATATTTTCAAAACTCATTCATCATTTCTGCGTCGACTGCAGCATACGGCTCAGAAAAAATGGAAATATTTGCAAAAAAAAATTGACGAAATGACCCCAAAAAAATTATTTCTTCCATGGGTCCAATCGTAACTCTTTGGTGTGCTATTAAACTACACTTTTATGAGAAAAAAATAATCTCCCCCCCCCCTCAAAATTTTTCTTGTTTTAGTAAAAAAATATTAAACATGTCCATTTCAATATTTTCAAGTTATTGGAGGGGGGAGAGGAAGGGGGAGGTTTTCGTAAAATTTCTCTTTCTATTTGTTAGGTTTGAGCATTCACCTTACTTTGCTGGAAGAATTTTGGAATTACTTCACTTTTTTCACCCTTTTGAAATGAAATTATTCCTTAAATATTCTGAGGAAGACATGGGCAAGGGGGCCTTGTTGACTTACTAAAATTACATACTCCATCGATTCTCCGAAAATTTATTTCCTGCCGTAAAATTAAATTTTCTAAAAAAAAAAAATTATACCTATCATGAGATGATTTCACTTGAAGGGAAAAAATCATCGATGCCTTAACATCACATAAGAGCTGAGGATAATTAGGTCACTCAAAAGTTCATGAACACATTTAAAACGAAATCTGAACGCCTTCGAGCTTCATAGCAAATTTATGAGTGCAAAACAATCGAAGAAGTCACCTCTTCTGGGATCATACATTCGTATAAGAAGATATGAGGAATTTATAGATGGTTGATAAAATTCATTGCAGTAGGAAAATAAAATTATTCTGTTAATTCATATTCTTAAATTCTTGTAGTTGGAATAAATAGACTAATTTTTGGACTCATTACTTCTATCTATTAACAACACTCTAGAATTCCTAACTTTTAACAGATAAGTTGTTGAAATATTTTTCATCACTTACCCACACAAACGAAGCATTGGAAACCAATATTAACCATTTAAAACAAGCGCACGAAAGCTTGCAGGGAAAAATCATCGAAATCTGAAACATAAAGAAACCATCGAGTCGAATTTTTACTAAATTAATATCAACGAAATCACCAGGTTGGCGTATAATTGCGATAATTAATTTTCTCATATTTAATTGCCAGTTTCGTTTTCAATTAAATGACATACGTAGGTATTTTTTTAAGTAATTAAAAACACGAGCGTTATTCTCATTTAATAATTTGTTTGTTACGGAGAAGGAGAACGGTGAAAAAAAAAAGAAAAAGCGTCGAGTCGTATGTGAAAAGATGTGTGTAAATTATATAGCACCGAAACCGACGTCAATATCCTCTCTGCGAGACAAACCGAAGATTTATTTCGTGATGCATGAACTCTTTCCCTTCTGGTACCAATCCTGCGGTATCGAAAGCATCTTCGAGTTAATCGATAAATAGCATACCGAAAGAGCCTATATAACGAAATGAGCCAGAAGTAAAGGGGGCAAAAAATTCCATCTGCGAAGGCGTGCGCGCGTACGTACAGTAAATTTAAAATAAATCGAGATTTTAATTTTTCGCTTGAAAAATACGTAAAAAGAAATCGCGTAACCGTATCGCATAGTGAATAGGTCATGGTTGAACGAATCGTACGCGTTTACTTTACCGGCTCGTCTCATCATGCGGTGTATAAAAAAACATATACCTACATTTCTACAAGGTGTAAAATTAATTTCAGAAGCCGAAAGAAATGAAAAGCTGGCGCAGGGTGGAAACGATAAAGTGAAAAAAGTACAAAGTTCCCGCGCGTCGTCGATTTAATGTGCAACGAAAAAAAAAAAGATACTCGAGAGATGGGCGGGCATTTTTAATTTAAGTTTTTATTTCTTTTGAAAAACTTATACGAGGGGTTAAGGGAGTACACGGTGCATTCGCAAAGGGGAACAAGTTTGTTTGTATAGTCGAGTACTTCCTCGTATGAGTCGTAAAATAGCATTGTATAATATTCTTCTTAAGGGAAATTTAAAAAGACGCAAAGTTTACCGATGCATCCGGAGAATGCGTTCGAGTTTTAATGTTGACAGTTATTGACCGGTAAGAACGTGGTCGTGTTTTTTTAAATACGCTCTGGTAAATTTAGGCCGCGGATGATGCGAATTTTATTTCATTGTTTTTCAACCATCCATCACCGCAGTTTATTATCTCTTTCGAGAGATGTCTCGAATTATTTTTCAACCTCGATGAAATAATATTTTAAAAATATGATGCAATCGACGGTTCTATTATGAATAATGACATATCGCGGTAATTATTGAAATGATTGTGCTTTATCGTTTTATTTTTATCGAAAATCGATTCCAAATAGGAAATTGCAACAATAGGTCGATAACTTTTTGATAATCAATCCCAATTTCACCGAATAAAAACATGTAAATACGTGGCACGTGTATCTTCGCCTTTCGCATTTACATGCGCGAACTACCAGCATGAATCCTCTCCTGGAATATTTCATTTCAATGTATCCGTCGAAAGAGCAAATGAAGTGTAATTAATGTGTTTTTCGTAGCTCCTTAAACTGCCACAAGACAGTGCAATATACATTAATCGTTTTCCTTGTGCTTGGGAATCTTATCTAATAGACCTTCATCAAAGTTCAAATTATCATTGACTTTCGACCAAACACTTCGGTTAATGTTGAACATACTAATTTTTTTCTAATTATATAATACTCTCAAAAACGTTGAGTCAGGTCAAGTAGCGAATAAGGTAAATGACCTGAATTTAGAAATTCGAGGCCTTGAGAGTATGCATGAGGATATCCAAAGCAATGTTTAAAATAACCATTATTTAAATTTCCTCAATATTGTTCAACGACGACTACGCTCCATTAAGCGCAAATAATTATATTTGAATATTTTTAGTGCAGCAATATTAAACCATTTATTTCTCTTTCTCGCTTGAAAAGAATGAAAATATTATTAGATTTTTTTTTCATAATTTCTAATAAATCATTTTTAAAAATTTGTATATTATTTTGTGCATGAAAATATAATACAGACATCGAGAGAAAATTTTTTATTTAGAAAAAATTTAGAAATAAATAGGGAGAAGTGTAGGCCAATTCTTCTTCATTTATTTTTTGCTGAATTTTTTATTCATTTTTTTCATACGTGCCTTCTTCTGCAGTTCAAACCAGAAGAAATAAAAAGACTGAAAGCTTCGAATTTGAAGAGGCAATGGCTAAGGTAAGAAGGGTTTAGGGTATTGAACCTCTTCTATTGTCGTTGACAAAATGCAGAGAGATTGGCATAAATTGTATCGAAATTAGGGAAAATTGTCGAAGAAAAACAGAAATAGTGATAATATTTTATAAAGTCATTCTTTCAAGTAAATGTATACTTTATTCATTCCTAAATGTAAAAGTGCCAAAATTTAGAAAAGAGACACACGAATTAAAACTCAAGAGCCACCTGAGTGAATTCTTCACTTGAAAATTTGTATTTATACGCCACGATACGGAGGAGGTTGCTTTTAAAAATATTTAACTATTTTATTTTCAAGTCATTTCACTTTATTCACAGTGTACCATCTATATTCAAAGCTATGAGGGTAAAAATACAGCAATCTTCTTAGATGGAATTTATTAATCCTGAAGAAGGAAGAAACTGGATAAAAGATTTTTTTTTTTTTTTTTTTTTTTTTTTTTGTTTGAGTGGTGTTTTTAACTGCCAGGGTTTTTACACCACTATATCGGAAGGATTTCTAAATGAGGGTGAAGAGTTTAGTTCGTCTTAGGAATTCGAGGATGGTTTGTATTGCCTGAAAATCGTCAGATATGGGAGTGGGGTCGTTTTTAATATTTAGGGTTATTCGGATGGCACTGAAGGTTGTGCACTGGTGCAAAATGTGGGTGACAGTCAGTGGCAGCATCTGGCAGAAGGGGCATATAGGTGTTTCACGAATGCCAGCGATAAGGTGTTGATGAGTTAATCTCGTGTGTCCTAAGCGGATTCGCGTGATCGCGATCTCCTCTTTTCTATTAAGAGAGGACAGATGTTTCCACCGAGAGATTGTCTTCTTGTGAAAGGATTTAATCATATGAGAAGATGTAGGATATTAGTAGAATTGTATTTTTTCGCAAAAGAACCTATTTTGGGTAATAAATGAGAACGTGTGTGAGATGGTAGGGCCATCATTGCAGAGTGAACATAATGGTGGTTCAGATTTTGTAGTAATATGAGAATGCTAGAGATGTATGCTTGAGGTAAAACACAATGGTTGGTTATTTCTTGAAGCTTAGTTTTCAAGGATACCCTCAGTTACTATAGCCTATACTTATTTGAAAAAGAGGATCGAGGGAATGTTTGCTTTTATTCATTTTTTATATTCATTTTTTTTCACTCCAATTTTTTCAAATTTATCTTGTTTTTATGTTTTTACAATAATTTTTTTCATTTTTTATTCTACGTTTTTCTTTTCTTATTTTTCTTCTCATTTTTATTTTTTGTGTTTTTTTTTTTGTTTCAAAAATGTTGTGCTCGCTAAAATTTTTCATTCATTTTAATTTTTTTTTCTTTCACGCTATCTATTTTCAATTTAGGTTTTCTCCATGCTTCGAGTATTACAAGCAACTGAGTTTTTCAACATTACATTTTTCTTTTTTTTTCAACTTTCACTTTTTACACTGCGTACATTATAATGAATTGGTTTATTTTGAATTTAACTCTAACATTTAGCACTGTTTGAAACTATGATCTCAAAATACAAAGACATAAAGGACTTTGTTATCTTTTTTTTCGACTTATTTCCGTTAATATATATATATATATTTTTGAAATTGCTTACCTACAAATTACTGATATGGAATTCATTACTTACTTCTCCTTACAACCCCCCCCTTCCCAGCAGCCATCTAGAAAATCTTAGGCATCTATATAATTTTCAGGAACAGGTGCAAAATAAGATTGATGTGAATTCTCTTGATAAAAATTTTAAGTAATTGAAAACAAATTTTTAAACATTTCTCCTATTTTTAGACATTTTATAATTTTTGGAACAATTTTTCATTCTTCGATTAATTTTATATGTCATTTTTAAATTTTCGAAAAATTTTTCATATAAAATTTTTTGTCCTCGTTAATAGTTTTTGCGCAACTGAAATATTTCAGTTTTTCAGCATATTTTTATTTTTCAGCTCAGCGTTTTCATTCAACTTTTAACAGTTTTTTATTATTTTTATTTTTATTTTTTGTTTCGGACTTCTTTTTGCACATTTTTGGACTTTTTCATTTTGCAGTTTTTTGTTTTTAAACATTTTTTTTATTTTCAAATGTTTTTATTTCTTAATTAAACTTATTTTATGAGGTTTTCTAGGATGCTTCCTTCATTTTCAGATTTTGAATTATATTTTAAACGTTTTTTACTTCTTGCATTTATTTAGATTTTTTTTTAATTTTAGGGTATTTCCAGTTTATTCATTTTTTAACACTTCATTCTTGAACATGATTTCTTTTTTAAATTTAATACTGATGAAATAAAACAGAATAACTCAACAAAAAAATAAAAAATAAATACATACATAATAATAATTTCAAATTTTTTTTCAAATTCAAATTTATTTTGTGGAAAAATTTTATAATAATAATATGTATATAATGACCCTCCACCAGAGCGCGTGACGCGTGCAGTGGGGGGATTATTATCATTATAGCCAATGGAGACAAAACAAAACAAAACAAAACAAACTAAGTAAAGCAATGCCAGAAATGATGGTAACAGAGACAGTAAAATAGATATGGAGAATACGTGCATATAAATAAATAAATAAATAAATAAAGCAGATTATTAAAATTGCAAGCGTGGTTACAGGCGGTTACAATATGAGCAGCAGAACGCATAATAGAAAAAAAAGAAGAGAAGGGACGACATAACAAATAAAACAAAATTAAACAAAAAATAATAATAAATAAATAAAGAGAACAAAAGATAATAATAATAATAATAATAATAATAATAATGATAATAAGTTCGATGCAGAGTACAAATAAGAAAAAATATGTAGATTTTTTTCATTTAATGAAAGGAATTTTTGTAGAAAACATCTGAATTGGGAGCCTTTGTTATCTTGGTATTGCCCATAGGACATAGAAGTTTCTAGAACCACAACAAGAACATGTTTATTTTTTAGTCATAACATGCAAATGAAATCCTGAAACAAGAAAATTCTCGAATGAGATATGCTGAAGGCCCACGAGACTATATGACACTGATGTTTGAGCTTTCAGTCTTTCGTATCTTCCCTTCAACTCGAATCGCAGATTTCGGCGCCTAACTAAGGAGACCATGATGAATTTTTTGATATGGTATCATTTAGTGAACAGAAATTAAGATTTAAACTTTCAAATATTGTAAAGAAAAACTGAATCAGATAATGATCTTAAATTGGAATATGCCCAAATGGGTATTCCAAGATATAAAAAATTTCATGAAAATAGCAAAAAGTTTCCATCTTAGTTTACCAATCGCACGAGAACCAGAAAGAGTCACCGAATGGTTGGAACTTTCACACATAGGCTACGAGAGTACAGGTCATATGTGCATGTCTCGAATGTATATCACTTTCATTACACAATTACGCGTAGATCATTTCGCACTTACGATAAAACGCACGAAGCCACGAACACAGCGATCCTTGAAAACGCGACAAATCACGACGATATTTCCAAAATCCATGTGACCGTAATCGGCTTGCTATTCGTTTTCACGTTTTCTAAACTCCGTGATTATTTTCATTTAGTTTCCAAGGTCGCGGACATGGACGAAAAAATCCTCGTGTACGATTTCCTCTATCCGAATTCATCGTATATTCAGCAGACGACAGTTGTAGTCGACTAGGCGTTTTCGTTTTCCCATCGATGTATTCGGCGTATTAGAAAAATTTCGCGGAATTACACGTGTCGTTTCGTTTGTCTCGAGAAATAAATAGGTCAAGTTCTCGACACAGTGAATAATTTTTAGTTTCAACGACGAAACGTCAACGTGAAAAAAACTCAAAAAACACCTCGATAGTTTTGCTGATTACAAACCTAATTATACGTTAATGTGGAAAACTAATTGCAATCGAAAATACGCCAAAATGACCGTAATTACCGCACACCTAAGGACTACTGGTTTTGCGTGAAAGGATTTTTCGTTTAATTTTTTCGTTTTTAATTGAAATAGCAGCGTTTAGCCGAGGTTGCAATACTCGCACTTGGTGCACGACCTCTTCTAAATGGTTGAAATAAAAACGCTCGTCCGTCGAAAATGCATATCCCTCCTTGACCGCACGCTCTATTCTATGCACCGGAACTAAACGGTTCCAAATCATCACCCTTGGCGAGTAAATGCATTCGGTCACGAAAAATAATACCGGTCCGGATTGGACCTTGCAACTTTATAAACGTTGGGAAGGTTACGCAACGCGATGCATGTATATTTTTTGTACGCGTTGATTTTTCCCATTTCGACGACGCTCGACGTGAGAATGGAGACACGTTTTTTCCGATGTATTTTTCTACGCCTGTAGCCGATCCTGGGATACAATATGACTCGCACGGAAGATTAAGATGGAAGGTGGTCACGATTATTTTTGTAATTTTTTTTTTTTATTTCGGTTTTCGCGACGCAAACGAGAGACTTCCATTGTCTGAATCGAGTTGAATTCAATTTAAAACATTTTTGTTTTTTTGATCTCGTTTCAAGTGATTCAGTCTGGCTACTGCGGGCCAAAAATCTACTTTAGCGAATATTTTCCGAATACCAAAGCTATATTTGCAAAAACTACTAGCAGAAGAGCTCTTACAGAATATGCGAGTTTCTTACCTGACTTAGGAAACCCCGAATGAGGTCTATGAGTACTATTGTGGCAGGGGTGAAGAATATACAGGGGTGGCCAAAAGTCAGCGTGCCATTTTGCATAATAATGAAAAAAAAAAACGAAACAACAAAATAGTGATAAAAACAAAATGGGACCTCATGTACATGAAATGATAATGAAACATTATTGACGATAACATTACGAGCAGAATCGCGAAGAGAAACATATAGGATAAGATACTGAACTCGAAGACATGGCAAAGCGTTACCTATTAAAAACCGGATAGCGTACACTGACATTTGGGCACCCCTGTACATAAAAGTATTCAAAATCGACAACCCCATGGCCCAAGGCTACCCTGAAACTTTAAAAGGTCGAGTTTGCTTTTTTAAACAATATATTATAAGTCCTCGTCGATTCCCTTTTTTGATAAAGCCCCATTTTTCTTCATTTAGTATATGTACCACAGTGAAGAAATTTTCTCAATTAAATTTTATATAAAAAAAGCATTACGAAGAATTTATAGTTGAGGACAGAAGGAATGTAAGAGCTTTCCCAGAAACAAGAAAAAAAAATACAACTTTATTAAATGAATGAACGTGAACAGTAAAACTTGAATTTTTTGCACATATACGATAAAGTGGATTGAAAACGTTCAAATTTAGGAATGATGGGTCATAAGGGGAGGAGGGATCTTCAAATCTTTGTGTTTCAGACCATTTGTGATCACATGATAAAATTTAAATATTTTGGCATATACAGCGCGACCCACTGAACCCCAAGCACGAAAGCGTGAAATTCCCCACCCTGATGAATAAATATTGTGATTAAATGTGGTAACACTGTTCCATAGCAAAGAGCAATGAGGGGAAAATAAACAAAAAAAGACTTTTTTTGCTCTATGTTCATGTTCTTTGCTATAAAACAGGGCTACCAACATCTAATCACAACCTTGGTTCACCCATTACATAAACATATATCCCCCCTCCCGACATGTAACGCTGGTGGATATGGATGAAACACCAATGTAAACTAATAAAACAGGATATGAAACTCAGACCAATATGAGGGCGAGGTGTAGTGATTTTAAAAGATGAAAGAGGAACAAGGAATAACTGCTTTAGCGTCCATAGTAGCGCTGCTGTCGCTGCGTTTAAACCATGGTAAACGAAGCGACAGCAGCGCTAAAACGGTCGCCGAAGTAGTTATACCTTATTACCATTCCATTTTTTTAAATAATACTACTTTCCCTTATACTGATCTGAATTTCATATCCTATTTTATTAGCTTATGTCAGAGGGATGATAATCGCTGTAAAATTTGTCGACTGGTTTTTCGTAGAAATACACAAAACTACTTTTTTTGGCATTTTGATTCACCTCAAAATAGTGATTCATTTAAGTTTTGAAGAGAGCTCGAGGGAGAATAAATCTCTCAAAATTTTTGTTCGTGATCTCACGTAAAAGAATGCTTCAAGGACACAAGCTGAGGAAGGCTTGAAGACTAATGAATTCAACTTCTCAGGTGGTTTCGGAAAGGACAGGAAGAAATTCTACAATTTTAGCTCCTAAAATAGAAATAATGATAAAAAAAATTTTTACAATTAAATTTATTATTTTGAATTATGTTATTTTTCTTAATTAAAGGAAGAATTAAATGGGGGCTTTAGCCTCGACGTCTACAAATTTCAACAAACCTCGATTAAAAATTTAGTTTCAATATTGGTCCATGGAATCTTACTCTTTTATTATAATGAATTTATGATATTTTTCCTCTTCATTTTTTTCGACTAATGATTTTTCTCATTGTGATTATTATTGTATTTTTTTACTTCAATTTTTTTGGTGCTTTGGCACTGTGAGATAGAGATTTTTGTTTTCGAAGATCTGGCAACACCAGACGTCTATAAAGACTTGTAGACAATATATTATCATTTTAGGCAAGATAAAAAAATCCCACAGAACATTTCCCTAAATTCTGTTGGTTGTTTTTTTAATTCCATCGAAACACTCAAACATGCAATTAACAATTTGTCTTATTTTCAAAAAAAAAAAAACAACATACACGAGGTCTTGATGCATAATGGGACATATTAACAACAGCCAATGAAAATCCTCGAATCTATTATTTATACTTAATAAAGTTTTGTTGTTTTCACTCCATGTACTTTTCAAGATAAAATTAATTTTTGTATTATTGTGCAGTAAAAAACATAGTTTTCCTCAAAAACAACGTTATGATTTTGTCTCATCTTGATATCAATAGTCCAGAAAATTTCAACTTTTTTACGATGAAAGTTCTCCAAAAAATTTTTTGCAAAATATAAAGAGAGTAGCTCCACTATAACAACTTATTATAAGTTCCCATCCTACGCAGGGACGTACCGAAAGGAGGGAGGGGGGGAGCTTCCCCTCTTGGCTTTTGGAAAGTTGGTAAATTTGGAGTTTTAGCGTAAAGTTGGTAAACTTGACCACTTGCGCAGTATTATTACAGCCATTTTTACATTTTTTGAAGACAACAAGACTGTGGCATCGTAGACATCGTATTTATTTAACATCTTATTTTCGTGGAGCAAAAAAAAAAAAAAAAAAGTCAACAGTTGATAAAATTGCATGGTATCAGTTTTTGGTTTTCTCCCCCCCCCCCCCTGAAGAAGGTCCTCGGTACGCCCCTGATCCTACGTGGTGCGCGTACGTCACAGAGGGGTATGCGTGTATTTGAGAGCAAAGAGGAGGGGACTAAGATCTCCATAGACTCATGATTTGTTTGGTATGTGGTCATAAATCATTTGATATGTTTTTTCATTGCATACCTATAATGTCACATAGCATAGCTCAATCAATTATAACGGAACCTTCAAAGTACGAAATTTCAAACACCCCCAACTCCTCAGCTATGGGTAGTAGAGAAAAAAAGTTCCTATAAAAGTTTTAGAAAATTCAGTGTAGAGCAAAATTGCACTGAACTATTTTTGCCCTTTGATCAAATTCTGAGGAGCTACAGCAAGAAAACTGCGGACTTTTATCATAATTATGTTGTTAGCGGAGGTAGTGTCTTCATATTTACGAAAACAAATCTATGTTGCGAATTTTTCCCTTAAATGACTCTTATATGGTCTAGATTCACTGGACTACAAACTCCTCAAGTGTATTCATTTTGTAAAAAAACTGCTCTCAGCAAAATTTTTTAGCTACTTCACTTCGAATGCTCTGATCACTTGTAAAGGGAATAAATATTTACAAACCCTTCTCTCTCTCCCCCCCCTTCCTCCCTCCATCCAGAACAGGAAAAATGTTCAATTATACCATTAATAGGAGGGCATTCTTCCATTGCCTCACTGGGATATTTTCATTCTAGTCTCCATACAAAAAGAAACTGTAAGGTTTCAGCACGAGGTAAATTGATGAAAACTTTTTATATATTGTTTAGAAAAGGAATGTAAACATTTTAGTTGAACAAAAAAATTAGAGATAATGTCACCAACGTTAGTCCCTAAATTGAAATCGTTGCTTTGCCTATGTAACCAATTTTCGAAATATTAAAGTCCTGGAGCCAATTTAGCGTAAATTAAAGATAAGGATTTTTGAAGTCTTTCATCTGTGACTAAAGTCCTAATGCTCTATTCAAAAATATAAATAGCTCACACTTTCCACAAAAATACTTTGGACTCTCTCATTCAAATTTTCCTCAAGCGAATGGTAGACAACTTGGATTTTCTGAAATAGCCCTAATGCAACTGCTTTTTGTAGATAACAAAATATCACTCGATGAAAGTACCTTTTTACCAAAGTCGATTTTCGACTCACAGAATATCAACTAATTACGTCACTCTTCCGTTTTCCAGCTTTCTTCGACTAAAAAAATTTCCGTTTTGAAACGGTTCTGGTCGGAAGGAAACAAATTACCGGCAGTTCTAAATCGCATCGAACGTCTAAAACGTAGCAGGACGAACGTGTCTTTTACAATATTCATGCTGGTAGTGTACTCATTAAGGCGCACTATTTATCGCTATCGAGGCGAAAATTAGTACATAAAATAAGTAGCAGCGTATACGAGCGGATCCATCAAGCTCTGTAGCCGAAAACCTCGAAGCTCGAACCGTTTTAGCAGTTCGGTTTGAAATGCACCTTAAACATTCCCCGTCCTCTGAGCCCGGTCGTCTACACGGTTCGCACTATTACGGCATCTTCTTGCATTATTAACGAATGGATTTCCGGTTTCGTGAGCCTAATGCAATAGGTCGCCGCCGTATTCCAGTTTTAGTGCCATCCCTCAAACCGCATCCCATTTTAGTATTTTATTTTCCTATGCAAACCCTTGTTGTATATACGAACCCTTTAGCGTTCGCGTTACCTAAACGGTATTTTAAATGCGTCCGTATAATAACAGCAATTTGCCAATACTAGACCCTAATAGGCGGTTTTTGGCAAGTCATAGATACGTAGGGGTGATTTTTTCGCTGTGAATAAATTTTTCCCGATGTTCGAATTGGCCTCGTCGTCGCCACCTTCCCTTGCGCTAATAACAAAGCCGGGGAGCGCGGACGAGGTGTCGCGATGTCGGTGCTTTTTTTTAAACGCGGAATTTTTTCGCGCCGGTCAAGATAGGGTGTTTTGTTGTTGTAGGTACGTTTTCATCGCGCGTTAATTTTTACGCTGACCGGTACAGAGAGTATTGTTATAGCGCTCCGTTTAAATGGCTAATGGATTCAATGCGAATACGCTCAGAGTATTCGTGTGAACCGATGGTAACGGAATGCGTTCATGAAAACAAGAATCGAATAGACAAGAGAAGGGGAACGATCTGATTCTGTTTCGAATAATGATCGATATCTAATTACGTTTTCAAACCGCATAATTTAATTTCAAATTCATAGTAGAGGAGATCATAAGACATAAATATATGTAAAAGATCCATAAAAATGATCTACGATTTAAATTAAAACTCGAATTAATGTAAATAAAAAAAATACTAAAAGTTGAATTTTTTATTACACAATCTACGCCCTAAGATCGCTGCTATTACCAAAGTGTACTTGCAACACGTTCCCTTCTCCATCATGAGAAATGCAATATCATACACAATTACTTCATGAACTGCTTAAAAGACTCGTTTTTTACTGATAAAATCTACAAAGCAACTGTACAATATCTTATTTCGCCTTTGGCTTCTTGAAATATCCACCTATAGGTACTTGCAGCGTATAGGTTGAATGCCAATGGTAAATGTTCGTCTGTTGATTAATTCGCAAAAAGCAGTAGCACCGTGAAGTGCGAGCAATATCGATAACCGAGATACCACTGGCTGTGTAATTCGGTGGCTGGTTTTATAGCCGCGGAGAGTTTTTTAGCCGAGTTTCTGAAGTGTATGAAGGCTTCTGCAGGTAGAAGGAAAGGAATACGGCATATCTTTATCTAAATGGTTCTTAGCTGATGTTTGATGGTTTTTTTACATCATCTTTTATTTCATCTTCATTCAATAACTTTCTCGTTTAATTTACAAATATGCCGAATACGCTTGAAATTCTATATTAGAAATTTGGAGATGAACGATGAAGTCATTGGAATCTTGGAAAATGGATAATTCTTAATGTGAAGGACTAAAAGAATTCCAGAAATCTCGAACTTTTGAACGTATAAAAAAATTAGTCCATCAAGTTGTATTGAAAAGATATGAAATTTCTGTACTAAAACTGTTTTTCACCAATATCCTTGAAGTGCCGCTAGAAGCAGGCTTCCGCAGTTCCGAGTAGCATTAATACATATTAGCTATGGCCAATATTACCATTAATATATATTAGCTATGACAAAGAATACCATCAATATATACTAACTATGATTAAGAATACTCTTAATATATATTAGCTATAACTAAGAATACCGCCAATATATATTAACTATGACAAAAAATACCATCAATATATAATAACTATGACTAAGAATACCCTTAATATATATTAGCTATGACTAAGAATGCCGTTAATATACATTAGCTATGACTAAGAATATGTACCATTAATATATTATATTAACAATGACTAAGAATACCATCAATATACATCAACTATGACTAAGAATACCATTAATACGTATTAGTTATGACTAAGAATACCATTAATATATATAAGCTATGACTAAGAATACCATTAATATACATTAGCTATAACTAACAATATGTACCACTAATATGTATTAGCAATGACTAATGATACCATATCACTAAGAATACCATTAATAATATATATTAACTATGACTAAGAATACAGTCAATATATACTAACAATGACTAAGAATACCAATAATATATATGGCTAAGAATAAGTTCGCGTTATTAACTGGCAAGAAATACATTCAACCTTATGTAGTAATCAACGCAACCATTTATCTACGAGTAGCTGCGTGGAGCACTACATGATTATGAACTTTACTAGTGCAAAGTGAAAGAAGCCCATTCTCTCCCTTCTACGAAATACAAAAATTGTAAAAATTAAGTATTGAAGAACGAAAAAAAAAATTAAAAAATTAATATTTAAATATAACATACAATCATACAAATTTCTCTCGAGAAATCGGCAATTTTATGTATCCGACGAAAATCCAAAGGTTCTTCTCAAGTTGTTGCTCGAGCACACAGCAACCTACAAGTTACAACCCATGAAAGTCAAAGCTTCCTCTAGGACTTGGTAAGACCTTGCTAAACTGACAGGTAAGCTAGTATTTCTTCCCATTACTTAATTTTTTTTCAATCTAATTTTACTCAAGGTATTAATACTCGTACAATGGAAAAATGTTTGAAAAAAAAAATTAAAAATTGTTAACAATTGAGAGAAATGTCAAAAAAATCACCTTTTCTACATTTTTTATTAGTAGTTGTCTCGAAAGGAAATCTAAAAATCCAAACATCAATTCTGCTCACCTCACGTCGGTACCTATTCAAATAAATTTTAAATAGTTGACTTAGGAATGGATAGGCGTTCACAGCAACGTAGTTACGTCCATCTTCAATGAGGAGGTAATCCAGAAGTGTTGAATTTATTCAATTTTTTTTTCCATTCTACACATTACATACAACAAAAACACTCAAAGAAATTTATTCCTTCCTCTGCATTTACATAATACTAACTAAGAGCTTAGGAGGCTCTAATGGGTTCCATTCTATTTTAATAGGCTTTTTTAAACCATGATATTATTTTGATTGTAAAAACATGAGTTTTCCCTGAAGATAGTTGAACTAAAATTTATGTTTAAAGATCACTTCCAACTGAGATTAAGGAAAATCGATGTATTCCTTATACAAGTCAGATGAGTACATTCTGCTGAGATATAGATAACTGTGACAGGTATATCACAGATGGTACATAGGTTGTCTACTTACATAACTATATTTATCTTTTTTCACTTAAGGGTCATGCACAGTTAGGTGGCAAGATAAATTATTCTTATATGCATCTCATCAGGCCTGGAGAAGAGAGAAATTGAAATTTGATTTGCCATGTTGTAAAGGAGGGGCGAGGGTGCATATGAAAGAGTGAATTTTGTCGTAAAGGAGAGAGAATATTTAGGGTAGTGAATTAAAGACAGTGGTATAACGGAGATTAGAAATTTTTTAAGAAATGAGAGCGAGTGAATTGGTGTGCCCAACTCAAAGTCTATATGAAGCGACCTTTTTGTAATAAGATGAATGTTGAAATATGCCCTACTTTAATTTTTTTATTTTCTGAATATTTTTTTCATTTTTTTAACTCCTGAATTTAATTTCTTTTTTTTTGTTAATTGACGCCGTGTACAGCCCTATGACTAGAGGCATTTTTATTTTAGATATCTTAAATTGTGGAATATGGTGAGAGAACTGTAAGAATTTAATTACGTTGGTGATTTTTACCGGATCATTAGCAAGGATGATTTCTATTTGAGGTTGAGGAAAAGAAGTATTTTTGTAATTGCTAAATTTGAGGCATTCTGTGAAAATATGGGCAAATGTTATTGGAACGTTGCAGGTTGTACAGAAGGGCGTCGAAAGTCTATTTAAGAGGTGGCCATGAGTGAGAAGAGAGTGGCCTGTATGTACACGGGTCATAATAACTTCCTCTCGGCGTTTGAGATGACTGGGGTACTTTCATGGTTCTACTGTTTTATGGGAGACTTTAATTTGTTAGAATTCAGAACGTTGGTCCAATAGTCTTGAAAGGCATTTTGGAGGTAAATCCTTCATCTTTTATTATGTTTTAAGGTGTTTGGAAGTTTATTATATGAAACCTTTATTTTTCAATTTTTTTCATCAATTATATTGTTTCATTATGAAAGAAAAAATTTAAATAATTCATTTCTTCTACCAACTTGCATTCTTCCGAGTTCCAACCATCAGAAACTAAGATGAAGTAGATAAATCCGGCACCATCTTCGAATAAGTACTGAGAAACTCACCTAACTTAACTTTTTGCCAATCGTCAATCCATCGCAGCCATAACCGACGCCGATCGCGATCGTTTAAAAATATTAATGAGGTAATAACACCTGTAATGAAAACCGGTTCTGCGGTAAAAAAAAACACGTACACGCCGAAACAGCCTACTAATTTTTTAATTAAGGCGCATTTGCCAATTGAAATGGGTACCAATTAATTTAGACGGAAATCTTCTTTAAAAAGCGGCGTTTTCAACCTCATTACTGGGCTATATGCGTGCGAATGAAATACACCTATATGTCGATCGAATGTGGGTTATTCGAGTCGGTATTGACATTCGAATCTACATAAGACGGCCGGGTTGATAGAATCGACCATCGATGAAACGAAAAGAGAGAAAAACATCGTACCAGTTCTTACGTAATAGGTCTAATTAGGCTTGTGGGGATTTTCGAAATACCGCGAGAAGCATTTTCCTTGAAACTGTTATTCAATTAATTCGAGCGATTCGACGTTCCGAAGAACAAAGCAGAAGAGTCCGTTCCGAAAAAAAAAAATTAAATAACAAAAGACACATAAAAATGTTAAAGTGATGAAAAAAAACACACAGAACGAAGCGAAAAAAAATGAGGAAAAAGAAGCACACGCATAACATTAATCTCGAGAGAAGTCGGTAGAGATAATTTCACGCCATCTTAACCGACATATATAAAAATAACGAATAAAAAAAATTACATCTATAGGTATAGAGATGTGTACGAATGTATCTCTCTATATATAAGGTATTATTAAATCAAAAATGCGGTTTGTAATAAGCCGAAAACCAGTTCTGGTGTTTTCGACCTACCTTAACTTTGGTTCGGTTGCGCACAGGCTTCTTCACGCGTTCCCTTGAATAGCGAGCGCGTCTGCATACGGCATGTGATGCGTGTTCAAGGCAGTCAAAGTTTCAAATGCGAAAGGAATTACATTTCCAGAGCATGAAATATTTTCACGACGACGACGTTCGGCGTGCTCATTTGTTTCGTAAAGCCACTCGGAGTCGAATATCGCGGAGATTTTTTTCCTCTCATTTCGTTTTAGAAATCTTGTCAGAGCGAAGGACAAAGGGAGAGGTGAAACGATATAAAGGTAGTGTTCTGGCCTCTTGGTATGCTTTCTTCAATATAGATAACGAAAATGAACTTTTGTTATTCAAAGAGAGGCTGGCAAGTGAACTAAAAAAAACGACGAGCCGAAATAATCGAAATATGCTAAGTGCACAACTCAGAGTGTGAGTGATAGGAGTTGGAGGTTTCTAAAGGATCAAAATATGGTTTCCTCAGTACTTTATGGTGACCTGACGATATAAGTTTTTCTGATAAAAGGACCTTGAGTAATAAAAATTTTATGTCCCCAACTCTACAGTTCCACACCTATTCAATGAGGTTACCAGCCTTCACGAAAAATATGAAGTAAATGTTATTAATAATCAAAAATGATCAGAATAATTCAGTTTTTGGAAAGTTCGTCGAAAGTATTACTTAAAAATTTTCGACTGTGAAATTCAATTACAACCCTCGAGGAAGAGTAAAATCTCCAAAAAAATATGTTTTTGACATTTCTCTCAGTTAATATGATGTTTACAGGAAAAATGAATAGAAACAAAATTAATTAAATTTTAATTTTGAACAAAAAAAAATTGTACTAATTTTTTAAATAAAATGTTTCCTCAAACCATAATGTTTCTTGATTTATTTTTGAAAAATATGATTGTTTCAGAGTATTCATTTTTGTTAAGTTTTTCCCATTTATTTCAGTAAGTATGACGTTTACGAGAAGAATGCTTATTTATAAAATTATTCTCCTTTTCATTTCCTACAAGACAGGTTCAATCCATTTTCGTGCTAGATACAATAAAATGCCAAAAATCTATTAAGAAGGTTTTTACAAACTGTTTTGCATTTCTCTTAAGAAATATGGCATTTAAAAGAAAAAGTATTATTTATAAAATTAATCATTTTTTAATTTTCAATGAAAAAGGTTATATTTGTTTTTTTGATAGAATATATATATATATCAAAATTAAAAAGAGATTTCCATATTTGGGAGAATTTCGGGCGCCCTTGAAGGTCATACCTGTCTTTATTGGTGCACTCAAAACTTTTTTTTGAGTTAAAGCTAAAATTTAAAAGAGAAGCAAGAGAATTCGAGCTCGACTTTGAAGTTGCGTGCTTATTTTCTTGAGCTGCAGAAATTTGAAATAATGAAAAAAAAAACCAACAAATTTTACATTTATTACTTCATATTTCCAGGATATCCATATCCACTCGACTTGAAAGAAAGTAGTGACTTAAGTAATCTTTCGATACGGAAAAAATAGCCAAAAAGTAATCATATTTCGTTACTTTTTCAATTATTATTTAATAATTTGGATGAGATAAAAAAAAAAACAACAACAACATATTTTCACTTTCATCCAGTGAACTGAAAATAATTTTTCTTTTTTTGGATAAGGAAAGGTAAGATCTTAAAAATTACGAAAAAAAATTTGACCACTAAATATTAAGAGAGGTTACACCCCCTCTCTCTTTTTCAAAAACTGATGGGACCATAGTCTTGAACGTATTGTAAGGGCCTAAAAACTCTCCTTGAAAATTTTTTTTTCTCAATCAAATCTTAATGATTATAATTAAACTATAGTATCAATATTTTTAGCCATTCAATGAAACATTGAAATCAATTTAAAAAAATTTTCGTCGTTAAAATATTCATGCCCCAAAGAAATTTAGAATTCTGTCGTCCATTCAAGGTTTTGGCCAATGAGCTGGAACCAAAAATTATTGAATGATTTCCTAAAAAAATTCACATGATGTTTGATAATTTTTTGGACTTAGCTTAGTTAATTTTCGATCCAATATAATTTTTAATCACATAAAAACACAGAAGAGAAGTTATATCAACTTTAAAAAAATGTAAGATAGATCAGAAAAGTCTGATAATTTTTTCAACAGGTCAAGAAAAATAAAAAAAGAAAAAACGCGATTTTGTTAATGAAAAAGTTAACAAAAAAAATAAAATAAAGTAAAACTAATAATAATACAACTTCGGTGCAATTTGACATTTTCATTACATTAAAATTAATATAAAAAATAATCGACGGAGTTTTCAGTTGTTAATGAAGTGAAGAATACGAAACAATATTGCAATTAAAAATTTTCATTTTTAAACATTTCCTTTTTTTCAATAAAATTTTATTTTCATGTTTGAAAAATTTAGTTCTTTAATTTAAAAAAAAAAAAAAAGTTATTAAAAAATAGTGGTTGAAATAAGTTTTTTTTTGGGATTAGGGAAGGGTAGGAGGGAACACTGGATCATTCAATCCAACAAGTCAGACTCTTGTCAAGTCAATATGCACGGGAATTTTTAAAACCAGTCGATACCTGAGGGCTAGAATCTCAAAGAAAAGATGTGAGCTTGAGAAGGTCTTATAACTTTCATCTCTGAAAATCTCTCTATCTAATAGACCAGTGTCTTCATTATCACCAAAAATTACTTAGCTTACCTAATTTTACTTCTCAAAGAAACTTCTTGGGACATACAATATTCCCACCCAGGCTTCCCAAGTCCGTAGCCAGATGGCTGGGATGGCTGAGCCTTCTCTAGAGAGATTCGAGCCCCTCTAAAGTACCAAAGAACAACAACAAAAAAAGTCAAATTCGCCTCCAGGATTTGGTAAACGTCTCGCGAAATCAAGGGCTGATTTTGAAAAATCTGTGGCTTCCTTGAGTTTATTTTACATATACTTGTTTTCAGCTATCTTTTTAGAATTTTTGTCGAACTGTGAACAGAGAACAAGCACAGCTACAGAACGTAAACTACGAATATAAATCACCGAAATATACGTTTGATGAGTGAATTTTTATGAATATTAATGACTACCAAGTTCAACTAGCTACGATCATTTTGGCGCAAAAAGAAATGATAATTCGAAGGTCTCCAAACGTATAATTTTGCAAGACAGCGGAGCCCAAAACAACTATTGTACGGTTAATTATATTTATATCGGTTCACGAATAATATTCGTAAAACCAGCGAACTCGTTGCCATAACCGGTTCGGGCGTTTATAAAAATAACTCGACGTAAACTTTTCATTCCTAATTTCCCTTCGAATTATAATTACGCTAATTACGTTAAAAATACGCACCCTTGGCGGGCGCGGAAATTAAACCTTTTTTCTTCATCCGCTGGCAAACACGTTTTTTTCGAAGACCTTCCCCCCGTTCTAGCGGCCAATTACAGCGCCATATTTGGAATCACTTTACGTGCCAAGTGATGCGCGCGATGTACGAAAAATGCAACTAGTTGCCTCATCTCAAAGTCAACATCAACGTTAAAATTATTGCGCAGGACGAACGCTCGGCCATCGGTCGAATTTAATTAAACGAATGTAAATTTTATGCGTACCATTCAACGAGCCAAATACGAATACCGAAGCGAATAAAAGAAACCGCGAAAAAATTTCTACCTAGGAAAGAAAATCCTTCTACGTACCGCTCTCGATGAAAACAATAAAGGCGGGCGCAAAAAAATCGCTTATTGAATCTCGCCGACCTGTCGACCACTTTAAATTATGACCAAAAGGATACAGAGGCGCTAGTTGTCGGTATTCAATAAACGCGAGCTTATTCTAGTCCCTCTTTAGAACAATGAAAATAGTTTGCATGGACCACAAGACCAACGACCAGCTTAGCTTTATTATCTGCGGCCTTTTTAGACGTTGTTATCGGTTACGCTCGAGCGTATCGATCGGTGTTTTGGAATCAAACTGGCATTTTTTTTCGAATCCAAAATGAAGCGAAGAAAACTTACGGCGGTCTATGGATGTCGTACGAATCGATTATATTAATCCGTTTTTAGTCAAAACCAGTTAGAGCTTGTTAACTGCGTGTTTCGATTGAACTTTAAAATTAATGAGAAAACATGTCGCTATATTAGGCGACGTTGTGTACTTCCCGTGATTTTTTTCCAACATCTTGGTTTTTTTTTCGCTGATGCCCGTTACCAGACGCCATTTTAAATTGGATATTTTACACTTGATCGCCGAATCGAGGGCAGTTCTGGTCACAATGTTGTAGCGACAAGTTGAACATTCTCGCGAGAGTATTTAGAAAATATGTTTTGAAACTGTTATCTTATTTATTGACTTTATGTCGAGCCAAGAATAATAAAATAGGTAATTGACTGAATAGGTATCATCAAAAATGTTGTATTTTCAATTCTGATACGAGTACTATACCGCAGTGTAGAAATAAAATTTTCTTAGAAGGATTTTATGAAGAAAAGTCTTTGAGATGAATTTGAGGCTTAACCCTTCTTTCTACATGCAAAGAATTTTATTTACGTATTTTTTCATAATTTCAAACTGTACTAAGAAATTACAAAAATTTGTAAAAAGTCAAGAATCTATGTATAAGACGTATTACAAATTTAATTACTTCACAAAAGATCTGTCTTACTCCAGAATTCAAAAGTAAATTTATAACTTCATAAAAATATGTTGTTCTTCTTTTTTTTTTTTTTTTATTAATTTATTTATACTGGCGTATGTAATTGCCAAGATTCAAATTTGTACAAAAACGTGTTTTTGAAGATTTTAATTTTTTGGGGGTTGAAAAATGAAATTATAATCTTCAAAAAACAAAACATAATGGACTGGCAATATTATTAAAATCCAGAATGTTTTTTTATCACTTTATGTTGAAATTAAAATACTACACCTACTAAAACACTGCCCAAAATACCGCATCCAACGTTCTCTATATCTCTCCAACGCTGAGAAAATCTTTTCAAACAGTCCCTCAGACATCATCAAGCTTTTATCTTTCCTCAAATCATCTAAACTTTACCCTCTTCTCTAAATATAAAATAGTTTAAAAAATTTTCTCTAACGCGCCTCTAGCCCTGAGTGTACATGGCGCAGAAAAAAAAATCTACTTTTTTTTGGCAATTTATTAGGATGTTTTTTGCTCACTAGTAAAATTTTGAAAAATATAAACCATTTAATTTTTTTAGTTTGTTTTTTTTTTAGCTACTTAAGAATCCAAATATAACCCCAAATATGCAGAAAAAAAATTGAATCATACAAAAGTCCCAACTCGAATTTCTATGAATTAAAAAAAAAAAAAAAAAACAGTTTTTCTGGCCTGAAATTCTTTCAACACATGTTGATTATATTTCATCAGAGTGAAGTATTCTGGAAGCCAGTTTTAAGGTCAGAAAATTTCATAAGCAAAGGGCAGAAGAAAATTTTTTCAATCATTTGAAATAATATCAATAATATTTTTTATTTACATTTTTATTAATGTTTTGATTTTTACTTTTCTAATCGCAGAAGTCCTGGAAAATATCCCCTTGTTAATCTCTTTTCTCCAAAAAACATCTCCTCTCAAAAATCTAAACAATATCGCGCCCATCCCTCTGGCCACACCTGCAGGATACAGCACGGCAAAAAAGAATAGGTAACAGGTAGGTAAAAATTAAAATTGATTAATTACTGAGCTCACTACATTTCTTTGAAATGACTGAATAAAAAATAAATTTTTATAAAATAAATTATTTAATAAATTTATCTATTAAATTTACCCCAAAAAAATAATTTTTTAAAAATTATAAAATTTTTAGGGTCTTTTTGTCTTTTAATATTAATTAATCTTTTTAAATTAAAAATTAAATTTTAAATATAAAATAAATAAAGATTATTTTTTATTAAATAATCAGAAAAGTCTACAATTTAAGGAGGGGGCGCGGAAGAGGTTTCAAACGTATTTCTCAACGATCATTGGAGGTGGGGTGGGGGGTTAAAAGTGGTTTCAGTATCAAAAAGAGATGGAAATAAAAGATGAACAAGAGAACAAAATTTTACTGTGATTTCCTACGACATTCAAATATGCGACCAAATCTTGGAAATGCACTCTCGATGACTTACACCATCAAAATTTCACCCTCAAAATCTCAAATAAGTAATGTGTAAAGAAAGCCCGAGAAATTTTCATGATTCACTCTTCCTTAGATTTTATGATTTTTACATTTTATTTGATAATTATTAGGTAAATTACCAAGAAATTTCGAATTACTCTTAAAAAGTGATTAAATAAATTTTCATAATCAGTATTTATTCCAATAATGGTGAATCCCATGATCGTAATTCCTAATAATCAGAAATTAATTAGATTGAAAATAAACAGAAAAAAAAACGAATTCGAAAAATTTCATAATTAATCAATATGGTTTCTCAACTCCTAAATACTTTTCATCAATCAACGGTCGAATGGCGATAAGATAAGGTATTAAATTAAAAATAAATTTTAAATATAAAATAAATAAAGATTATTTTTTATTAAATAATCAGAAAAGTCTACAATTTAAGGAGGGGGCGCGGAAGAGGTTTCAAACGTATTTCTCAACGATCATTGGAGGAGGGGGAGGGGGGTTAAAAGTGGTTTCAGTATCAAAAAGAGATGGAAATAAAAGATGAACAAGAGAACAGAAATTATTACTGTGATTTCCTACGACATTCAAATATGCGACCAAATCTTGGAAATGCACTCTCGATGACTTACACCATCAAAATTTCACCCTCAAAATCTCAAATAAGTAATGTGTAAAGAAAGCCCGAGAAAATTTTCATGATTCACTCTTCCTTAGATTTTATGATTTTTACATTTTATTTGATAATTATTAGGTAAATTACCAAGAAATTTCGAATTACTCTTAAAAAGTGATTAAATAAATTTTCATAATCAGTATTTATTCCAATAATGGTGAATCCCATGATCGTAATTCCTAATAATCAGAAATTAATTAGATTGAAAATAAACAGAAAAAAAAAACGAATTCGAAAAATTTCATAATTAATCAATATGATTTCTCAACTCCTAAATACATTTCATCAATCAACGGTCGAATGGCGATAAGATAAGGTATTAATCAACACATAATCGTGGCTGAGTAGGTGCGCTTTTAGACTTTTACCATTTCCTTCTTCGCAAAAGCTCTCAGTTTACAAATTTCGAATGCTCAGAATGTATCATATGGCACGTAAGTACATATAATGTAATTTATTTTATGATCATTTAAACTGAAAAATAAATAAATAAAATTTGCCAACTGTAATATTTTTCAAAGAAGGGAAAGGTAGGGAAGGAACGAACGTATTCAAAGCGAAGAAAATCTCATCAAAATTTAAAAAACCTATATTTTTCAAATTTGGTTACAAATTGTACTATATTTTATAGAGTCGAAAGTACATCTCATATGCTATCTATAATTAGAATATATATTGCTCAATTGTTCATCATCTAACATGTAATAATCAAAAATGATAATTTTTTTAAATTTTTGATATTTTTTCATCTTACCTCATTTTCTTCAGATAATAAAAAAATGAAAAAGATTTACATTAAAATTTGTACAAGAAAGCTGCACACTTCAAATATTACCTGAAAGGACAGAAAAACAACTGCAAACTGCATCTATAGAGAAGCCTCATCAAGAAAAATGGAAATTAGAAAGTAGCTGGATCGCTGAAAGTCACGATTGGACCTGGAGTGTGAATTATTTTAAAGTCTACTGTACAGAATCGTCGTCGTGTAATGTATCGATTTTTAAACAAAAAAATTAAAAAAAAAAACATAAAAATAATTTCAGATTAAAAAAATATGTACAATGAGGGGCGAAAATTTTTTAAAATTTTTTTCACATTTTAGAATTTTTTTTATTGTTGAAAAATTTTTCCTGCATTAGACAACAGACATCATGAAATTTTAATTTATTTAGACAGTGGTGTTTAAATTTACCAGAATTTAAGACTCCAGGATAAATAAATTAAAATATATGGAACCTATACATACGGTATATTTCGTTGGATATTTATTTATAAGATTATCATTCCTTCTTAACATTTGTTTAGATTTCCCAACAGTAGTCGCAGTAAAATGTCAAAAGATCTCTAATATGATAAACATTTTGAGGTGGTCTGTGAAATATTTGAACATTATTTTTTCTTTCCTCTTTTAATACGTATTATACGAGTGATATAATGAGATTGGATTACAATGCTTAATATGAGTAGATAGTGTTGAAGATCAGTTTCAGAAATCGTGTCTCCTTTTTTTATGCATTCAAGTACCAATTCTCTGAAAAATTTCAAAAACTTAGCTACTCCAAGTAAAAATTTTTCAGGTGAAAACAATTATTTCATTGAAATTCTTCTAAATTTTTCTGAAAATTTTCAGGTAATTGGTTCCTTACTACATAAAAAAGGAGACACAATTTCCAAAACCGATCTTCAAAACCATCTATACATTTTAAGCGATACAATCAAATCTGAAAAAGAGGCATTCAACTCCGAAAAAGAAGAAGTAAATATAAATATTCGATGCTTTTCTTCAAAAACCAAGTAAGTCCGACTTTTGGCAAAATTCACTTTTAAAAAAATCGAGGAATTCGATTTTGAAAACCTCGTAAGTCCAAATCATCAACTAGCGCTTCTATCCGTAAAAAAAACCTCGTAAGTCTGTCATCAAAAGAAAATACTCGTACCTCTCCTGAAAAATTTACATATTTTGGACTTACGTAAATGGTTTCTTATGTAAAAAAAAAATCGAGGAATTCGATTTTGAAAACCTCGTAAGTCCAAATCATCAACTAGCGCTTCTATCCGTAAAAAAAAAACATCGTAAGTCTGTCATCAAAAGAAAAAATACTCGTTTCTGAAAAATTTACATATTTGGACTTACGTGTTTTTTGAAGAAAAGCATCTAATTTGAATACATTATATAATTTGAATATTGTTACAAATCGACCAATTTTTCAAAAAGAATTTTTGACCTTGAAAACATTAGAATTTCAATTCCTTGGATTATGATTCTTTTCTTAGATAGTTTGACAGATAGCTGGTTACAGTAAGCTATCAAAGATATCAAATATAATAAAATTGATTCGCGTATATTAACATCACTTAGGCCATGAATCAGTAAACGACTTACTTGTGAGAGAACTAAGCGATCACTTAGGGTGCAAGATTTTGGAGCCTCACAAATTTAGACCCACGAAATCATATCACCCAATTGTTCAAATTTTGATAAAAGAGTTCTCTTTCGAGTACACAAAAGAAAATTTTTTTTGGATTATTGAATACATCCAAAGTGATGGGTCTTTCAAATTTTGTAATCATTTAAAAATGTCCAACTCTTTGGTTTGCCGGCGGGTATTCACAAAATTCGCTCAAAATTTTTTGAAAGACTCCTCTTGAAAATACAAAAAATTGATTTTCTTCTTTTTTCGATAAAATTCAAAATATCGAATCACTCAAATTTTGAGGTGAGCTGGAGAAGGGGTAAATTACTCAAATTTTTTTCTATTGATTTCACACGAGAGAGCGAGTCACGGACACCAACATACCTAAATTTCAGCTTTTCAAGTGCATTTGAAGGAGAGTTAAAGCAAAAAATGACTTTTTGAGGAAGTTCTGAGTCATGGAATTTCTTGAATCTTCCATATCTTCTCACAAAATCAACCTAAAAAGGTCAACTTTTGTGTGTAGGGTTACTTGATAATCAGAATATGACCTCTTAAATTTGAATCAAAATGGTTACAAAATGGCGGATCATGAAAATTTGAGTAGAGTTTGAGGAGCCTCAAATTAATAAAAATGTAATTAATATGAACTCATATAATTATTGTGAATAAGAAGTATACTATATCACCAATTCACCTCTATGTATGATGTTGGAGGGGGGAAGGAGGAGTTATCGACCTCAAAATGAGGGGTGGCGGTACACGAAATATCGAAAGTTTTTATTGCGGCATCATATTTTCAATTCTATTGTAAAGTCAAAAACATAGTGTATGAAGAAATGATTTAAAACAAAGACTGAATTTGTTACAAAAATTTAAAAAAATTCTTCAATATAAATGCCAATTTCATATCTTCTGACGATTTACTTGAGTCAATATTCATTACAAAATGAAATAAGAAAAACTTCTTCAAAAGTACAAAACACAAAATTCGGTCAAAATAAAAAAAAATATAATTTTTTTAAAAATTTTTTAACGAGTTTTGTGTTTTGTACTTTTGAAAAAGTTTTTCTTATTAAATTTTGAGAACTCGTTTGATACACAATTATTTTTTTTCCTTATTAAAAAATGAAAATCCAGGGCTGTTTAAAAGCCGAAAATCTACACAAAAAATCCATCATGAAATCATCGAATTCCAAACCTCATCGATTTGTAGCCGTCAACAATAATCCATCACATTCAACATTTAAAAACGCGCCCAGCAACCATTTCACGATCCATCCAAAGCTCGCAAATGAAAAAATCACGCTCGTCGATACGAAAAACGGTTCAGAAAAAACGTTGCTTTCCAATTAGCTAAACGCCCTGAGGTCTATTCGCCGCGATGTTTTTCAACCGGCTCTCAATTAAAGGTCACGAATTTTCTTCCAATGCAACAACCAACGATTCTTTTGATCATATCAAAGCATCAAATATTTCTCAACACTTTTACCGCGCCAATGTTACCGGTGTGCGCGTACGTATCTGAGAATTAAATGCAACGTCTCTTCGATAATGTTGCGAAATCGTAGAATACTTGTCACTGCCATGCTACTTACAAACAAGGACAACGCCATTACGTTTCCAGTTAATTGTCGAATATTGACGTCTTCAACATGTTCGTTGCGGTATATCCGAGTTCAATAATATATTCCACTTGTGTTATTTATTACAAACTAAAATTCCAATGAAACTTTTAACATATATATGTATTTTTTAAATACATTATACTGCAGCATTCGACTCTCGATGACTTTAACACGAGTAGATACAAGTTGTTTATCCGTTAAGGTTATTATTTTTTTTTCTGCGTTATTTTATTCAGTTAACTCACTCGATGGGAAATATTTTACTCAGAATCGGTGGGAGGTACGTAAGAAATTTTCATCGGTGCTTTGTCATCTATTGGAGGGGAAAAGGGGATCATGTAGACTACATAAGAGGTAGGTATTTGGGATATATATTTTTATCGATATGGATTAATTTATTAAATTTTAATGTAAGTTCTTAATTTTTCCATCCCACCATCTTCTACGTGTATGTACAAGAACTGGTTTGCTGGTGAAGATTTATATCAAGGCGAAAATCATTCCAAGTACCGATTCTGGCGAACAAGGCGATCTTTTCGAATTTAATTCATCCGCTCACACGCGAATATTTTTTCAGCGATAATGCGTGTGTAGCGCATTTTATGACTTCTCTTTGACGGTTTCACGTGAAAGTTGAATTTTAAAAGTTGGTTTTACAAAGAGAGATTCGAACGTCGTGAATTTTAAGTACCGAATTAAACGTATAATCGCCGTATATGAAAATCGATGAAATTCATCGCCGGCAATGGCGCATTCTTGCTCGTTCGTCCTGTTTTCTGCGTTCGTACGTATAGGTAACCCTATACGACCATTTGTCGTGCGTATTTTCGCAATCGACGACACGCTGATCTCATCGTTTCGACACGGTCGCCGTGACCTTAGGAGTACGAAAATCGAATTGGAACTGCGAGAGATGGCCGATGCATCACGAAACAACGAATTAACCGTTTCTATTTGGCTTGTGGTTCCATTAGACTGGCAGGCATTTTCCAAAGCTATTATCAACTAATGATTAGTGTTTCTCAAATGCACAACGTAATACTGGTTCTAGTCGCCGCAAAATGCTGTCCGGTATCGGTGGACTTTCTGCACAGCATTCCAAGGTCACCTTTTCCACTTTTTTCTTCGACAATCGCTCGCAAAAAAACGCAATCGCGTTAGAGCCAATAAAAAGCCAACTTCGTGCTATTCTTTAACGATATTTCGTTGGAATATAAGTACGACATTGTTTTTTCTAACGTAAGAGATCTATGCACTCGAGCGGTGTCATCATTAAATCATGTACACGATAAGCGTTTAAATCTAGTAATTTCATTCGAAAAGAATATTTTGTAGGTGAGTTTTTAATGAAAAATATACCTATTGCAACCTACCCGATTTAAGAACACGAGTTCCGAAGAGTGGCGGTTCTTCATGTCCTAGAGTTTCAGACGATTTATTTATTTTTCGAATCTCCTATTCTCATAATTTATCTCATCCGCAACTCCACCAGGCAAAAAACTAGTGCGAATAAATTGTACATAAAAAACAGCACCAATCGTCGATACTGGATCACAAAGTTGAGTGGGGGTAAATGCATACAATATAATAGAGAATTCGCAATAACTCTTACGAGTTTGCATTTTAAATGCGCAAAGAATATACTCGTTAATAAAATATAAAAACTGGTTCTAAACCGAGAATGGAAAACGCATAATTTTACGCAATTAACTATATCGCTAGAATTTATCCCGAATGTTGATAAATTTTATGTATAGCGGCCCTGTTCTATCAGATGTGCGTGAGTGTTGACGAGTAAACGTTAGAAAGTTTCTGGTATACCTACTGATAAAACTGCGCGGAAATTTCGATTAGTAATGGAAATTAATTCAATTTTAAAACGTAATCGCAGCGCCATTCTGTCTCCATCAATAAAGCAATCGAAGTAGCTGAAGTGTTGCCAAAAAGAATTCACTGTGTTTAGGTGGTTTCGATCTGCGTAATTGATCAGGAAGAAGAGGATAGAGGATGATATCGTGTTGGCCATAATTGAAGAATAAAATTATGAGTTATTTTGAATACGAAGGAATCCGTAGTGGGCGTACTTATATTACGCAGCTACTTCGGTGTTGAATGAAGGTAAAAATTTTCTATTTTTTTTTTGATTTTGTTTCGCCTCCTTTTGTTCTCAATTGGGAAAATATCGTTAATGCTCATCTAGACAAGGATATTCATTTGATTCGATGGATGTTTCTTGGCATTTCATAAATATTTTTGAAAAATTTTTCCAACCTCCACCAAAGTTTGACAAATAACATAGATATTATATTAACCCTAGAATGACTTTCATGAAACACTCAAACCTTTACTAACAAATCTAGTAGCATTTTCCTTCTCAGACGTGTCTATGGCCTAACCTGTAGCATATGGCGAAAAGGCATAATGTGTTGAACTACGCAATCAAAACCATTTTCAACCCTTCACGTGGTTAATTGCTAGATCAGCGTTCTCCACCACCCGTTTTGTGTTATGTATTTTTATCGAGAATTGTCGTTGTAACTTTTACTATTCGATGTAACGTTTTCTAATAAAGCGGTTGTCTCCGCCATCGAGCGTTTCAATTTTGTTTTCACGTGTCCAAATATTCAATATAATGGAGTTGAATATTTTTTGTAATTGCTTTCCAATTTAACAGAGATTGTATAAATTAAAAAAAAATTAGCCGAAAATGAAAAATAACAACATTATGTTGAATACATAGTTAATTTTTTTTCTTTGTTTCTTCATCTTCACAACTGCCCCAAGTTGGGCGCCCTTCATTCTAAATTTTTGTAAGTCAATAAAAAACCATTAACGAAGTGTGTTCCAAAATAAGGGTAATATTTCAATTATATATAGATTTCTGACATTTAAATTTAAAAAAATTTTTTTGGAGTAGCCTCTTAGGCCCTTAAGAAACATTTAGAGCCTCCACATTACCAACATTTGAATTTGAATTCATACCTTCAAAGGGGAGATGTGCAGGGTCGTGCAGAAAAATTTTGGGCCCATGAGGGGAAAATGAAAAAAGCAAATAAAGTTACATATTGAAAACTGAAAAATGCTATCAACTTCTTTTGAGGGATCGAGGCCCCTCGAAGAGCTTTGAAAAAACATGAGCTCAGAGGGGAGACCTCCTCCCCCTTCCACTGCTAGGCCTGGAGATGGAACCTCAAGGTAGCGCATGATTTCAGGATTTTTTTCAGAAAACCTATTTTAAAGTTATTTGTCTATCTTTACCATTGCAGGGTTGTCAATTTTCGAGAAAAAAAAAACAATTTCCAATTAACTTTAAATCAGAAGCTTTTTCTTTGATTAAAACACTTCTCATCACAACTCAATTTCAGGTAATATAAATGTAATATTCGAAATTCTTATCTTCTTCAAAAAAAAAAAAAAAAAAAAAAAAACTGGTGATAAGAGAAAAGGGAACAAGGTGTAAGAATACAGTGTAATAAACTAGAGAAACTTGAAAGTAAAATAAACAAAGAGATAGCTTTGATGGCGTAAATATGAGAGGGTAGGGTTCAACCCCTTCAAGAGCTTTTTTTCATGTATGTACACGCAGTATACGCACATGATGACATAATAATGAGGTGATGAAATTCTCAAGAAGTAATAAAAAATAAATAATTAACATTACAACTAAATGGAATAAATCCTAATTTTCACTAATGTTTTTCAATTTTTGACTATGTGTTATAACCAGGGCAAGGCAAAATATGCTTTTGCATATTTTTCTAGTTGTAGATTATCGAGCATATCGATAATTTCTTTACGAATTGGAACATTCTGATTAAAATGAGCCCAACATGTTAGCGCATATTTTCGCATATTTTGGTAAAAATCCCGCATTTTCGCATAAAATGATTTTTTTAGGGAATATTTGAGAATAATTTGCTACTTTTCCTTAAATTTGGCCCTTTTCCGGGAATATTTCGATTATCGATTAATTTTCAGTATTTACCAAGATCAAAAATTTTCAGTTCTAAAAAAAATCTAAAAAAAAATTGAATATATAAATTTCCTATGTTAAACTTTTGTTCTGTGGTTTACAAAACAAAATATCTTTGTTGGTATTTTAAGCTGTGCACGAATTTGTGATATTTATTTTCTACCTGGTTATTTACTTGAATAATATTACAGTTTCACGAATCGCATATTTCCCTTTTTTAGGGAATATTTAGTGCATATTTTACCTCTTTTTAGCGCATAAAATATGCGCACATTTCACTGTTTTTAGCTCATATTCTGCCTTGCCCTGGTTATAACGTTTGAAGACTTTTTTTTTAATAAGTCTCGCTCCCTTTTTTTTAATATAGTGAATATTTTTAAAAATATGGTGGTGAGGAGAGGAGAAATGCACGGAAGCATCCGCATAACTATGGCCTATTCATAATAGTATATGAAAATTAAACCTACCTCCCACCCGGCCCCGCCCCAAAAGAACTCTTTGTTTACACCACCGGATAGCTAATCATGAGCTAAAGTTCATCACATACATTTAACAGCTCTCCAAAAATTGGAATCAATTTGCCCATGCTAGACATTTATAACCCAAAGTGTAATTATACATAATGAAAATACAGGTTACTTTGATTCGCTGGTCATCAAAATTTTAACGAGCACGCGGTTTGTTTGTGATGTCACAAAATGTATTTTTACATGGAATTTTATGATTATGCGCATGTGTATATTTTCTACAACTCATAAGGAGCACATGGCTTCTTGGTAATGTAAAATAAAGTTCGAAAATTAAGAGTCATCGTGAAGTGATGTAAGTAATCTGTGTTTTTATATTCTATTCCACTTTGCCTTTGGTCCTACCGACAGCGCCATTTTTTGAACTCGCTTGTAATCAAGCCAGTCGTTATTCGTTGTAAAAATGTGGTAGGGTGAAGCAACATAAAATATTCGAAACTTCAATTCTCGCAACTTGTATGATATTTCTTACCATAATGCTTTAAGGAAAAACAACAATAAGACTGGTAACGCACTCTACAATGGAGCAAATAATATATATATTTTAAAATTCACTGAGGTCTTTTTCAGATTACTTAAATAGTTAATAGCTGCTAGTAGATAAAAAGACAAAATCTTCAATTATTATTTTCATTACAGTTGAAGGCATTGGAAAATTTCAGTGGGCACCCAACTTGGGGCTAATAAGAATCCCAAAAAAATAAAATAGAAAGATGTTTATGTCAAAACTTGCCACTAAAAAGTATTTAATAGAACAGAGCGTCTAAACGGGAAATCAATAATTAATATGGGAGAAAATAAATTTCCTTAATATCAATTTTAAATTACAGAAATTTTTTGCTGAAAAAAAAACACCATGTTGAATTGTCTCATACATGTATCGAATATATTTTATTTTTGAAAATAAATTTATGAAAAATTTTTTGTGAAATTGTAGGTCCAAAAGCAGATTTTTTCCTTTCATAAACTGATAATACTAACTAAAAATCTGTAAAACGCCGAAATTTCATAGACATCTAACTTGAAAAACTATCCCTCCAAATCGACGAAAAATTCTAGAGAGCTCTTATTGCTTATAGAATCAACCAAGAATCGCAGATTAAGCACTAACTAGCCCGCATACATTAGTTACCACACGAAACACATGGGTAAACATGAAATGCATAAAAACAAGATTTTTCCAACATAAAACAGCTATTGAAGTCGGTAATGAGAACTATAATGGGTTATGACCAATTTTTCATGTAAAGAAGATCTCATCGCGAATACTCCTGTGGGATATTTTTCAAGACTGCATTAGCCAGCTAGGAAGGAAAAAAATCCCCAAGTACCTATTTACGCGCCGAAGCTAATTTAGGATTTAGGAACTAACGATTCAATGACGTATGGTCGTTCATCAAAATCGTACATTAAACGATATCTTCCTTCATTTCCACGCTATATTTGTTAATGGCAAGGTCTTGAGAAAAAAATCGCCATTACAAGGACACCGAGTCGATATAACATAGGAAATGATAAAAGCGAAATAAAATAACGGTCGAGATTGCCTCCATAATGAGCTCGTGCACAGTAAATTTAGGCACGTACTGGTATTGGATGGTCGCGAAGCATGGAAGACACTCCTCCGCGACATGATTTTTCGGCGGTATCCGAAGACATACAATGTTGCTATCATGTTATTTTTATCGCCGCTTATTCTCGAGCCGAATATAACTCCGCCCAGGCATACGCGGCTACCAACAGGTCGCGTATTTAAAATGCACGCTACAAATAAGCGTGAGAATGAGAAATAATCGCCGCTGACAAGATACACTGTATACACGGCCGTTTCGTTCGGTTCCACCTACCGAAACTGCTCGCTAATTGAACCGGTTATCCGAAACTCGGCCATACAATGTTGCACGACGACCGTAAAAGGAGGGATATATCGACAAAATGGATCCATGTGGCGGTGCCTTTTCAAATATCGAGATGGTAGCGCGTATCATCGCATTGGTTAGCCTATCTCTACTCATTTCGGAGACCTATGTGCCATGTTCCATGCATGGTATTTGGAACCACTGGTACAAAAAAGAATCATTTTGACGGGTAGTTCACCTTCTGTTTGCGCATTGTATTGGTTTTTATGAGAGTAGAATGTGCGTTGCCATGTGATATTATTTCACACACTATTTGAACTGACCTCGTTAGCAATTCACGACAAACACGCTGATACTTACCACGACGACACGCTGACTTTATAGGAACACACACTGAATTGCTAAAATATTTCAACATTGTACGGTTCATCTGTGCATGTCGCGAAAACCTTAAAAAGACCTTTTTTAAAACGCCTATCACGCTTTACCGCCATTTTCGTCGCTTCGTTGCGCCATTAAATTGTCGTTGTCGACCTCGCTCTTCTACTGTACTTTTTTGCCAGAGAAAAAAAATTCTACGTTCCTTAAAAAAGAGAACGGTTTTTTTTCTCTCACTAATCGTATCGACAAATTCTTACCGAACATAGGACGTTGCGAAAATTAAAAGGTCAGGTAACGGTATCCCATCTGCGATGAATTTGCCAACTAAGTAGATACAGGCGAGATGTAATCTCAAGAATTCGTCGGCTTTTAAACTTTATCAGCGTACCGTTGATTTTTATCTTCGTATTAATAGTCTGCTTCGCATC
This sequence comes from Phenacoccus solenopsis, assembly GCA_009761765.1. Taxonomy (NCBI): domain Eukaryota; kingdom Metazoa; phylum Arthropoda; class Insecta; order Hemiptera; family Pseudococcidae; genus Phenacoccus; species Phenacoccus solenopsis. The sequence goes on along the minus strand of CM019755.1, from coordinate 18,305,333 downwards.
CGGATAGGGACAAGCGTACTCATCAATTTTTATAATACATTTGTCAAGTTAATCCGACTAATTATTCGTTTATTCGGTTACATTTAGGAAGTAACTCATCAAAGGTAATTTTCCATGCTTTACTTTCATTCGATTAAGTAAATAAGAAAATCTGAACCATCATCATACGGGCAATTCGGAAAACTTTGGGTGCTTCTTAGATATATCTGATCTTTGCTGGTATCTTCACTCTAATTGTGGTTGCCAAGATGAAGACTTGCCACCAACAATAAACTCCTAGGCACCAGTTGCCACCAACAATAGGCTTCTTGGCACCGGTTGCCACCAACAATAGGCTCCTTGGCACCAGTTGCCACCAAAAATAAGCTCTTTGGCACCAGCTGCCAGCAACAATAGGCTCTTTGGCACCAGTTGTCACCAACAATAGGCTCCTCGGCACCAGTTGTCACTAACAATAGGCTCCTCGGCACCAATTTCCACCAACAACAAGCTCTTTGGCACCAGCTGCCACCAAAAATAGGCTCCTTAGCACCAGTTGCCACCAACAATAGGCTCCTTGGCACCAGTTGTCACCAACAATAGGCTCCTCGGCACCAATTTCCACCAACAACAGGCTCTTTGGCACTAGCTGCCACCAAAAATAGGCTCCTTAGCACCAGTTGCCACCAACAATAGGCTCTTTGACACCAATTGCCACCAAAAATAGGCTCTTTGGCACCAGTTGCCACCAACAATAAGCTCCTTGCTATATCATATTTTACATATTCATCGCACATGTTTGGGTTCAATCATCGAATTATCATTCCACATTACCACCACTGAAGGAATGTAGATAGCATGGCATTTGCAGGATGGAAATGCAAAGCTGGTGATGCATGTGGAGCAGCCAGTACCAAAAACCATTTTAGAGCTGATTTAATGTTGTTGCGAAAAAAAGTGCCCTCAAATATCTATGTACATAGAAAATTGTTAAAAATTAAGTAATTTACTATATAACTACAGCTTCATGAGAAAGAAGACTAGAAGAACGATAATGAGGAAGACTATTAACGGTGAACAATACGTTTTTTTTTTTTTTTTTTTTTTTTTTACTCAAGACATTTGTTGTAAAAAATATTATTAAGATAGAAATTTGGAGAAATTTCAAAGGAGGAGAGGGAGGTCTAAGGAGAGTAAGAATACCTTTGGAAAATGGTCATTATGAACAATTTTTATTGCCACAAGTTTCATCGTATCTCACTTACTTTCTAAGTAAATCCTGTAAAATTAAAATTCAAATGTGTTTTTCACCATTTCTAGAAATTTGATGCCTTGGTATTTCGTTTTTGGAAACTTTCATAAGAAATGAAAATGTACAAAGTATTTCTAGCTATGATTTGAATAAAAATAAAAAAAATTGAAACCGGATGAAGGAAACCAGAATTACAACAGTTCCAAAAAAAAGGGGTGGATCCTGAGTAAGAAAACGGGGAAAAAATTATGGTTGGCTCTTCTTAAGAACCTTAGGAGCAATCTGTATCCTGTGTTTTTCTTTCCGAAGCTGCTTACGAAACGAAATTTCAACTGTTTAGGAACCCTTCGCCTCCTTTGGACCACACTGGAGTTAGGGACATGGCATACTTTCGAATTAGGTCTTTTTTTATTTTGGTTTTCAGTTGCTGTTTGAATTACAAAAAAGCTCATTTTCCAGAGCACATTTGGGTTCCCAGAAGGTATGAACTACTACACCTGACATCGATACTGAGAATCATTTAAATCTTAGGTAGGGCTCGTTGCACCATTAAATAATTATTCTGTAATCTTATTAAGAGTTTCTAGTTTTAACTTGATCGATAATTACAGATGAACCAACGAAAGGCGAGCAGAGCTTGTTTCGAAGATGAGGTGACGTGAATTTATCGTATTATATATATATTTATATAAAAAAGAGCGTATATTTTTACCTATAACACAGTAACAAGCGGCCATCCAGCATCATGGATACCGTTATATTAATTGTTGACAAGGTTTCCATAATCTAACACGAGAAAATCTGCGAGCAGACTACATTTTCCGCAACCACGCCGCGTCTTCATTATAATAGAGTACATGAGGCATAGTAAAACCGGCTTGGTCGAGGATTACGCAAACACCCTTAGAAGATGTCATCTCTTAAATAGATAAACCGTTACAACACCTACGCCCCCTTTTGGCGCTTTTGGTTTTTCGAGCTCTTTTTTCGTCTGCGGGTAACTTTCTTCTGTGTGAAATTCTAGAATCTCGATACGTCGGAGCATTATAACAGGATACTCGGCTGTAATAAAGTGCATACACCGACACCGATGCACAGTACAGGTTACGACATACTCATGCGGCTCGTATGTATAGGCTTCGATGTAATTCGAGTACACTTCATTAACGTCTAGGCGCGTACAGTTACCAAAAATTTATATACGCGAAATCTTTTTCATTTAACCGCCGAGAAGCCATCGGCTTGGGTTTCTAACGTTGGGATTCTATTTCGGTAATTTTCGCCTTGACGTAGGTTCATAAGCGGGTTTCGCCGCCAGGGAAATTATAGAGAAGATGTTGGGATAGGACAATGGAAGTTCGATGACATCGATGAAAGGAAAAGTTATCGAAGTGGGAAATCGTTTTTAGTCTTTGGGGAATGTATTTCGAATAATTTGGAAATTTTGATGGAAATGACCTCAATAGATTTATAGACTCAGTATGTCGAGCACATAACTTATCCAAGTAATTTTAATAATGCTGCTATTTTCGAATTCGAAAACCGCTTCGATTATTTCATTTTTTTCGGTATTATCATAACTGCAAAATTCAGTTTGGAATTTTTATAATTACTGGAACGCGAAATATTTCATCTGAGCTCGCCTTAAAATAAACTTCTAAAAAATAAAATTAACTTTTTGAAGAAAAGTAAAAAAAAAACAAGAGAATTTTATAAAACTAATAGTAAAAAATTGTTTTGAAAATTACAAAAATTAAGAGACCAAAGATTTTTCATATTTTTTGATTTTTATGGGAGCATATACTATTAAAAAAATTTTTTCATTGAAAACAGACTGCTAGACATTTTTAATTTTTTTTTTTAATTTTTTCATTTTTACACTGTATTTTAAATTTTTGAATAGTTCTCAATTTTTATAAGTACCTATTTTGTATGTAAAAATTGTTTTAATTATTGTTTTTATTTTTAAGTTTTCAATTTTCAAACCAAACATATTTTGTTAACTGAATTTTCAAATAAATTCTAATTTTTAGATGTTTTTCTACTTATTGTCTTTTTCTTTTTTAATTTATGAATTTTCAAATGTGATTTATTTTTGTATCCTATATGTATTTTAAACATTCTTCATTTAAAAAAAATTGTTTTTACACTACGTTTCTTTTTAGATCTGCCATTATCTTATTGGAGTACTTTTTAATAATTGAATATTTTTCATTTCTCTTTTTTTTTTTCAAGTATTTATCGCACAATTTTTCATTTTTTGGTTCTGATCCTATATCAAAACCCAATATTATTACTGTTATTAATTTTTTCAACTATATTTTTCATTTAAACCAAGTGGGTTTTGGGAGTTAGAGCGTTTCACGTGAGCTCAATTTCTTAAAGATTTAAATGTTACTAAATGTATAATTCCTTTATAATAATAGTCATCACGTGAATCCATACTGAAATCGACTCATCAAATTTAAAAAAAAAAAAAGTAAATCAATAATTTTTTACAATTAAATGACTATTATTACTTTTATTGTTGTGAATCATTACAAATTCACGCCAATCCCCTTCCTCAACCCTCTAAATGACCACAAAATAATGTCATAAAGATTTCAGCACAATAACTCAATTTTTAGAACACCCTCCAAAAAAAAAGCTTTAAAAATGTTTAACTTTTCAAAAAAAAAAAAGGTATTTTTGGGAAATTAAATTTCTCTTCGTTCTAAAATTATATTTTGTCGTCAAAGAGTGAAAAAAAATTTAGCAAGTAATTTTTTTTTAATTTGGTCAGTCTAAACCGTTATTAATTTTTTTTTTTTCAAAAAGCGTCAGTTTTAATAATTCTCATAAATGAACGACAAATGAGTAATTTGCTGGCCATGCGTACGAATGAGCTTTATTCAAGGTTTTTTTGAGACTCAAGAGGAAAAATATACTCTATTTTCACCTCACAAAACGTCCCAAAAAATAACATTTTTACTTTAAAATTACTTACTTTACATGATGTTTTAGCAACAAAAAGTTCATACATTAGGAACCCTGGTGGAAGAAAAATCGAGCATATTTTGTCTCCCGAGTCCAAAAAAGCTGAAATTAAACCTAAATTGTACTCGCATCCAATAAATAATCTATTTGTCGTTCATTTTCGAAAATAACCAAAATCACCTACTCCTTCTGTGTAAAAAATTGAACGATATCCGAAAATCCCTTAACACCAAACAACAGAAAACCAACAAAATATTCACAACATCTTGACTCTCCTACAACGATTCGGCCTCCTCTTTAAAATCTAACCATTCTAGAGGTGACGTAATAAACAGAGCAGTTAAAACGCCACAAAAAAAAAACATTTTAAACAATTCAGATCTTCTAAATTTAATAAAAATCAGAGGTTTTTTACTCTTTGAATGAAAAAACATGATTTAAGGAAGCAAAAAATTTCTAATTGGCAGAGAAAGTTTTTTTTTGTTGAAACTATGAAAATTTTTAAAACTTTGACTTCATTTTGAGGGAGCTAAGCATCTAAGCATTGAATGTAGAGGCTTCAATTTTTACAACGTTCTTTTGAGGTTATTTAGCAACTATTAAGACCATCCCCTTCAACTTATGAAAAAAAAAAAAAAAAAAAAAAAAAAACGAAATTCAGTACACCTTATTATACAACAAACCACTCAAATAAATAGTCTGAAGTCATGATGAACAGTGAGGAGCATCATTCCAAGCTCTTGCTTTCGCCCACAGTGCAATTTATATTTTCGTTTTCGCGCACATTACAAGAAATAGTGTGAATGTAAATTTGATCTAAAATTTTGAGCAATAATTTTTTGAATCAAAGAACCGTGTTGTCTTTCACTTTTTATGTCTAAAAAAAAAAAAAAAATAGGGAAAATTGATGCCCTTCATACCTTCCTCCTCCTTTACCTCTAAACCCACGCCACTGTAACAATGAATAATCTGCATAGAATTACTATTAATTATTACATATTATACATTCATATTTTGATTTTTGGAAAAAATTAATTTTCAATCCTTGAAAAAGTTTATGAAATTTAAAATATTTAAAAAATAATAATCATAATAATTTTGGTTAACATTTTCAATAAATATTAAATAAACTATAAGTAAAGAACTTCTCTCGTTGACCTCCTTCGAGATGATGAACCTATGGTACACCAGCTCTTCCTCTTCCTCAGACAATCTCACTTTCTCTCCCAAATCTGACTTGATTCTTCCGAATTCGAGGAAGGTTGAAGAGCCTCAAATAGTTCAAATTTGGGAGCACGTATGATTATTGAGGTCAAGAAGTCTAACATGTTTGGAATCCATTTAAAGTTTATTAAGCCTCCTGATTTTTCAGTAGGTTATTTCTTCATGTTTCACTGGTACAAAAAAATCTCATAATTTGCTACATAGCACATAAGAGATGAGCGGGTGAGTAAGTGAATAAATAAATAAAGAAGTAAATAAATCATAATTATTTTTTGATTTAAAAAAAATAATTTAATTCTGATTTTTGAACTCATGATAAGAAATTTTAAGAATGGAACGAAGAACCAACATTTTGTCAAATACCATAGGAGACCTTCAGCTTGATTTCATCATCCATGTACTGTACATAAATGAAGATAATTTCTACAAAAACATTCACCGAACTCTTCTCTCATTTTCACGGTGATAATCCGTGCCTCGCAAATCAAACGCAGTCTTATCGATTAAAAAATCCAGATCCCCGAAAGGATTACGAAATACGACACCAACGCAACGAAAGCGTAGGTAATTTAAACACGTCGCTTGGCAATATCTCTAGAAGAGTATCTCGATTCCAGGATCTGTGTAATTACGCTATTTAACAACCCTAATAAATCGTAACCGGCAATCGGAAGGAAAAAATCGTACACGAAGCGCGAATTCTTTCGAAGTCACCGTTGGTTTGAAATCTTCGCTTTTTAAATTCAACCATTGCTAGATGATCAACCCCAACAACTCATTTCTTAACCCTTCGAGCATACGTACACGAAGGCACGCAAAATAAAACCTTTTTAGTCCATATCGATCAGCGACGAAGGACGGGACGGTACGGCGACGAAGGAAGAAAAATTAAAAACTAAATTTTACATGAAAACCGCGCGCGTACCGGAGCGACGTTAACTCGGCCTGCGTTAAATTCTCTCACACGCGAATCAAAATAAGGCCTGTATATTTCACCAAGATTAAAATTTTTGTAAACATGAATAACCGCTCGTTCAAACTTGACTACTCTTGATTAAACGCCTCAATAAAACGTTTTACCCTTCTTTTTTTTTGACAGCGTACATAGAAGAATTTCACGCTTACTCGGCCGTAACACAATATTATGTTGCACACATACTCAAAACACGTCGTATACGTACACGTATGTAGGAGCGCGGTGAGACGTATACGTAATTCTAAAGTGCATCTTTACCGGAGGGAAGAGAGTGCGGTTTATACACTGTCGTATTACAAAAGGTCCATGACCTCCAGTATGTACTATCTTCCGCCATTAACCATAATTCCGATCACCACAAAAAAAAAACTGGTTCTTTATACTTTGGTACGAACGTATAAATATAATTCGTATAACTACGAACGAATAATCGGGATCAATCTGAGTATAGAGAACTTTATCGTATTGCCATCGATTTGGCTGGCTTACCTCAGCGTGTAAGTTGAAATTAGTCGACGAGTGTTTTCACGTATGGTGCGTTTAGGTTACTAGCTGAGGGAGTAATTTGGGAAATGTTTTTCCGTAATCTATTTCTGCGTGGTAATTCATGGTTTGGGTAAACGCTGCCGGTACAGAGTAAGTCTAATGAATGGGTTAACTGATGAGAGTGACTACTTTTGTGGCTCGTTTTGTACATGCATTCATGGGCGTAATTGCGTTCGAATTACTCTTTTTTTCGCTCTTATACCGAGTACAGAGCTGCTAGCAGCGAATGATTATACTGTCAATGGTACTCGCTCGGAATTGATGGTTATATTTATTCGAATTGCTTTTACCAAGGTTACGCTGTAATTCGAGTAGGATAACGTGAAGTCTGGTTAACACTTGGTTCTCGGTGTATCATCTATCGGAAGACTTAAGGGCTGAATTCGTTGCCACCAAAGTTAGAACAAATTTCATATACACTGATATAGGGCTTTAGTCGTGAAAGAATACCAATAAAATCCTCCCATCTGGATTCCAGCAGCGGCATTTCAATACCTCGAGAAACCACGTATATTGCAAACGAATACGAAAATACATCTGCAAGAAGAGGCGTATCGAATGCGGTCAACGATATACCCAAACCAATTGACATTCGTTGACAATGTTATACGTCCACAAAACGAATATCGAATTGCGGTTCAACTTAACCTGAAAAAAAAAATCGTAAAATAATATGAACGAAATGCAGCGCATGGTAAGTCGTCATATATTGCCTGGAATGGTTCTCGTATTTCAGTAAAGTCCGGTTTGACAAGTGTATAGTAACGTAGTCCTAGGTCAGATACAGAAACGATGGTAAAAACAAGTTTTTAGAATTTAAACGTGATCATATTCTGCGCTCGAAGTAAAAAAAAAAAATCCGCTAGAAAGTTGAAAAGTGCATGTTTTAGAGGACAAAGAAGGAGAGGTCCGTGGCATCAAAGATACAGTATCGTTCTTTGGCATTTCGTAGAATCGTCGTATTTACCGTTGTTTCGAGCGAATTTTCCAATTACCAGTATTCTAGGTATCGTGACGAGATGGTGAGGCGCGTTTACGCCCAAAAGATGAAATTTTTAAAGGGAGCCATCAGTTTGGGCTTTTTTCTAGCCTCTATACTTTTCTAAATGTAACTCCATTTTGATTGGAATATGGAATACTCAATGGCGTGATTCTACGTCGAAAGAGTTTTTCAATTGATTTATGGATTCTGTGCCCTTCTAGTTCAACGTCGAAGCGAATTTACCAAACATTAAGGGAACTGGCACTTGGTGCACAATATGTCTAAAATAAGGCTCTCAACAGTTTCAAACGTTATATCACATTCGTATATTTTCAGGAGGAAATGTATGTTTGGCACTTGAAAAATTCTGCACCTTTCTCATGATTAATTTAATTTACATTAAGCAAAAAAAAAGAAAAAATGTAAGCAGCCATGCCGTATTACTGGAGCTGAGCTTTTAATTGAGATTTGTTCAGGTTTACAAGTAACATTGTTAATCTTCTTGTCAACAGGCCACGCCCAATACCAAGTTTAAAAACCTTAACCCTATCCCTTCCAAAACTACTTAAGAAGTTGACCCCACACATGAAGTTTGACCTTTTCAGGTCAATCTGTTTAGAACATATGGAAGATTCATGAAATTTCGTGCAGCAATTTCCCCTCCTAAAGTCGTTCTTTGCACTAACTTCGCTCCAAATACACTTGGAAAGCTAAAATTAGAATACGTTAGCAACTAGAGATCATTTCATCTTACGACGTCACAATAAAAAATTTTCAATATCTCATGTAGCCCACCACATTTTGAGGTCGATAACCACCTATTTCCCCTCCACCATCGTCCACGGAGGTGAATTGCGGAAATAGTATGCTTTTCATCCCCAATAATTATATGACTTCATATTAATTGCATTTTTATTAATTTGAAGCTCCTTAAGCTCTACTCAAATTTTGATAATCCGCCATTTTGCATCCATTTTGATTCAAATTCAAGAGGTTATATTCTGGTCACCAACGAACCCTATATATAATGTTTGTTTTTTCTAGGTTGATTTGGTGAGCAGATATGGAAAATTCAAGAAATTTCATGACTTAAAACTTCCTTAAAACTCCATTTTTTGCTCTAATTCTCCTCGAAATGCACTTAAGGAGCTGAAATATAGATATGTTGGTGTCTGTAATTCACTTTTTCATACGAGATCAAAAACGAAAAATTTGAGGAATTATTGCTTTCTCCAAGCTCCCTCAAAATTTGAGTGATCCGCCATTTTGAATTTTATCGAAAAAACAAAAAAGTAGTTCTGTCGTATTTCTAAGAAAAGTCTTTCACCAAGTTTTAAGTGAATTTTATGAATACCCCCCCCCTCTCCAAAAAAAAATTGGACATTTGCCAGATGATTGCAAAGTGATCTGAGAGGCAAAAATTTGAAAATCCCCACCCTCCCCAACTTCCCTTCCGAAATCAAAACTTAGCTAAAAAAACATTAATTCACCTATATACAGTATACAGCGATAACAACCTAACATCAAAAAATATTAAATTCAAGAGTAAAGAATTTTCACAACTTCAATTGGAATTTTTTAAGCGCCATGAACAGCTACTATGGCAAGAAGCGCGTGGATTTTTTACATGAAAATCTCCATTGCATCTAAAAAAAAATTGAATAGAGAAGAAATGTAATCGTTCAAATTTCAGTGAAAATATATCAAAATGGAGAATAACCACATTTTACGAAGGTTGGTCGGGTTGAGAGGGCTCAAGTGACTTAGATTCGAAGAATCTATATTTATTTAATATGAAATTCTAGATTTATTATATTATCAATTTTTTATTCTAATTTCATTTTTAGGTTATTCTTGAATTTGAACACAAATATCTTATTGAAGAATAATTGTTATTACAAATTTCATTTCAATAATTCCTTCAATTGGAATAAAATTAATATTTTAAATTTAAGGAAATTTCAATATTATTAATATAATTTTAATTAATCGATACTAATGATGAGGAGCTCCTGTATCCCAATTTCACTTTCACGTTTGATTTTGTAATAGAAAAAAAGGGATTATAAGCCTTAAAATGTGGCAGGACCGAACAAAAGGTCAAATATTTTCAGAAATGGCGTCAAATGATAAGATGAGCCCAAATGAATAAGAAATTTCAATTTTAGCCTACTAAATCAATACGATAGGAAGTCGAAGCAAAACGCTGCTTTTGAAAGAGAAATCACGACACAAGATTTCATGAACCTCAGTGCCAGTTTTAGGATTACTACTTGGGGGAGGGGGGAGGGTCTGTTATAAATTCAAGTGGCAAAGATAGTAAATTGTTTAAAATTATAAAAAGTTTATATATACCAAAAACAGTGTTGGGGTTTTCCCCGCTCGATACATTTTTAATTTAAAAAAAAAATCTACAAAAAAGCTCTTGGGGGTTAACACACAACCTCCCTCTTCCGCCCAAAACGGCTATGATGAGACTCACATATCTCATCACCAAATTGACCAGAAAAGGTGAAACTTTCTACACGTGGTTAGTAAAGTGCTAGAATATGATCCCTTGAATTGGGCTCAAAATAAATGCAAAAAAAATGAAAGAAGACAGCAGAAAAAAATTTACTGGAAAAGTCTTAAAATTAAAAGAAAAAATGATAATAATAATAAATAAATGATATCGAAAAATTAGAGAGTATTTAAAAAAAAAAGTTAATTAAACGATTCAAAACACGAAAATATTCAAAAATGAAAACTGTAAAAAAATGAAAAAAAAAAGTAAAAGTCGAAAATCGTTCGAAAATGAAAAAATCCAAAAATATGAAATAATGTAAAAAAATTGAATTTTCAATTTTTTATACTTCTACCAAAAATATTTCAAGGCAAGGATGCCCAAAATATTCAATCCTACTCCGTATCCAATCATAGTTCTCCAAAACTCTAGAATATTGAAACTCGATTTCAGCGCAGATGCTAGTCCAACGGTCACACCATTTCAAATTTCCTTTTATTTTAATTTTATGATCGTCAAATACGTTATATGAAATATTAATTAATACAACTTCGTTTACAACCCTTCAACGGAAATCCAACGAACTCCACGTAGAGGTCTAAAGTTGACAAATCGACACTTCCGCAACATTTCAACACCTCCACCCAATTTCACGTACGTTTTCGGTACCGGTTAATTCACGCATGTGGGCACGCAGGTGCTTTCATATCGTACCTATTTTCGTACAAATAATTGTTGAAAAAAAAAAGAAAAAAAACATCGAGTGAAACAAAAACCACGATAGTTTCATTAGGCTGCTAATCAACGTAACATTACGACTACACCGTCGATCATTAAAGAAGTAGGCGATCGCGTAACGACTACAAACAGGACGAGTTGGTTCGTTATTCGTGAAATAATATATGCTGGTATTATAACAATAATTTTTATGCCGACTCGTTGAAATTATCATCGAATAATTCCCGCAAAACGAATATCGAAAGCCGAAAAGATTGCCAGAAAGGATGCAACTGCTATCGGGCCCTGGAAATTCCGACGCTATTGTTTCGGCAGGCGAAAAAAAATGCCTCGCTTCGAAGTTACCATTATTTCGAAAACTGGGACAGATAAAAACACGGCTAATAGAACAAAACCTATGGGTTCATTTTTCGTTTAAAACTTCGTTTGTGGCTTGTTATAAATATAAAGAGAAAAAGCGTACACTCTTAAGCCCACTTATAACGAACGCTATGCACTCCAAACCGGAAACTCTTTAACTGAAAATATGAAACAAAGAACGAAAAAAATATCTAAATCTTCGAATGAACGACGTTTATTTTATACGGAAAAAAATTTTCGTCGGTTTACCGCCGACCATCGTCATCTTAACGAGCGTACCAATTATCTCACTGCTGCAAAAAAACACTCCGTCGGGTGCTTTTTCATCGTGAAATTCCTATCGGATGGGTAAATTTTAATTTTCGATTAATGAGCATTTTGCAATGAAAAAAACCACCGAGCTGGTGGCCTATTTAGAGGCGAAATTACATCTGCAAAACTTTTCGAATTCGGTCGTACGTACTTCGTAGAGCGGCTAATTGGAATGAATAATAATTTCGCGTTTTTAAAAATGAAATTCTTTCGCTTTGATTAAAATCTATTGGCGCGCTATCGAAAACAAAAACTTCGTTTCGGAATCGACTAGAGAAAAATATCGAAGCGGAAAATACTTAGTATAAGGTGCACTTTTCGTTGAGTTACATAAACTATTCTGAAGTTCGACAATTTATTAGATCATTGGCGAATTAGCGGGGACATTTATTTGATCGATATAACATCGATGATAGTATTTAATGCAGATCGTATTTTAGTGGAGCGGTAGAGGTAAATCAGGCGTTTCTGGCGAACATGTATTTTAAATTACCACTTTAAATGAATGGTAGAAGTGTAACAGATTTTTAGCTGAGTTTTTCATAAAAACTATAACTATTACAACCTGCATAACTTGTGAAGCAAAGGTCAATTCTTCAGGTGTATCCACTTCTTCAAGGCTAGTAATTTATGCATAGGTAATTCATGCGAATATCTAGCGGTATTTTTTGAGATTTTTGATTCGATTCAAATTTAGAGGGACACCGTATACCGTAAGGAGCCGCAGAAATTGAAATTCTCCTTTTTGGGGATCATATGGTAAAGTAAGATGAGGATGCCAACATATCTAAATTTGAATTTCTTGAGTAAACTTGTAGGGGAGTTGCCAACAAAAAATATCTCTAGTTGTACTTGCCTAAGTAAAAAAAAAAAAAAAAAAAAAAAAATGGATAAAAGATTACATAAACCATTTACATTTTCTCATCTAATCCCTATACAAATCAAGATCATTACGAGCTCTACTAAAATTGATTTTTGCAATTTCATAAAATGTTATTCTTTCTATGAGTAAACTCCTAAAATTTTAATCAAACATGAAAAATAATAAAAAAAAAAGTAAATTTCTTCTATTTATAGATGTTTTCTCACGTATTTGATTTTCTTTTTAAATTATTAAAAAAATTTTTAATTTTCTATGTTTTCTTCATCTTAGTTATTTGATTTAAAAATATCCTTTACTTTTTCATTCGATATTTTTTTTAGACATTTTTTAAAGGTTTTCTTTTCCTTTTTGAAAAATTTTTATTTTTAAATCAACTAGTAAGTTGGTTTTCTGTTTATCTAAACTTCTGCATTTTTTTCCCAATATTTTCCATTCATAAACCCTGCTTTGGAAGAGGGTCAGAATATTTTTTTATATTCATAAAATAATTATTCGATGACAAAATACCAGGAAAATAAATTTAATTTTTTTGATTTTTACACATTAGTTATATAACTCATCCCCAAATGGCCAATTGCAGCTAAAATTTTGGTCATAGGTTCCTGTGGTGATATACTTTCCAAAAATAGTTGGACTCTGGAACAAGATACGTACAATTGGGGAATAGTTGGAGCAAAAAAAAAAACGGTTTTTTAAAAAACTTTGAAAGCATTAAATTTTTGTAAATCTTTCCTGCACATCTTTTCAGCAAATCCTTAGGTGCAGAAAATTTGAACATTGCAATTAAACTTATTTCGAGTTTGAAACCAAAATATGACCAAAAATTGAATTTGAATTAAAATCGATTCCAAATAGCAAATGGTACAAATTTAAAATCAGCTTCAGGTGCCTCAAACTGTTTTATTTCCATAAATACGGACTCAAATGATTACTAGGGTCAAGAAATACACTATTTCAACATCATAAATGGTGTTGGAGGGGAGAAGGAGAGAGCATTGTCCTTAAAATGCGGTGGAGTGAACATCATATAGAAAGTGTTCAAGGTGTCACACAACAGAGCTCGTATCAACAATAATTCAAATCTCAGCTTATCAGCACCACAACTGACTTTGAAGGGGATTTGAAGGAAAAAACTACTTTTGGAGAAGAAACTGTGTCATTAAATTTTTCTTAGGTTTGTATCTCTTCAAAAAATATTCGTAGAAAGTTAAAGATCGAAAAATAATGTATGAGCCATTTAAGGTATATTTGAGGCGAAGTAAAAAGCTAAAATTTAAAGCGTATAGGCTAAGCCAAATTTTATTTTTATCGAAAAGTGAACTAGTTACCTATTGACTCTCAGAAAACTCGTGAAAAATTTCAGTCTTCAAAGTTAACGTGGACACCTTTCATAATGAAATTAAACATCTCATAAATTAAAAAAAGAAAACATCGCTTCTAGGACAATCTGAGTTTTTGTCGAATCGAAAAATTTTTATTATTTTTTGAAAATGCGCAAAATTTTATACATTTTTGAAATAAAATAATGAATTATGTAATTCATAAATTACGTGATTAATATGAGCTTGATTTCAACTCTTCATCACTCAAGACTAAACACGAACGATTTTTACCACACAGAAATTCGCAAAATGAGTTATTTTCAGCCGAAATATCTACATGATTTCATTATGAACCAAAGCTGTGATACTTTGGAAACTCCTATGAAAAAAATTTTGGATATATTAGTATCCTGAACACTAAAAGGACTCTCCACTCCAAAGTTGCACTCGTAATTTTTTTTTCACTTTAATTTTGGAACCCTATTTGAAACACTTTTTTTCTCAAAATGGGTCTTGTTTAGTGTCATCTAAAAGGAAATTAGATGCAGATTTCAAACATGTAATTTTTTTGTAGGTTCTATAGACCTCTAGATATTGAGCAAAACCCAAATTTTTGAAGATGTTATATCACCCTACCCCCCAAAAAAATCCACCGCTTGTGGTTTTTGAGTTTCTAGAGGATATTGTTGGAACTCTCCCCAACACGTTTCTGCAAAAAAACATTATTTTGTTGTAAATTTCTTCCAGTGTATTGCAAGGATAGTTGGACTACTTGATAGAGGGTTGGAATATGTTTTTATAGTCAAGAAATTATTATTTAATGACATAGCCTTAGCAGAAAAGTTGATGTAGGTCAACTAATTTTATTTTTATGCTTCTTTTTTTTTATTTTTTTCTTTTCATCAATAGCTACTAATTTCAAAATTTTAATAAATCATAACTCCCGCCAAGTGGACAACTACATCTGAAATTTCGTTATGGAGTCCTCTGGTGATAAGGTAAGGTAGCCGTAGTGAACCCTTTTTCTATTGAGCCCCAGAATGGCCCCAAAACCCCCAAAGCCACAAAAATGGTATCAGGGGATAGAGTGGAGTATTGGCTATCCCTGTATGGGAGGGAAGTCTAAAATTTTAAAAACCCGATTTTTAGTAAATTTTTTTCGAAAGGTCAATTTTTTTCAATTTTTTTTTTTTGGTCATCTAATGTGGACCTCCCTAAATTATTTTTAAAATGAAGAAATTATCGAATGAACGTATATTCAGTGAAAATTAACTATTTAAACAATACGAGCACGTATACTGGTATCATCGGAACAATCCTCAAGCGCTGCATCACATGTTTCTTGGCTCCATGTATAACACATCGAACAGCGAACCCAATCTTCACCGCGCAAGGTCATCTTATAAGCATCTTCTGCGTACTTTCGTCATTTGCCAATAAATGAAACGAAAATATAATATCAATTTCGGCATTATTTTCATGATAACATAGGAGGTCCATATTTGGAGCTGAAGGTGACAATTGTTCAAATGAACTTACCGCAAATTTGAAAAGCTCGGTCACTAAAAACGAATATATGGTCTGATAGCCCTTTGAATGCACTTTTCAAAACACCATTTGAAAAAAATTACAACGCACTTTTTATTTCAATAATAATTTAAAAACTAAGTATGAAAAAAAAAATTGACATCACAATTTCTTTTTTCACGCATATCTTTTTTTTTTTTTTGCTTGTACACAATTTCTTTTACCATAGGCGCATTTCCTGTGAAAAACTGATATAGTATGATTTAGTACGATTTTTTCTGCCACATCGCATCATCGACGGACGAGATATTGAAGGGGTCACTTTAGGGGTGAGGTCCACAAACGGCTACCTTACCTTATACTTCCTAGAAAAATTATTCATCATATTGAAATCCAAGTGTTTGAGTTCGCGTGTTTACCATGTGAGAATCCTGAATCTGAAATCAAATTCATACTACTCATTAAAACTACATTACAAATACTTAAAATTTGGTACTTTTTAAAAAAATATTTAAAAATGTACAACTCCTCAAAATGCTGAGAAAATAGCTGGCAAAATTTTTTCAGTCTTTGAATGACAAAATATTGCTTAAAAGCGCAAAAATTTTTCAAATTGCCCAAAAGTTAATTTTTTCAAATTTTCAAATTTTTGAACACTTTGAAATAATTTCTAAGTGCTCGTATAAAGTACGAAGAGTGAAATTTTTTTGCGTATTTTTGAGGATCATTTGCCAAACATTCTGTCGTCTTCGTTCCTATTTTTCGAAAAACCCGAAATTCAACATATTCTACGAGATTTATACGATTTTTGGTAGCACGAGGTACACCGTAAAGTCAACTCCTCAGTTGATTTTGAAAGCAATAAATAGGAGTTTGTAGCACAACAATAGGTGTTCATGAACAGCTATAGCATTATTCTCAAGCCTTAACATAAGGTCATTAAAAACTCAGCTCCAGTAATACGGCGTGACTGCTTACGTATTTTTTCTTAATATATGCGCGCACTTTTTTCCCTGTCGGAGTACTTGGGCTGCATACACCTGCATGTACTTTCAACCCTTCTCTCGTCTTCGGTTAATTCGACTAGGTCGAGTTTACATTCCACGCAACAAAACAGCCGCCCACTTAAAGGAGAAAAAACTTACGCGGCGGCGCGCGACGACCGACTAATTTCTCGGGCATTTTCAATCGGGTCAACTCGTTCGTGGCGAAAATGCGTCCGCTGTAAAGGACAATAAAAACTATATTCGCTAATAAAGAGCCCAGATGAAAAGAAAAGCCTGCCGAATCTTCCGCACTATGCAGAATTACGTTGCACGTCTTAAAAAAGGCAAGGACGGCGGGCATGTCCGCGTATCGATCCGTAAACTTAAATGGTCTGCCACTAAATCAGAAAACTGTCGTTATCCGTGACCAAAGCGTAAACGAGAGCAGACTAACTCCTCTCGCTTCGGCCACCGCGTCGCGAAATTTCCCATAATTTGGCCTCTGTTCGGCGTTTTGCGCCCTTCCCAATTATATTTATCGATTTAAAGTTGGAGTAATAAATTTATTTACGATTTCCCATTTCGCCTTTTTTAACGGGCGGCCGCTTTCTTTTTTAAAAGCCCCAGATAAGGATGAAATGCACCGCGTCGTCTGCGTCGAAAAAAAATTACAACCCAGATTTCTTCGCGCTGCGTACGCCGAGACGCTGGGCAAATGGTTGTCAGAGGATTTGCTGCCTTATTCGAATGGTACGTAACTGCATTTTAAATTACACAACGCAAGATTTAACGGCATGCACCAATTCTATTGATGCAGAATTCAGGTGGCCGAACCGGTTTCAAGGAACCTACTCACGTGATTCGTGGATTTGGCTCGAATGCAAATGCGCCGCGTATTAAACGGGAATGTATACTTATTTGATTAGACTCGACAACGAATAAATCATTTTTCGTTTTACAATTTTACTATCGGTGTTAACAAGATAAATTTATTACGTAATCGCGCGGCCGCGTTTTACGCTTTACAACGTATCGCGGTTTTATATGTACGAGAAAACCTGCGCAATAATTAAGGATATCGTTAGCAAAAGTCGTAACTGCCAAATTGCTAATTTACAAGAAAAATAAACTATTCTATAAGCCAACGCGTTCAATACGACGTACTCGCATTTGCCTTATAATAATTTCATTTCAAACATGTTTCCACGTTCTAGCGTTTTTCAGCCTATCAAGGTATTCGAGCGGTTAGAATTCAGGAAGCTATGGCGAAAAAAATTCAATTTTAATCACGTCCTAAAAACGTGTTCGATTTTTTGATATCGACCTCACATGTTACACTGATATTATAAAATCGCTTGTCTCGTTCAAATTTTTTTGTTTACAAATTTTACTGGAAGATTTCCAAATTTTCCAACACCATTTTTATATACCTGCGAGCTTAATTTAAATTTTCTTCCATTTGAAAAATATATCGTTAATTAAACTGACCATTAATTATATCCATTTTTTTATGCGGACATAATAACTAATATACATGTAACGTAGTGAGGCCACGTAGCCAAGCTATATATACTTTAGTCTCTACGGCGAATCTTTCCACCGATATAAATTCAAGTATTACCGTAATCGGTAATTATGATGAAGATATAGTTACTTTATTGCTGTTTTTGGTATCGAAGATTATTTTTTTAGATTCCTGAGAAGTCTATTTATCCTAATATCGATCGTGAAAAATGTAAAAATTCCATAATAATTTAATAACGGATTTATACCGCAGGCGAATCCTACTAACACTTCTGAATAGAAAACAGAGGCTCATAAATATCTCTAAAAATTTTTAGAAGTTACCGAGCACTGAATTAGATAGATGGAATTGTATGACTGAACTTTGTTTTTTTTTTTTTTTTTTGAAAATTGAAAGGGCGAGGTCGCAATAAGTGCTAAATTGCCTAAAAAGACATCTTAAAAATTTCAGACCACTCACTCAACGTTGGATCACTCCTCCAAAATGAAGTCAAAATTTCCAAAAAAAAGAATTTGTGGCAAGTAAAAATTTTTTCATGTTCCAAAGTTATATGTTGTTCTTTAAAGACCAAAAAAAATTTTAGTGGCTGTCTCTGTTAAAATTTAGGAAGTCCAAATTAGTTCAGAATTTTTTTTTCAAAATGCTAAAATTTTCGTTATTTTCAAAAATTAATAACAAATGGTTAATTTATTAGTCCTGTGTCCCGTATGGATATAATTTTGACTATTTTAAACTCCATAAGGAAAATATGCTCCATTTTTACCTCACAACGCTTCCCAAAACATCACATTCTTCAAAATGATTACTTACATAAATGTTTTAGCATCTACAAGCTCAGTCTTTAAGAATTTTTGTGCTTCAAAAATCGAGCATATTTCGCCTCTCAAGTCCAAAAAAAGCCCAAATTGAGCCAATGCTGTACGTTGTGGAATTATATCACAAATTATAAACCAAGAAACAAAAAAAATTGAAATCTTTGGAAAAATCAATATAATTTATACTATAATTTCAATTGGAATTTTAGGATTAGAAAAATAGAAACAAAAATGATGGAAAAATTGGAAAAAATGGGAAAAAAAGGAATAAAAACAGAAAAATAATAAGTCTGCACTCTGTACATGACCAATGAACTATCCATTAGTCGTTCATTTTTTAATGCCACCAAAATTGTTCCTTTTCGAAGCAAAAAAATTAAAAATAGTTTAGATTTCCTAAATTTTAGATAAATTGGCAGGTAAAATTTTTTTCAGTCTTGGGAAGAGAAAATATGGCTTTGGAATAGGAAAAATTTTTTAAGTGTCCAAAAATTCGTTTTTCTGAAAATTTAAAAATTTTCATTTTCGATCCTCTGGCCTAGATGCAGTACATGGCACGTTAATGGAAAAAAATAAAAAGTAAAAATAAGTGGAAATTTTAAAAACTTTTATTTGAGGGAGGGGGGAAGGAATTCTAAAAATTAAGTAGGGGCCTAAAATAACTTTATTTCGCGAATCACTATTATTGCGACCTAAAACTTTTCACTTTTTGAAAACAAAACAAAAATCCGGCTCACTCTTTGGAAATAATTTAATGAAATGAAACCCCACCCTCCCCACCTCCTTTTGAAATCAAGTAGGCTGTAACAGCCATCGTTTCCAAGTTGAAAAAGCAGCTAAAAAATTGTAATTGGAGTGGTACAAATTTCTTTAATTTAAAATTCAGGTTTGCGGACCCTCTCATAAATCTACCCTTAGCCTCTCCCTCCACAAAATAGTATAAAATACTAAAATTTAGCAATACTAACCTAGTGTGGAAGAAAATTTATCAAGTTGCCATTTTGTGGAAAATATGAAAAAATTTCTCTCGGGCTTCGCGCGTTGTTTTCGTTACAATTTTATAACATTTTAATCCTTAATGAGCTCTATGTATTTTCACCCATCATACGAGCACGATGATGCTCTCATTTAGCAAAGTTTACAAAATAATGTGAAGATGACATTTCGATTGTCATCCCGTAAAATATAAAGAACTATCAACTTGGTAATTATTTATATAAAATCGAAGAAATTTTCTTTCAAGTGTTGTGCGAGCATCATAAGAAATATCATTCTGGACTACACCTATCCTTAAAATTTCCAAGATAATATATTTTTTAATACTACTTTCATATCATAGATGAAAATTTGCCAATTTGCTGAAATTAAAACATTGAAGAATGAGAATAATTTTCCATGTTATACGTATAACGTGCGTCCAACTGATTCGGGTACAATGAGTATCTCAATTGGTTGATAACATAATAAGAGTTGAACTAATATATCTAAATTAGAAATCATTTTTAAAATTACTTCTATGAATTTTAAGGCTGATAAATTCATTTCAACAGTATTACAATGTCTTTGCATTTGAAAAAAACAATTTCAAATAATTGGTAAAGAGATTTTTCGCTGATTGTACGCGAATCATTTGGACGCACGGTATAGACATAACATAATGAAAAAATTTCTCGCCCTTCGCGCCTATGATATTACTACAGCTATTTTTAAAATTTTCAAAGACAAACATCACTGTACGATTTTATTTCCTAAGAAGCAAAAAAAAAAAAAAAAAACGTAAGCAGCCATGCCGCATTACTGGAACTGAGTTTTTAACTGGGGCTTGTTTTGATTTAGTAATAACCTTGCTTAACCGTTCATCACTACAGGCCACACCCAATACCAAGTCTGAAAACCCCTACCCTATCCTTTCCAAAAACACTTAAGAAATTCAATTTGGCACAAATGTAGTATTTCTTGCCATGAAATAATCATGCGAACACATATTTCTCAAATTATAACTATTTGAGGGTCCTCAAATTATCTTCAAATTTTGTAAATCCGCCATTTTGGATCCATTTTGACTCCAATTTAAGTGGTTATATTCTGGTCACAAACTAATCCTACACACAAAGTTTGACCATTCTAGGCCGATTTGGTGATGAGATATGGAAGATTCATGAAATTTCCTGCAGCAATTTCCCCTCCAAAAGCCGTTTTTTGCTCTAACTCCCCTCCAAAATCACTGAGGAAGCTAAAATCAAAATACGTTTGTCACTTGGGCTCATTTTATCATATGACACAGCAATAAAAAATTTTCGACCCCTCCTGTACCCCCACCACTATTTTAGGTTGGTAACCCCGCCTTCCCCCTCCAACATCATGTATGGAAGTGAATTCGGGATATAGTATACAACTTATCCCCAATAACCATATGAATTCATATTAATTACATTTTTACCAACTTGAGGCTCCTCAAGCTCTACTCAAAATTTTGATAATCCGCCATTTTGAATCCATTTTGATCCAAATTCAAGAGGTCATATTGTGGTCACCAACTAACCTCACACACAAAATTTGACCTCTTTAACTTGATTTGGTGGGGAGATATGGAAGATTCAAGAAATTTCATGACTCAAAACTTCCTCAAAAAGCCGTTTTTTGATCTAACTCCTCTCAATATGCACTCAAGAAGCTGAAATTTGGATATGTTAGTATCCGTGACTCACTCTTTCATATGAAATCAAAAACGAAAAATTTGAGCTATTTGCCCCTTCTCCAGCCCCCCTCAAAATTTGAGTGATCCGCCATTTTGAAATTTATCGAAAAAACAAAAAAACCATTTTTGCGCATTTTCAAGAAGAGTCTCTCACCAAATTTTGAGCGAATTTTATGAATACTCGCCGGCGCTACGCGTGGGGAAAAAAAATATATATATATATATACCAAAAAGTTGGACATTTGCCAGATGATTACAAATGGTCTGAAACGCAAAGATTTGAAGACCCCACCCTCACCCGACCTTCCCTTCCCAAATCAGGTAGGCTGTAATAGCTATCGTTTTGTTAAAAACTCAGCTAAAAAGAAAAGAAAAAAAGGGCAAAAGATAGTAAAATATCATGGTATTGGTGGGAAATTTTTGGTTTTCTACCCCCCTCCCCCCGAAGAATGTTCTCGATACGTCCCTGTCCTCGTTAAATATAACCACGAAGGTCGAAATTCGTAAATGTGGTTCGTTTAGTCAAAATATGAGACCTTGAATTTTGCTCAAAATCGATCAAAAATGTATCTAAAATGGCGGATGGACAGAATCTGAGGTGAGCTATGAAAAACCTGAAAAAGCTAAAATTTGTGGTGACTTTTGCGTACAAAAACTAATACATATTTCAAATTGTGTTTGAGAGGGATGACGGGGTGGAGGGTTTGGACTTGGTAATGAATGAGCTCTATGCTATGAGCTTGAAAAGTTTACTTGACAATATTACCTAGAAATTTGAACAAGCCCTGATTAAAAGCCCATCGCGGCTTGGCTGTTCAAGTTCTTTTTTTTCACCAGCCTAACAAAGTTGACGATATTTTATACGAGCAACACGTTGAAACAACACGATCTGGCACCGATGCGAGACTGGCCGCATTGCTGACTACTAAAAGAGATAGGCACAGGGCCATGTCCGTGATGGTAGTGCCTAATATTGGCTATTCTATAATTAAAAAATTTTTTACGCTCTTTTCCTCCTTAATTACAACTTTTTTTCACTTATTAGTTATTACTTATTACATAGTAACTTTTTCTTCGCGGACATCTGCATATTATAACGATTTATTTACACGAGACGATGAATTTCTGAGAAAGAAAAAAAAAAATGAAAACCGAGCGCATACTCGAAACACTATCAGCGAAATATTCCAACCATCTAAAAATCTGTGTCTGGTCACGTAAATAGGCGAACGCTATCGGTACTTAGAAATAATTACAGTTGAACGAAAATTCTTTTCGCGTATTAAAATACCTCCGTATACGCATAGTTGCCGCGTGCGCTTCCGTTAATACTTAATTGGTGATTTTTATTCGCTATAGAGGCTGCAAATCGTAGGAAGTACGAGTAGATAGACGTATCATCGAGGAACCGAAAAAAACAACAAAAGCGACGTTGTAAATTACATCGAAATGTTATTAAATTGGTGCACCTTGCGAACGAGTCGCGTAAATATTTAAAACAAAATGACCAATTAAAGTCATTATCTGCGAAACACAACACTTTACTTAAAAATATCCCGTTTAACTGGAGCAGTATTTTCTCTAAAAAAATATAATTCACATTCGTGTTATCTTTTAATGGATCTCGGACCATTTTATAAAAATAGGCTATCGTTCGAATAACATTTTCGCGTTATAGAGCGGTAATTATATTTAAGCGTGGTCTTGTAGCATTAAAAATAAACCACCGAATGTATTTTTTTATGCCTGGCTACCTTCTCGATAATGGTTTTACACGTAAATTTATAAAAGAATAATGAAAATTCGCAGATAGCGTAAAGTATAAGGAGGGAAAAAACCTGTTAACGAAATAACGCGTTTTCTCAAGCTCGCATTTCCGCCACTACGTACCGAACGAAATATAAAAATTTCCAGACGCCGAGGACTGCTATAAAGCGTCGAAAAAGGCGGCGAGAAAACGAAATTAACTGCGACGGCCGGAGGACCGGGGCGGGGTATCTAGCGAGACAAAAACACCTCAAAAGAACGGCGTTAATTTCGCGAAACGAGAATTTCGTAATTTTTATATTTCTCTGGGCCCCCGGAGATTACATCGAAATGAGTTGTACTTCGAAAAGTACGTCGTTTTTCTGCATTGTCGAGCCAAGCTAACAAATTAGAATTGACAAACCGAGCAGCGGAAAATATCAAGTAAATATCGCCGAGACGAGCAAATCTCGTAACGGTTCTTCGGATTCGCGTAGTCTGCGCGACTAAGCATATGATGAGTAATTAAATGTTTGGCAGCGCCGAATGATCTGAGAGACTGGCGACTTTCCCATGCGAAACGTGTACGTTCATATATGCGTCCATCATCGCTATTTACATTTCACTAGACGTCTGTGCGACACGAAAAAATCGAACCGAGCATTAGGAGTTGGAATAAATGGTGTAGAGCACGTCGCGAAAATCCTTTGATCGGGCCGGCGCAATTGGACTTAACAAGATATTTAACTATGATATCGTCGCCTTAGAAATGCGATAAAATTGACCTGATAACGTGCAATATCGTACCGCGTGAAGAATGCATTACAAGGTTAAACTTTCCCTTTTATTGAATTCGCGTTTATTGCGAAAAAGAGACAATTTTGGATTGAATTTGATAGCATTCGAGGATCGTGAATGAACGAGATAGCGGAGTGCTTGTCGGTGTTTGAATATAAGAACCATATCCAAGTGCAGGTTTACATCGTAAGTTGTAAAGACCTAGGTACTGGTTATGCTTGTGAGTTGTGAGGTGCGCAGACGCGCAGTATATTTTCACATTTCAACGAATATAAAGGGTTTTATAATATCTAAAAATCTCATTATTAGTCAAAGAAACTAATTTTTCGCAACTCATTATGAAAGAGAAGTAAAAATTTGGCTCAAGTTCAAAAAAAAAAATGAAAAAAAACGTAAGCATCCATGCCGCATTATTAGAGCTGAGTTTTTAACTGGGACTTGCTCAGCTTTACATATAACATTACTAACCTCTTTATGTCTATAAGCCACGTTCAATACCAAGTTTAAAAACCCCTACCCTATCCCTTCCAAAACCACTCAAGAAGCTAAACTCGGAATAAATGCCGTACTTCTTGCCATGCAGTGATCATATAAACACATATTCTCAAATCATAACTACTTGAAACTCATCAAATTATCTTCAAATTTTTACGATCTGTCATTTTGGATGCGTTATGACCCAAATTGAAGAGGTAATATTCTGGTCATCAACTAATCCAACATAAGAAGTTTGACCTGTCTAGGTCGATTTGGTGACGAGATGTAGAAGATTCATGAAATTTCCTGCAGTAATTTTCCCAACAAAAGCTGTATTTTGACCTAACTCCCTTCCATATTCCCTTGGGAAACTAAAATTAGAATAAGTTACTTACTTCATTCCATCATATGCATAGCTATAGAGATTTTTCGACATACGTGTACTCCCACCACTAGGGTGGCAATGAATGTTGATGATATTCCTAAAATAGAAATCATTTTTAAAATTACTTTAATGAATTTTAAGGCTGATAAATTCATTTCAACAGCATTACAATGTCTTTGCATTTGAAAAAACCAATTTCAAATAATTGGTAAAGAGATTTTTTCACTGATTGTAGATACCCCTTTCAAAAACAACACTTGTTGAAAAGTGTTGAAAAACATCGATTCGATTATAAATATTAAAAATGTTGAGGTTTTCGATTCATATTTTTCTGTATTTTAAGTAACAAATTAAAAAAAAAAAATGCAAATATTTTAGAAATTATAATTTAGGTAATTTTAAAAATGATTTCTAATTTAGGAATATCATGAACATTTTCAAAAACTTCAAATGAGAAAATTTCCTCTTTATAATGAGAGATTATATCCTCCTTTTTCGCCGATAAAACTGAAAGTAGGTACCGATATACAACTCCTGCTTAACATTCACAAATTCAACATGTATTGATCAGCTCATATTCTTTTTTCTCTTTTATTGTTTCTAACTACAAACTGTTCTCTTCTGTTTATAAATATTAAAAATGTTGAGGTTTGCGTAATGTAGAAGCATAAAGAAAAAAATGTAGGGGTGAGAACTCCGAAAAAATCAAAAAAAAAAAATTTCGCTCATATAAGGCTGGACAATCATAGTAAAGATATTAGGTACTCAACTTTAACGACTCTGCGCCACGTGTTAATATTAACCTATCGACTTGAAATTTTGGGAATCATAATTTTATAGTAAAATGAAACTTTCTAGGGGGTGCTGCACTTCAAATTTGAATCTTTATTTTTCATTGCCACCCTACCCACCACTTTACCCCTCCTTCTCACCCCAACATCATGTATGGAGATGAATTGAGGATATAGTATACTTTTCATTCGCAATAATCATATGTATTCATGTTAATTACATTTTTCCAAATTTGAGGCTCTTCAAGCTCTACTCAAAAATTTATTATCCGCCATTTTAAATCCATTTTGATTCAAATTCAAGAGGTCATATTCTGGTCACCAACTAAGCCCACACACAAAGTTTGATCTTTCTAGGTTGATTTGGTGAGGATATATGAAAGATTCGAGACCTTTCTTGACTCAAAACTTCCTCAAAAAGACATTTTTTGCTCTAGTTCCCCTGAAAATGCACTTGAAAAGCTGAAATTTAGGTATGTTGGTGTCTGTAATTCACTTTTTCATACGAGATCAAAAACGAAAAATTTGAGCCATTTTCACCTTCCCCAGCTCCTATCAAAATTTGAGTGATCCGCCATTTTGAATTTTATCGAAAAAACAAAAAAGTAATTTTGTTGTATCTCTAGAAATAGTCTTTAACCAGGTTTTAAGCGAATTTTATAAATACCAACCGGTGCTACGCGTGAGGGAAATAATATAATTATATTATGATATACCAAAAAGTTGGACATTTGCTGAATGATTACAAATGATCTGAAACGCAAAGATATGAAACCCCAGACTCTTACCCGACCTCATCCAAATCAGATAGGCTGTAATACCTATCGTTTTTAAGTTTAAAAACTCAGTTGAAAAAACATTATTTTTGCTAATTTGAGCTCCTCAACCTCCACTCAAATTTTGATAATACGCCATTCTGAATCCATTTTGATCCAAATTTAAGCGGTCATATTCTGGTTACCATCTAACACCACATACAAAGTTTGACCTTTTTAGGTTGATTTGGTGAGAAGATATGGAAGATTCAAGACATTTCATGCCTAAAAATTTCCTCAAAAAGCCATTTTCTACTTCAACTCTCATACAAATCAACTTGAGAAGTTGAAATTTGGATATGTTAGTGTCCGTGAATCACTCTTTCATATAAGATCAACAACGAAAATTTTGAGCTATTTGCCTCTTCTCCAGCCTCTCTCAAAAATTCGAGTGATCCGTCATTTTGAATTTTATCGAAAAAAATAAAAAATTACTTTTATCGTACATTTTAAGAAAAATCTCTCACCAAGTTTTGAGCGAATTTCATAGATACCTAGCCGCGCTGCGGGTGGGGGGAAAGATATAAACGTACCAAAAAATGGGACATTTGTCAGATGATTACTAATGGTCTGAACGCAAAGCCTGAAGATCCCATGCTCCCTCAACCCGTCCATGCTGTAATAGCTATCATTTTCAAGTTAAAAACCGAGCTAAAAAGTAAGCAGCCATGCCATATTACTGGAGGAGAGTTTTAAATTGGGGCTTGTTCAAATCTGCATATAGTATTGTTCAATGTTCATCTCATTAATGCCCACACCCAGTACTGAGAACGAAAATCCCCACCCATCCCCTCCAAAATCATCTAAGGAAGTCGAATTTATTAGATGTAGTACTTCTTGGCCTTAGGAACCATAATGAGCACATATTTATCAAATTTCAGCTGTTTGAGGCTCGAGAAGATTTTGCATCAATTTCGACACAAATTCAAGCTGTCTTCATATTTTAGTCTTCAATAAATCCTACATAAAAAATGTTAGCTTTTTTAGTACATTAAGTGAAGATATAAAAACGATTCATGAAATTGTCATATAAATTCAATTTAATTAAATAATTATTATTTTTAATTTATTTGTTACTGGGTTGCTTATAGGGCTAGATGATAGGTCTTGTATTTTCATAAATGAATAGATTTGAAATTTTAACATTTTAACAGGGACTTTGAAGAAAATGAGATTCACTGAAGACATGAATTATTTTAAAAGTGAAGTTATGTCAAAATTCGCATAAATGGCTTTCTTTTGAGCCCTACAGAAAAGCTGAGAGTGGTTAATAATGTCCAATTCAGAGTCTGCTAACTACCACTTCATTTCTCCCATCAAGGTGGAGGATATGCTTCCAAAGTTTGACTAAACTTTTATGTAGATAGAGTTTGGTGGTGAGATGGAACCCTTCATTTTGCCAAGAAAAGTAGATAGAATGAGTTAAAGTTTTTAAGTGCTAATGCATTTGAATGACTTTGGGAGAGGCAATTGTTGCTGATTTTGCCATGTGGTCAATTGATAATTTTTTTTAAATAAAAAAATTATGTAAAAGTATTACTATTATTTTAAAATTTTAATTATCGACTTAATAAATTATTAAAATTAGATATAATGCATTAAATTTTTTAACAATAATAATTATGATATAATTGCAATTTTCACACATACCATCATCATAATTATAGACGAAGCAAATTAGTCGAATTAAAAAAATCCAAATACTCACCAAAACGCCACCACCTTTAATGGGGAGGTTTTAAATTAAAAATTGGGTGATTCATTTAGTCGACTGGATAAAAAATTCCACCCGTTCGGGCGATTAATTTACGCGACTCGACGATAAAAATTAGCTCCCATAAAAAGCGCCATTAAACTGTCGCGTTTCTTTTTCACCCAGCCGCTCCGCCAAAACCGATGCATTAAGTAACATTCACGTAAAATGAAAATTTGTAAAAGGAGTAATCGATAAACGGGAAAACATTTTACAAAATTAACGAATCGTATAAATATTGCGGCGGCTCGAGTCGCCAGTTTCGTTTGCAAGATGTGTGTATATTCCATAACTCCGTCATTAATGAGGTTTAAGTGCAGGAAATAGCAATAATCGCCGCCGGTTGTAATTTTTCCGCTGTTTTTTTTTTTTCACTATTTTGTTTTTCAGCCACGTTTAATCCGTTCACCGTATCATGTGAAAAGTGTAGGAGGCGAAATTAAAGCGACCAAATATTTACGCTTTATAAGTGGTCCGCCGCATTTCTTCCGTTAGGTCACAATTTTATATGGACGAATGTTTTCCGCTTTTATTAATGTTTATGGACTTCTTTTCACGTGTATGTGTAAAAAGTGGGTATGTATACTTGGTAACGTGCAACGCAGAAGTCGGTTATTTGCTTGGTGCGAAAATATTTCCTTGTAATGGGTCAGAATAGTTTTGAAGTACCCGCATAATATACTTAGATGGATCTTTAAGAGTAAAAAAGAAGATAGCTCACACATTAATGTAGAACTTGATAAAGCAATCTCAGCATCTCGTCTTCATGTAATGGGTTGTTTCAATTTCGACCTGCAACAAATATAATTTATTTTTAGAAAAGAAAGTAAATATAATTGAAGAATTATACCTATCTCGTAACCACCTTACGCGATATGGCAGAATTTTATCAACAAATCATTTCACAACGATTTACCCAAGTCCCACAATGATACGTAAGTTGATGAAGACGATAAGAAAAAAATTTATTTCGAAAATCAAAATCATTTGCTTATGCTTCATCGAAAGACGAGCATGCAGTCACCTTGATCAATAAATTTTTTATTTGCTTAAACTCCTCAACGTCAGGCTGAAGTTGTGAGGAGCTCCTCTTACTCCAAATTACCAAAGCCTATTTTTTCTTATCAAAAAATATATATTTAAATTTACGGAAAAAGTGGTTCTAAATTTAGTTGATGATGATGATGATGATTATGATGTTGTTGTTGTTTTTGTTGTTTTTATTATTTTGTTCACAATCTTGGAAATTTTTCAATTTTTTTTTTCTTCATAATAATTATCGTAGCAATTGAAAAAAGTCATTTCTATTAATTTTTGTCATTTTTCTCATACCTGATTAAATTGATTTTAATCCACAAAAAAATGAGGGAGAAAGGACGAGAGGGGCAAAATTTTTTTTTTTTGAGAGGTTAAAAGATTAAAAAAAACGTAAGCAGCCATGCCGCATTACTGAAACTGAGTTTTTAACTGGGGCTTGTTTTGATTTAGTAATAACCTTGCTTAACCGTTCATCACTACAGGCCACACCCAATACCAAGTCTGAAAACCCCTACCCTATCCTTTCCAAAAACACTTAAGAAATTCAATTTGGCACAAATGTAGTATTTCTTGCCATGAAATAATCATGCGAACACATATTTCTCAAATTATAACTATTTGAGGGTCCTCAAATTATCTTCAAATTTTGTAAATCCGCCATTTTGGATCCATTTTGACTCAAATTTAAGTGGTTATGTTCTGGTCACAAACTAATCCTACACACAAAGTTTGACCATTCTAGGCCGATTTGGTGATGAGATATGGAAGATTCATGAAATTTCCTGCAGCAATTTCCCCTCCAAAAGCCGTTTTTTGCTCTAACTCCCCTCCAAAATCACTGAGGAAGCTAAAATCAAAATACGTTTGTCACTTGGGCTCATTTTATCATATGACACAGCAATAAAAAATTTTCGACCCCTCCTGTACCCCCACCACTATTTTAGGTTGGTAACCCCGCCTTCCCCCTCCAACATCATGTATGGAAGTGAATTCGGGATATAGTATACAACTTATCCCCAATAACCATATGAATTCATATTAATTACATTTTTACCAACTTGAGGCTCCTCAAGCTCTACTCAAAATTTTGATAATCCGCCATTTTGAATCCATTTTGATCCAAATTCAAGAGGTCATATTGTGGTCACCAACTAACCTCACACACAAAATTTGACCTCTTTAACTTGATTTGGTGGGGAGATATGGAAGATTCAAGAAATTTCATGACTCAAAACTTCCTCAAAAAGCCGTTTTTTGATCTAACTCCTCTCAATATGCACTCAAGAAGCTGAAATTTGGATATGTTAGTATCCGTGACTCACTCTTTCATATGAAATCAAAAACGAAAAATTTGAGCGATTTGCCCCTTCTCCAGCCCCCCTCAAAATTTGAGTGATCCGCCATTTTGAAATTTATCGAAAAAACAAAAAAACTATTTTTGCGCATTTTCAAGAAGAGTCTCTCACCAAATTTTGAGCGAATTTTATGAATACTCGCCGGCGCTACGCGTGGGGGAAAAAAAATATATATACCAAAAAGTTGGACATTTGCCAGATGATTACAAATGGTCTGAAACGCAAAGATTTGAAGACCCCACCCTCCCCCGACCTTCCCTTCCCAAATCAGGTAGGCTGTAATAGCTATCGTTTTGTTAAAAACTCAGCTAAAAAAGCGGTAACTAAATGACAACACCAAAAAAAATTTCAGTCCTTGAAGTTTTTGGGAACACCTGGCAAAATGAAATCAAAATTGAAAACCGAATTTCCAGCAATCAACGTTGGTCTCTTCAAGTCAAATGATCGAAGATTTCCAACCAGCTCGAGTCCAAATCGGCTCAATACCCGAATGAAATTTTTCAAATTTTTCAAATCATTAAAACAACGACCAAAAACCCAAATTTCGTAAGAATTTGATGGGAATAATTAAAAATAATTTTTTTTTTCAAACACATACGAATACAAAATTTAAACATTTTTTAAATAAAATGACTAACATTCTTTGGCTACATTCCTGGCGACTTGGAATACGGTATTCATTTGAGATGGAGGAATAGTATGAAGAATAGTATATAAATACGATTTGTGAGGTAACTACAATTTTTTTAGAGGGGATAAGGAGGAGGGCACAAAAATACTTCATTTATAGGCATTCTGATTTTCTCTACATTTTTCTGTCACTTCAAAATTCTTAAGGCATGTTTTCAGTATTTAAGTAAGCCAATAGGGAGGCCAGTGGAGAGTCAACAAAACTTTTGAGTAGGTCGTAGCTACATTCGCCTTCCTTCGATTACATCACTGGATACGATTATGAGATACTCATATAATTATACTTTGATTAATTCAAGATTTTCAAAATAAAATTATAAGATAGTAAATTCGGCAGAAATAATCACCAACCATCTGCCCCTACATTGCCAAACAGGGTTTATTCTAATTTCCGAATTCCTACAAAGCTGAACCAGTGGCTGAAAAACCGCAGATTCTGTCGACGTAATATTTCATATTTATGAACAAGAGAAACGCGAACATAGCACCTATATTTTTGCTACTCGCCGCAATCTCGAAGCAAAAAAAGTTTTTCAGATAAATCGATACAGCGTACATAAACGACATCGAAGAGAGGTAGTGGAGAGGAAAATGGGAAAAAACCGCGAAAATTTTCACTCGATATCACGGTACCTCTGAATCGCGATGAAACCCTCATTTATAAAAATAAATAGAAAAAATTTATTTCAATCGATTTTACCTTTCCAGCATACCTGGTCGGTACCGTCAAACAAAAAATAATTTCCGGACAACCGTAATTGTTATTTGTATTTCTGTTTTATATTTTTCTCGCGTTTTTTTTTTTCAACGAAAAAAAAAAACGTAATTAAAAATTAAGAGGAGCGGAAAAAGGTACCGGGCGTTTTTTTTCGGGTTCGTAACGGTTATTTGTATACTATAGAGCGTTGCAAATGGTACGTGAAATTTTCTCCGAGTTGGAATAAAATTGGAAATTTTTTTCATTAAAATGGATGAAACGACGTTATTGAAAATCGACGATGTAGATGCGAGGATTAGCAGGGTATCCGGGTAGAAAATGATTTAACGTTTGATGCCATTTTAGCGGGCTTACTTTGTCGGATCATCGTTTTCGGGTATACTTCTCGTATCAAAGTAAACCACGCCTACTTTCATCACACTGTACGAGTGCCGGTTAAGCCCACATGCACATATACCTACTTGGCGTATCTTGATCGTGTCATTCATATATCAATTTTGTTTTAAAAAAGCCGGTGTAGCCCGCGTGTTTCATTTTTATAGCGCAGATAGAGATTTTTCGGTGAAAGTACGAATAGATATGTTCTTGCGATTCGAGGTGCAATTGAGTAGGTCAAATGACCCTCTTCGTGCATTGCACAACGTAGTTAGGAAATTGTATATAGGGGAGCATAGTAGAGGCCTTTATGGTACAGTTGAAACAGTATGATTTGCTTCCTTCTGTTAGTTCTGTTCTTTCAAAAAGTTTTTTTTTTCATATAATTTGATAGTTTAAGAAATTCCAACTCTTAAGAAGCATAACATGCTGGGCAACAGTGGGTGTAGCATGTGTAAAATAACTTAAATGACGTATGTAAGTCGAAATCGTTTTCATTTTCGTCTACATGAATATGCTATGTTAGGTGAAAAAAGGGGCTTGAAGAAAGTAATATTGAAAATCAAAGGAGTTTACGTATAACTTTTTTCCAAGTGGATGAATTACGAAAGAAGGAAAATTAGGTACTGAAGGGAATAAAAGTCCGTGACAAATAAATTATTGAAAAAAAAAATTACACATTCAACAATTATGAATTTATATTATGAGGAGTCTACACAGTAAGTAAAATTCTGAATAAATTTGAAATAAGAATTTTTGTTTTAATTTATTTGAAAAATAAAATGAAATAATTTAGAATGCAAAAAAAAATATAACAGGCTGAAAACAAAAAAAAAGTCCATTTCACATTTCTGATTTGTCATCAACTTCCTCCAAAATTAGATCAAATTCAGCTCAAGTCTTCAGCTTTTCTGGCTCCTTATAGCGAATGTTCCTAATTCAAAAAATGTATAGTCCTACTCAGGCTCGGATAAAGACAACAAGGAGCTCGAGGCTAATGGTTTGAAGTCTCTCCTTTGTGTAAATAGTTTTATATTTTGCATCGCTCTTTCATAGGACCACCATGACCTCAGATATTTGGTTAGTGAAATATTGTTAAATCGTATAATTTTTCTATAGTAACAGTCGTCGTGTAAATCTATACTGTAATAAATTTTTTAAATTCAAAAAAAATTTAAATTTTTAATTATTAATTAATTATGACTATTTCTATTGTTATGATCACAAATCATTACAAAAAAATTTCTCTTCAATTATATCTTAAAGTACATTTATAAATTTTTAGTACCTTAAAACAACATTTCCTTCAAAAAATCCCCTCTCTCCTTCTCTATTATCCTGGTTGTATTCCCGCAAAATATAAGTACTGAAAATGATTTACTAAACCTCTGCTCCTTGCGAAAAAATAAATTAAAAAATCGTATTTCTTGTTTTTTCAATATTTCTATGAAGTTTATTTTATTTTATTTTTGATTTTGAGATAAATTGTACACTGTACAGATTGAAAAAAATCCTTTTAATTTTAGCCTCCCTACTCCTTAATCCGAGCCTGGTCTTACTACTCATTAGGAATAATTACTTACATTTTAGACATTCTCATTCTTCGAATATTTCTCATTTTTTTCATTTTTTAAGTATATTTACTTGTACAATTTTTGGACATGATAATTTTTAATAATTTTTAATGCTTTGACATTTTGGAAAAATGTTGAACATTTTTTGATTTCTGAACAATTTTTACCTATAAAACATTTCTATTCTTAATAGTTTATTCAATTTTTTAACTCATGAATTTTCTTAATTTTTACACAAAAAATTCATTCTTAGACATTTTTATTCGTTACTTAATGTTCTTTCGATTTTTCATTTTTTTTTGAACACTTTTTATTAGTCAATATTTTAACTCATATTCATATTTTTTTTTTTAAATAAAATTTCATAACCTTCGGACTTCAACATACTCAGCCCCCACTTTCACTGGTGACTCAAATTCGCGAACCTAATTTAAAAAAAAAAATTAAAACAAAAGAATTTCTTTTTGAAATACGATCACGAAAAGGAAACATTTCTACTACGAAAAGGTTCCGTTTAATCATTTCAAATCAGTACAATTACCACACAAATAGTAAATATAATGTTTCAAAGAATTCGAGAGGAAAAAATAAATAAAACAAAAACATTTCTCTCATCGTTCATCACTAGAATTAAAATCTGACGTAAACCTCGGCGGAAAAACCCGACAAGTGGAAAGAGCGAAGCACAAAATTCCATTCCTTGAGGGAAAAATCTCATCGAGTAAATTACAAAAATTTACCATCTTTGATGTTGCTGCTTATCGGCTCATAATAATGGAAAAGTTTTCTAATTCTGTTACCTCACCGTTTTTCGCAATTACACGATGAAAAGAGCTGTATGAAAATTGCGCATTTCGCAGGAAGATATTTTTAATTATTTATAATTCGGACCGGAAACAGACCGGTAGTCGATTTTTCAGAACTTTCGCATTGGATTTTTTCGTTTTGCATCGCGACGGCAACAAGGTCACACATAAAAGTAGAGAAAATGCGGTTTCCAGCTCATTCCAACGATCTCAAAGTAGTTTTTAAAAGACCGCCGACATAAAAAAAAAAACAGATACTGTGGAGTAAATAAAACGTTAATTAAATTTTTAAGGAAGTAATGATGAAAGAAAAAATCGTTCGTGCAGGAAAAAGCGCGCCAATGAATGCCGTTTTAAACTTCTAAATAGAGGCTGCGCAGGTTTGTAGTATTTTATCGCGAATATTTCGCTGCTCTATTTGATCCAGATGTACATAACGGAATTAACTATTGAATCCTGTTTAGAGCGCGATAATCGATTAATTGAAAGCTCCAGAATGGATTATAATTAGAGCGAGGTAAGCGATAGGGATACACTTATTCTGTGATTCAAATGATTAAAAACTCGATTTGTAAAATTGAAATATTTTAAATGCTCCATTGATGTATTTCACCACTCACTCAACTTCTACAAATTATACTCACTAGTTCAATTTTTTTCTTACCAAAAAAAATTAATTAAATTTACTAACGAAAAGTTTGAAAATTATTCGCATACACCATGCCAACTCAAAATTCGAGGAAAATTTCCAATCAACAATTAACGTGTTTTTCAGCCTTGAAAAGTTCGCCAAAAAAATCTTTCGGGAAATTTAATTGTTAAAACAATTTTCGAAATGTTACCTGAGTAGGTACGTGAAATAATAATAATGAAAAAAATCGCCAGAGAAGAAAAACTGGTTGAGGGTCGGCACGATACATAACTGCAAATAAATTATACGAAATTTCAAAGGTGAAAGGTAGGTAATACAGTAGCAGGAAATACATATTTAAAAATACCTTGAATATTAATCTAGGAGGCAATAATGTGTACTTTTATTTAACGATGAGATATGTATTAAACTGGAACATAAAAAATGAATTTTTCGTTCCCACAATATTTGCTCCCCTTCACGTATTTGATTATCGAGCGAAAATTTCATACATCATGAGTCAGTCGCGCACTTTAATTAACGTATACCCTGAGAAATTTGATTCATTTCGCCCCATCCGGAGATCACAAATTCGCAACCGACGGTCTCTTAATTTCTACTTATTAATGCAAACCAAGCGTATTTCAGATTTTAAAATAGGTTCAAGTGCCAATTAAGGATTTTATTGTTTGGCTCGGCGAGTCCGCATACCAGACTCGGCCATTTCGATAGTGCTCGCGAAAAAAAAAATTCAACCTCATGATATCTCGATGGACATTGCGAAAACCAGACTATGCCAATTTTATTCAACAATTTGCCATCGTGACAAATTTATAATACACCGACGATAATGGAATTTTAGCGGATAATTTCATTCAGGGCTAAGAGATTGAGTGAAAAAATTGGAAGAATCAAAATTTTCAGAGAGGCTTATCAAATTTTATTTTAAGAAATATGCCCAGAATTATAAGGGTTGTTGATCGTCAAAGCGTGAATTTCTCTTTTGATGTGATGAAAGATTGGTAGCAGTAATTTTTATTTTTTTCAACGAGATATAATTCTTGTGAGTCAGTGTTACCAAATCTATTTTAGTACTGGATAAAGAGTAATTTCAAGTACCTATCAATATACTATACAGTAGGCTGGAACGATTTAAACTTTTTTTTTGAAAATGCATGGAGCATCTCGCTTGATTGTTCCAAAATAACACTATTCAGCCCCACAAAGGGGTCAAATTTTGAAAATTTTACTAGTTCTAAAAAAATCTGAGAAAACTTGATTTCTGTGTAATATGGCATTCTTACATTTATTTCAAAACTACCTGTAGAAGTACCAGCGTACCAGCCTACTTTTAAATTGAAAAATCACATTTAAAAATATATCTTGGCATAATTCCCTAGCAAAGTTTTAGATAGAAATGCTGAAAATAAAAATTCATTAAATCAATGTAATATTATTTTAGCACATGTGCAGTGAAAAGTACATCAACCGTGAAGTGAAATTCAAAAAGAAATACTCCGAAGAATTTCGTCAGAGCGACTCGTATAAGTAGGTAAATAATATATTACTTATATACTACAATGTGCCACAGTTCATCAGCGAGTAGTACCAATGTATGAGTTCTACTCAACTAATAGATCACTGGCGTATTTTAATGTTCGAGTGTGTAAGCACCTGTTGCAGAAGTTTGAAAGTTCTTTAAAAAAAAAAAAATTCATCATTCACTAATCCTAGTGCCTCCTCGCCCCTTCGGGGCTCGCAATAAAAATTAAATGAAAAAAAAAAGTTATTTCATCAGACAAGTACTGCTACATTCCAAACTGCACAACCCAATTTATTCTTATTTGTTACCCCCACCAAGAGTTGTTCCTTTCAGGATGGGCACCTGCCATTTTAACCAATTTTATAACTTTACCCTTACTCTTGCCTATGTTTTATTGAGATTTATCACCTTTTTTCCTTTTGTATAGGATGTCCAAAAAATCAAAATAAATGTTGATAGAGAATAGGATTTCCGTTTCCTAAAGGGTTAAAAAAATTTATATTTAAATTATTATCTAAAATAATTATTGTAATAGCTCTTGAAAGTACAGGAATTGTACCTGTTATCCTTTATACTTTTTACACGTGCTACTCAAAATAATTTTATGACTTACCCTTGTGCATGTACAAGGCTTTTATTAAAATTTACAACATTTTTTTCCTTTATATACCTGCTATTCAAAACAAGGATGCGCGCACATCTCAAAACCGATTTCATTTTGATTTTAATATACAGAGAGATTAGGTATTCGCTCACACGCTTATACACGTACATACACATTATATAGTTAATGAAACAGTGGGGGGGAAGGAGTGGGTCAGCAGCTCAGCACTAACGAAAATGATACGAGCAAAAGGATACATAAATTTCAACATTCAACTCCACATTTGAAGGCCTGGGAAATGGAGCTATGTACATGCTGCAATCCCATGTTTGAAAATTCCATAATACTCCTCCCCCCTCCCACCAAATGGATAGTAGGAGGCAGTGTTCATCCTAAGAGGTACTTCTGCATGTTTGGGTGATTCCAAAATTTTGACTGGGTAATTCCAACTTATCTGCGAATTTCCAAAAATGTCAATAAAATGCCTGGATTCTAAAAAGAGTGCAGGAGAAAATGAAAAAAACACGAGCAAGGCAAACCAACACAGAAATGGTTTGTTTGACCTGCATGTAAGTAGTTCAATAGTTTCACTGCTAATTCGAATTTTTAAATAAAAATTTATTCCTCGTTGTCGCCATCTTCTCGATTCCATTCACGTTTTTAACAAAAATTTTGAAAGTGATTTTAGGCTATTATATTTCATCTGATTCTGCAGGGAGAAATCCAGAGAAGGGACCTGGGATCTTCATTTTTTTGTTTATAGGGTTGTATATTTTGGAAATTTTTGTTGGGTAAATAAAAGTTATGAATTTGAGTATATCCATATTTTTCTTAGAATAAACACTGATAGAAGCTGAAATCTTTATTATAAAACGATGCGTAATGATACACATAGAAGTCGTATATACGCGTTATAAGTTAATGTTCGAAATGAATGATCTGCGGCAGAAAGGATTTATTGTTGAAATGGACAAAATAGGATATCGGTGTCCAGCGGGCATCCATGGTTTCAATTATATTTAATAGTAATGCCTCCTCGCCCCTTCGGGGCTCGCAA
Source organism: Phenacoccus solenopsis (assembly GCA_009761765.1). Taxonomy (NCBI): domain Eukaryota; kingdom Metazoa; phylum Arthropoda; class Insecta; order Hemiptera; family Pseudococcidae; genus Phenacoccus; species Phenacoccus solenopsis. Next base: position 18,266,573 of record CM019755.1, on the reverse strand, counting down.
TAAAAATTAAATGAAGAAAAAAGTTATTTATCAGACAAGTACTTTTACATTCCAAACTGCACGACCCAATTTATTTTTATTTGTTACCCCCACCAGCCCCTTTATACCTTATACCTGCCATTTTAAACATTTTTACAACTTTACCCTTACTCTTGCCTATGTACGAAGCATTTATTGAAATTTATCACCTTTTCTTCCTTTTGTATACCTGCTACTCATAACAATTTTATGACTTACCCTTGTGCATGTACCAGGCTTTTATTAAAATTTACAACTTTTTTCCTTTATATTTATGTGCTATCCTTTATATACCTTTTATACCTGCTATTTAAAACCAGGATGCGCGCGCATCTCAAAACCGATTCCATTTTGATTTTAATATATAGAGAGAATATTATATTACCTATGGCTAATAATAAGTTCTCGTTGTTAATTGGCAAGGAATAGATGCAACCTTATGTAGTAATCCGCGCAACATTTTATCTGCGAGTAGCTGGATGGAACATTACACGTATTTTCAACCATAATTTGTAACATCAGACCTCAGAGGGTTCTCTAATAATATGAATACATTATTTATTTATTCATCCGTTCATTGATGGCTTTAACTAATACATATATACGGTTATTTTGTCAAATAGTCTGGGCATTTCATGAAAAAGGTAGAAAAAATTTAGAACAGCAGGTTTTTTGCAGAATGTGTTCAGAAGGGTCCCAGTAGTTACCTAATTTATGAATAAACATTTTCGCTTGATGTAATACGTGTATATGCTGTATACATGTGAACGCTTCGGTAATATTAAAATATCCCATCTCCTAGATAGGGGTGCGTTGAGTAAAAAATACTTTTGCAATCCCTTACATACTTATAAACAATTGTTGGGGTACGATAAAGTATCATTCAAGTACAAATTACAACTCATAAAACTGAACTATCTGAGATTTTCAAAAAGTTGAAATTTTGAATCCCGCCCCTTAAAGGCTAATGTTTTACTTGAAAGGGTCGTGTTGGGTATCATCGGATCGGAAATTGGACGTAGATTCCGAAATTTGTTATTATTTTTTATTCAAAATGATATTTTTCAAAATAATGCGAAAAAAACTCATTCGGTGGGGGGGGGTGAAACACCCCCAAAAAATTTTCCTCCACACTTGGGGCTCTTGAGTTTTATGGGGTAACTACTGGGACCCTTCTGAACACATTCCCGCAAAAAACCTGCTGTTCTAAATTTTTTCCACCTTTTTCATAAAATGCCCGGACTAAAAGTAATATTTATGAACTCAATTATAATTCTGTTTTTAAAATAAAACTTTTTCTAAAATTAATATTGTCCAACGAGGGCTTGTTAGTTTTTTCAATACTTTTAAAGTGTAACTAGGTACAGTGGAATGTAATATGATCTACTGTTATGTCTAATTTTCGGCAGAATTGGCACTTCAATTTTTTTCGTTCTCTGGAAGCAGGTAATCATGAATGATTTTGCTATATCCTATCACTTTTTTATTTTTTATTTTTTATTACTACATGATCTAAAAAATTATTTTCAAAATGAATGATACAAAAATTCGAATTCCCCACGTTTACTCAACCATACAGCTGCTTCCACTCCTGAACCTGACATCTCTTTTTGCAACAGCAAAAAAAAAAAACTCCCAGAAACCCATTTACAACTCGTAAGCTTCCAAACCTTCCATAACCGGCGGCGAATAAAATCGCGAATTTTTGCGACGCCTTTACGCCATAAAACCTTCTCGTAGGTCGGCTAAGTATTTTATGGTCGCGTAAAAGTAACAAACACGAAAGTCGGTTCGTGGCTGGAATAAACGTATACTGCGGCATTCCTTCGGAGAAGACCAGAAGAGTGAAGAATCATTTTAGTTGTATCAGCTCGTGTGGCTGACTCGCTGTTTGAGTTTTATCGACAATTCGTTTATTTTAAATCGATTGAAATGCAACTGCACTCATGAATTATTCCATTTAGGAATCGTGTTAGAATATTAGATGCCATTATTCTTACCCAACTAGTTATGTAAGATCTTAATCTGCGTATGTACTGCGCGCGTATTATTATGTAAACTAAGCTTTCGGTATTTTAGTTTATCAAAAAAATCGTCGAGTTGAGGCGCGATTTCGGGTGCAATTTTAGTATCGATGCTCGATCCAAAGACTGAGGATGTTAACGAATTTTCCAAGTCCTACAATATAAGGATTTTATCGTCCAGTCGTCCCATCTGGTTTATCACGATGAAAAATCTCGTATTTAGCAATTAAATAGTTCGTCATTTGTATCTGTTTGCGATTCGAGCTGCGAGTAGAATAAAATTTAACGTAGAAAAAATACCAATGAACGTAAACAAAAAAAGTCAACGTTGAAAAAGATTTTAAAATATTCTTATTTCAGAACTTACTATATCTAGAATAATTTATTCGCGATATAATGGTGCATAAATCAAAGAAATTCAAAAGCGAACACAACGCTTGGTTGTATTGTTCATTGTAGCAAGTTCACTACACCCTATCCGTTTATACTAGCTGGGGCGAATAACTTCTAACACATTTCTAACATTTCAAAAACAAAATGAACGAAAGCAAGAAGTACACGAACGAGAGCGATTTTTCAATTCACCAATTTCCACCATAGTTCACGATCGTTTGTGAACTACGAAGCACCACGATTCCGCCACGTTGGTGAAAAAAATACCATTTTCTGCGCACTTCGACGACAACACCGAAGTGTCAGAATTTGCTGAAAAATAAAATTAATGCGACGCATATTGCGAGGATTAGTATTTCTCATATATCACATTATCTTATTGGAATCTCAGCGCAGCGTTTTCAATATTTGACGTATAACCTTCAATACCGCGTATTACAGTCGATTCTGTGGATTAATCTACGACTGCCCTTTCTATTGGGGATCGGCGACGGAGCTCGTGTGCTCGTTCGTGCGCCACAGTAATTAACGTGAACGCGACAATCGCTTTTTTTTTCTTTTCTAATCGATTGACAAATTCTATAAAGCAAGAAAAATCTTTGTACGGCTATTATCGAAGCGACGTACGTCAGTAGCATAAATTCGAGAGACGTCGATTAGCGTATAACCAATTACATGGCTTATAAAAGCTAGAAATACAACGGTAAATTAACGTATATAAAAAGCGATTGATTGACGGAATCCTTGTTATATATTACGGTTTCTCGTGTATAAATAGGTACACGATTCTATATCACAATGTTGTGTACCGGAATTAGAAATTAGTATTATTCAATGATACGGCCGTTAATTAAAAAACACCGTGCCCACCTTGAGAACTGTCTTAAATGCCTACGTTAGTGATGTATCTGGTGACATAAGACCGTCACAGCGTCGTCGGACTTGGAGATTCGCGAATAGCGGTTAACCTCAATAGCAAATTCAGAGGGTTGGATGAGCAGATGGGATGAGAAACTGCGATTTTTACGATATTTCTTCTGTTCAATTATTACAGTTGTAAAATGTCAATTTCTTCCTAAAATTTTTCTCTAAAAATTAAAAATTTTTATTATTATACGTATTATGAATTCCCCTCGCTCCCCCCTCCACGAGTCACAAAACAAAAAAAAAATGTAATATAGTTTCATTTGAAATAATTTTAATACAATTATTTTACAACTTATTTCAACTTCATAACTACATAATAATTTCAATTTCTAGTAATTCATTAAGATTTCATTTTATGACTAAAACTTCTTTGCTAAACAAGTACATATACTGCATATTATAGATTTTGAATCACTTCAAAAACATAAAAAGGCTTCTACGCTTCGTTCCTTAAGGAGGAACAGGTGATGTTCAGGAGTATAATTAATAAATAAAATTAGAATAGGTTACTCACATGGGAGCGTACTGTCATATGACACTGTAATGAAAAATTTTCGACATCTCGTATATCCCCATTACATTTTCAGTCGATAACCCATCTTTTCCTTCAACATCATGTATGGAGGTGAATTTAGGGATATAGTATACTTCCTATTCCCAATAATCATATGAGTTCATATTAATTAAATTTTTACTAATCTAAGGCTCCTTAAGCTCTACTCAAATTTTGATAATCGGCCATTTTAGATCCATTTTGATCCAAATTCAAGAGATCATATTTTGGTCACGAACTAACCCCACACACAAGGTTTGACTATTCTAAGTTGATTTGGTGAGGAGATATAGAAGATTCAAGAAATTTCATGACTAAAAACTTCTTCAAAATTCCGTTTTTTACTCAACTCACTCTTCCATATGAGAATAACAACGAAAAAATTTGAGTAACTTGTCCTCTCTCAAGCCCCCCTCAACATTTGAGTGATCCACCATTTTGAATTTTTTCGAAAAAATAAAAAGGTAGTTTTGTACATTTCTAAGAAGAATCTCTCACCAAATTTTTAATGCCGTCAAAATGAAATGATAAATTATTCTTAATTTTTTTTTATATCAAACTAAGTAAAATTATTTAAACGTTAAATTTGATAAATTATTAGTATAATTCGTTACTAAAAATGATTGAAAATAAAGTCCTATTACTATCCCTCCTCCCATCCTCCGGGATTCGCATCTAGCGATTACGGGCTTGGCAAACCTAAAGCACCTTAGCCAGCTCCGGCATCATTTCTTATTCCTCCATGCCAGAATTAATCCTTTTTCAATTCTCCAGGGACTCCGGCCTGCAGTTATGTGTCAGAGCAACTGTAGTTGCGGGAGCGGGCTTTGCAATTCCGGAAAATCCCAGCTCCAATGAGCATAATTTATACCATTGGTCCCAAAGCACACTCTGTTGCTGGGTCGTCTATCGTTCCTAAAACAAATCCTTCTTCAATCACTTTTCATATCTTGGCCACGGGTACATGTGGCAGCTCATTAACGTAAAAGTTGAAGAAAAAGCCCTTAAAGGGTTTGTGAGTCCTGTTATGTCAGATTCCTTAAGTGCTCCATCTGGGGCCGTAGAATCTAGCAGGAAGGAAATGTAATGGGATATAATCCTATTGATAAAAGTGATATGGTTACGTATAAGTTGGCGCTCCAAAAGGGGACCCTTATTGACATCATCCCACTCATATAACTGCACAGCAGTTCTTTTATCATCAGCTGAGACTCCTATGTAGAGGCGGACTTTGAATTTTGCCGCCTATGGGCAGTATATTTTTGCCGCCGCCCCCTCCCCCGCCCAGAATATGTTTTCAACGTTCATTTTGGTACATCACCCAAACTTTTAAGTTTGATTTAAAATTAAAAAAAAAATGTAAGCAGCCATGCCACATTATTAGAGCTGAGTTTTTAACTAAGGCTTGATCAGGTTTGAAAATAATGTTGCTAGGTCCTTCATGTCTACAGGCCACAACCAATAACAAGTTTGGAAACCTCTGCCCTATCTTTTCCAAAAACCACTCAAGAACTTTAATTTAGAACAAATGTAGCATTTGTTGCTATGCAATAAGTATATGAACACGTATTTTTAAATTATATCTACTTGAGGTTCCTCAAATTATCTTCAAATTTAAATTCCTCTAAATGCACGTAGGAAGCTAGAATGAAAATAGGTTAGTCACTTGGGCTCATTTCACCATATGACACCACAATAAAGAAATTTCAACCCCTCGTCTCCTCTCCTCCAATATCATGTGTGAAAGTAAATTTGGAATGTAATACACTTCTTATTCCCAACAATCGAATGAATTATTACCACTAATTTGAGGCTCCTCAAGCTCTACTCCAATTTTGATAATCTGCCATTTTGTATCCATTTTTACCCAAATTCAAGAGGTCATATTCTGGTCACCAATCAACCGTTCACACAATGTTTGACCTTTTTAGATTGATTTGGTGAGGAGATGTGGAAGATTCAAGAAATTTGATGACTTAAAACTTCCTCAAAAATCCGTTTTCTACTCTTACTCTTCCTCTAAATGTATTTATGAAGCTGAAATTTGGATATGTTGGTCTCCGTGACTCACTCTTTCATAAATGAGATCAAAAACAAAAAATTTGAGCTATTTACCTTTTCTCCAGCCTCCCTCCGAATTTTATCGAAAAAACAAAAAAGGTAATAAGAAAAACTTTTTCAAAAGTACAAAACACAAAACTCGTTAAAAATTTTTTTTTTAATTATATATTTATGAACTAAAAACGACGTTTCGCCGTACTTGTCGGCATCTTCAGGTCGAAGATGGCGAAACGTCGTTTTTGTTCATAAATATATAATTTTTTTTTTTTTTAATTTTTAACGAGTTTTGTGTTTTGTACTTTTGAAAAAGTTTTTCTTATTAAATTTTGCGAACTCGTTTGATACACATTTTTTTTTCTAACAAAAAAGGTATTTTTTTGCACTTTTAGGAAGAGTCTCTCGCAAAACTTTGAGCAAATTTCATGCGAATACCTGCCGGCGCTAGGTGTTAAAAAAATTATATAGCTATCATTTTGAAGTTAAAAACCTCAGCCGAAAAAAAAAAACAGTTTTCATTTTTACTATAATTTTCAATTTTTCATAATCTTTTTTTCAAACTAATTTCTGAATATGTTATAATAAGTTCATCCATCTGACTACCATACTTTTTTTTAAATCGTCATAATATATTTCACATTTATAAAACAGCTGGAAAAACCAAAATTTGCCGCCCCTGATATTTTGCCGCTATGGGCAGCTGCCGTCTCTGCTCGTGCCTAAATACGCCTCTGCTCCTATGGGCCCCTGGTATCTAGGTGATGATGAGCTGTGGTGTACAATGGGCTATGAATGGCCAAAGTGTACGGTGCTTGCACTAACCAATTAGACTTGAACCTAAACCTACTACCATCCACTTCTAAAAATGAGGATAGCTATTACAGCCAACCTTTTTGGGAAGGGGTGGTGGTGGGAGGGCGTGATCTTCAAATCTTTGCGTTTCAGACCATTCGTAATCATCTAGCAAATGCCCAACTTTTTGCTATGGTAAATATATATATATATTTTCCTTTTCCCCATGCGTAGCATATTCATGCAATTCGGTTAAAATTTGATGAGGGGCTCTTCTTCAAAATTCAAAAAAGTACTTCTTTCAATACACCTCAAAATGGCGAATCACTCAAATTTCGAGGTGGGCTGGATAACAAGCAAATAGATCAAATTTTTTGCTTCTCACCTCATATGAAAAAAATGAGTCACGAACACCAACATATGCAAATTTCAGCTTTCTAAGTACATTTGGAGGGATGTTGGAGCAAAAAACGACTTTTTGAGGAAGTTATGAGTTATGAAATTGCTTGAATCTTCCATATTTCCTCACCAAATCAACCTTTTTTTTTCTACAGCTTTTATAAGAGACCTCTTTGTTGCCTTATGGGATCCTTCTCTCTTCTAGAGGGGGGATACCAGCAACAAGTGGAGAGAGGATGGAGGAAATTGAAGCTCTCCTATCTCACGAGACTGTGAGCAGCGCCATCACCTATAACACCGTGTTTTAGGTCACCTCAAATGGAGTGCCTAATGGTTTAAGAAGAGGAGAGGAGGAGAAAACCTGAGTTTTGTAAGCCTCATAGTGTATTGCGCTTAAGGACTTACTGTCATCTTCACCTTAGAAGGCGTTCTTCTTCCCAGAGCTTTTTGACAAACTTCCGCAGGTAGGCTATGTGCTCTGGGTGGGTGGGTGAGAGGGCTCCTCAGGACGCCCCCAGCATGCCTGGGGTATTCCAGGAAAACGTGCTGTGGAGTCTCCAGTGGATGTCCACAATGGCAAGCTGGGAAAAGACGCGTTTTGTACTTGTATAAGTAGCTACCGGAGCAGCCATGCCCAGACAAGGCCTGGCAAGTCCAGAAATCCAATTCCAGGTCTGTGGAGAGCCTTGATTGGATGGAGGGGAATAGTCTGTGGGTCCAAACTGCTTTGGAACATTGTTCCCACTCCTTCTCCCAGGAACGGAGACTTCTCTCAGCAATGGCCGCTTTCATGGCCGCCAAGGGAGCAACTCTCTGGTGCTGATCCTGATGTCTGTATATCCACAGAGCAGCTCTGTCCTGAATTGCAGTGATGAGCTGAGGGAAATTAACAATAAGGATTGACGCCTCATAGCTGTCCGATAGAGGCGCCCTATGTTGATGGCCATCTGCCTCTGTAGACTCTGGATTGCAGCTCTGTGGCGGTGGACCTATAAAAGTCAAACTTTGTGTGTGGAGTTAGCTGATGACCAGAATACGACCTTTTCGGTTTCGATCAAAATGGATCCAAAATGGCGGATTATCAAAATTTGAGTAGAGCTTGAGGAGCTTCACATTAGAAAAAATGTAATTAATATGGACTCATACAATTATTGGGAATAAGAAGTATACTATATACTCAATTCACCTTCATACATAATGCTGAAGGGGTGAAGAGGGGTTATCGACTTCAAAATGTAGTGAGGATACACGATATGTCGAAAATTTTTTATTGCGGGTTTATATGATAAAATGAGCTAAAGTGACCAACCTATTCCGATTTTAGCTTCCCAAGTGCGTTTGGAGGGGAGTTAGAGTAAAAAACCGCTTCTGCAGGGGAAATTACTACAGAAAATTTTGTGAATCTTCTATATCTCGTCACCAAATGGACCTAGAAAGGTCAAACTTCTTGTGAAGGATTAGTTGATGACCAGAATACTACCTCTTCGACTTGGGTCAAATTGGATCCAAAATGGCGGGCAGCAAAATTTGAAAATAATTTGAGGAGCTTCAAGTTGTTATAATTTGAGAAATATGGGTTCATATGATTATTGCTTGGTAAGAAATACGATACATTTGTTCTAAGTTTAACTTCTTAATTGGTTTTAGGATAGGATAGGGTTGGAATTTATAGACTTGGAATTGGGCGTGGCCTGTAGACATGAAGAGGTTAGCAATGTTATTTATACAAACCTGAACAAGCCCAGTTTACTCAGCTCTAGTAATGAGGCAGAGCTGCTTACGTTTTTTTTTTTAAACTTTGGTAACACTTTTGAAAACATGGTTTATAAAGTTTACATCACATCTTCAGACAATAATAAATGTTATAAATTTAGAAGAGAAAACTGAAATTTCATATTTTTACAATTTTCAGAAATAACTAAATAAATGAAGAAAATAAAATATTCAAATGGTAACCTCTAATTCGGCATAAAAAAAGGTCATGGTTTTCTCTCTTCGCTCAAAAAAAATATGAGCACAAACTTACATAGCGAAGATTAAAAATTAGTGATTTTCATTCCCTTTCGTACACTTTTCTCATGTAGGTACTGGTACCAGTGGCATGAAAACACACGGGAGTAACTGTCTATAAACCGAGTACACCGTAATAAAAGTACACCATTATAAACCTGCGGCTTTAGAACACAGACAAACTCCCTCAGTCTCTCAATACGATATAGGAATATACGATGGTCGAACACAAAGGAAGACACCTATAGTCCTACACCTTTACAACACGCACAGCGGTGGGAAAAGCGAAAAGTTTGTACTTAAATGGAAAAGAAGGTACAAAAAAAGCATCGTAATTCCGCTCCAAACGACCGACTCTTTTAAAGCTAGTAACGCATAAAAGAACGTACGATATTACGTTGATATGGCCAATACCCATCATCGACGGCGGTAACGAATATAAAATTCAAATCACATAATTACGCGTCGATATGAACCGAAAAGAAGCGGCACGGCTTCTGTAATCGTCCGCGAGATCATTTAGCTCGAAGCGCGTGTGCGTTTAAAAATTGTCATCGGCGGACAATTTATTCAACAATCAATTCCATACAAGAAATAGGTCGCTAATTTTAAATTCAAGGTCCGAATCGAATGGACGTTATTTTTATGATTTTTTATTATCTTACCGGTATGCGGTAGTTTTCGCCATAAATAGGCGTACATTCGTATAGGAATTAGGTAAATAGGTAGAAACACGTCCTTTGAGAAATTCCCCGTACTACGCCGTTCGCGTCCTTTCATTTAATAAGCAACACGTCGCGGAATATTCAATTAGCGTGGCGATTTATCGCCGAAATGCTCGCCGATCGTGTACGTCATGTAGTACCTATGGCTCGATTATTACGGTACATAGCGTGCTAGTTGACGCACGCGCTTACCGGACGCAACAATGAACAGTAAAAATTAAAATCCGACCAACTCGGACCAACTGAACCTATTTATTGGTAAATGAATCGAGCTAAATGGATATTGTCATGACCATAAATGACTCTTTTTCACGAAGAAATACGAATAATTTCCCATAAAATGTAATACGTAGCGCTCACGCGATCTATACAAATTGGATAAAAGGTTACTAAATACCAAATAACGTTTCTTCAACACCTGCGACCATTCACCGTCATACGACGGACTATTGGAATCACTGATACATAAATCGAGCATCGCCGCGCACCAATTAATCCGATAATTGGTCGTAAAAATTTGCGATTTAACAATGCAATTTCACGTAAACAACAATGCCTTATTAGATAATTTATAAGCCATGAATTTCGAATCGATATTAATTAGAACTTTCTTATTAAAATTTCGCAGACCATAATTACCGTTGCTCGAGCTCGGCGAACGATCTGTGAAAAGATTTATGAATGAGCGAACGGCGCGCGGCGTTGGCGTTAATCGTAGGATCGTTGGAACTGATAACAGCCTGGGTATAGTTATAATCACTTTATGAGAACGCTTTTACGAAGAATTGGAATACAATGTAATGAATGTAACAAGGTGAGTCTGAGGATACGCTTGTCGATTTTTTATGGCTATTACCAGCGAATGTGTTACTTAAAACTTCATATGAGGTATTCAGCTGTTCATTAGGATGGGTTGATTTTTTCGTTGCAAAATGACTCCAACAAAATGTCAAAAAATCTCAGACTTCTACGATAATATTTATCCATGTTATATTTAATTGGATCAAAGTTTGGAAAACAACAATTAAAAAAAAAAAAATGAAATAAAAATTATTTTTAGATAATTTAATTATCGAGTGCCTGAAAGGCTCTAACTAACTTTAACTTGAAATGATTCAAACGTTTTCAAATTTGTGAACTGACTTGAACCAATAACTCAATCAATTATGTTGTTACAGCCCTGATATAACTATCAAAAATAAACGAAATCCTCCACACTGAGCGTAACAATCCTGGTAATTATACACAACCAGTATAATAAAATGGGAGGAAAAAGTATGCAGCTATGCCGCATTAGTGGAGCTGAGTTTTTAACTGCGGCTTGTTCAGGTTTGGGATGCCTCAAGTTCACATTGATCTAACACCACACGTTGCCAAACATCCTCGCAATAATCATCGCTGCATTCATCAGTCATCAAACTCGAAAATTTTTACAAGTCCTTATCAGTTATCGCTTATCACTATAAAATGTTTTGATTTTAAATATTTTTTTCGTATTCATTTTAATTTTCCAATTGCAATTTGAGAGCTGTAATTACAAATTAATCTCAGCATTGCATCGGTGAGTTGGATTAACATTTTTCATATCATTAAGAATTACGATGCTTTGTGTAAAAATCTTTTTATAATTTCAGTAAATCAACATCAAGAAATGAACAATTTTAAATGGAAATCATAGTACATTAACAATTTGTACGTAATATAGGAATAAATAACGCATCAATGTAATTAAAAATAAGTCTATAAAATAACCGGTCACAATATCCTCTTTTCGTTCAATTTCTTTTCCGCAAAATGAATTCATATCAAGTTCAAAAATCATGTTTATTATTTAATAAATTTTCACATCGTTAATTAATAACTCAATATTCAATCGTCATTTCTATGTTTACATGCAAGATGAATCATGTTTAAGGGTTTCATATGTTTGTATTGGAAAAAAAAAATGTTTCCAGAGTATCAGTAAATACCGTAAATTACATAAATAATGGTTCTGGTAGCAACGCCGCAAAAAAATGCAGATTGGTGCTAGATCAATGTGAACTTAAGGCATCTAGAAATAATGTTGCAAACCCCTTCATGTCTACCAACCCTATACCTTCCAAAACCACTTGAGAAGTTAAGCTTAGAACAAATGTACCGTAGTATTTCTTGCCATGCAATAATCATAAGAATACATATTTCTTAAAATATAACTACTTAAGACTCCTCAAATGATCTTCAAATTTTGAAGATCCGCCATTTTGGATCCAATTTGATCCAAATTGAAGAGGTTATATTTTAGAAATTAACTAACCCTACACACGAAGTGTGACCTTTCTAGGTCGATTTGGTGGCGAGATATGGAAGATTCACGAAATTTCCTGCAGTAATTTCCCCTCCCGACGGGGTTTTTCGCTCTAACTCCCCTCCAAATACACTTAGGAAGCTAAAAACAGAATAAATTGGTCACATGAATTTATTTCATCATATGACACCGCGATAAAAAATTTTTGACACATAGTGTATCCCCACCACATTTTGAGGTCGATAACCCCTGCTTCTCCCTTCTGACATCATGTATGTAGATGAATTTGGAATATAGTATGCTTCGTATCGCCAATAATCATATGGTTTCATATTACTTACATTTTTACTCATTTGAGGCTCCTCCAGCTCTACTCAAATTCTGATAATCGGCCATTTTAGATCCATTTTGATCCAAATTCAAAACGCTATATTCTGGTCACCAACTAACCTCACACACAAATTTTGACTTTTCTAGGTTGATTTGGTGAAGAGATATGGAAGATTCAAGAAATTTCTTGACTCAAAACTTCCTCAAAAAGTCGTTTTTCGCTCTAACTCTCTCAAAATATACTTAAAAAAATGAAATTTAAATATGTTGGTATCCGTGACTCATTTTTTTATATGAAATCACAAACAAAAGATTTGAGCCATTTGCCCTTTCTCCAGCTTCCCTCAAAATTTGAGTTATCCGCCATTTTGAATTTTTTTGAAAAAAACAAAAAAGTTCTTTTGTTGCATTTCTAAGAAGAGGGTCTCATCAAGTTTTGAACGGATTTCATAAATACCTGCTGGCACTACACCGGGGGGGGGGGGGGAATATATATACCAAAAAGTTGGGCATTTGCCAGATCATTACAAACGGTTTGAAACGAAATTTAAATACCTCGCCTTTGCCCACCTTCCCTTCCCAAATCAAGTAGGCTCTAATAACTATCTTGTTTAAGTTTAAAAACTCAGCTGAAAAAACTTGAGGAAATGAACGTAGTTTTGAGATATTTTTCTATAAAAAAAACTCTTGAGGTAAGGAATGTACCAAAAGGATTTGTTGAGGTATGAATTTATCGAGAAAAAAAAATTTAAAAAAAACTATTTAAAAAAATACTCTTATTGGGATACAAACCAGCAACGTCTTGCAGCAATTTCTCCTCAAAAACCGGTTTTTACTTAAACTCCCCTTCAAATGCACTTAGCAAGTTGAAATCAGAATAGGTTGGTAACTTGAGCTCATTTTATCATATGACCCCGCCACCAAAAATTTTTAACCTCTTGCGAACCCCATCACATTTTGAAGCCAATAACCCCTACTTCTCCACTTCAATTTCATAAATGGAGGTGAACTGGGGATATAGCATACTTTTTATCATAATAATCATATGCATTCATATTAATTATATTTTACTATCTGAGACTCCTCTATTACCTTTTCAAGGCCATTACTGTAGTCTCGTTAAAAAAAAAATAAAAAAAAACTCATTGAAACCATTATGACATAAACATGGCCTGATAACAGAAGTGCTCACGTTACAACCGAAATAAATCAGGGCCTCAAACCATTCGTCATTTAGTACAAGAGAAAAATTCTTCAACTCGTTGATTTCGCAATTTTTACCTAACTCAGCTTATGCTCGAACCTCGAGAAAGATAAATCACGACCACGATACCGTAAATATATTAATTTCGGCGCAACCGATTATATTCGGCCAATCGTAAATACTACGCTCATTCCAACGTTATCTATCGACCGCGTTAACGAAGCATTCAGCGTTAAATCGCCGACGGAAAGGTCATGGTCGGTTTGGAACGCGATTTTATGAAAATAACACTCGATCGCGTTCGCCGCAGCCGACGCGATAAACGGTCGCGTTTTGTCAGCTTTCAGTGAGCGTAATTTTAAATTCTAAATTGGCGTAACAGATACACACGACTTACACCGTCGTGCCTGACCTATCGTGTTTCCACTAACGCCGCGCAGCCTCCATGATCGACGAATTAATGCTGATTTAGCGGGGCGTATACGAAAATAGGTGAAACTCGGATTCGCGTATAAGCTTCACAATATTATCAGCGTGTTCGTAAATCACTCAATTAATGAGCAAAATCGGAGAATACTGGAAATCTTTACCATCTTCCTCTCTCTCGAATTTCCCACCAGCTGGTACATCCAATTCTCCGTCAACTTATCCGCATTTATTTTCAACTAAGCGATCAATCTGCACGTCAGAAACAAGTTCAAATCGCCATTCACGGAGCTAACAAAATGATAATTCGATTCTGTCAACGAGACCCATCCGTTCCACGAAACATTACAATGTACGAGCTCGTGTATTCGGTTTAAGCGCATCCGATTTTGTAATACGAAAAAAACATTCTCGGAAATGTAATTTGTTACTTACGAAAAGATAAACGTTCGATCTCGAGGTGAACCGAGTACATTATCAGGACGAATTTAAAACACCAAAGCGCACGTGTAATTTACACTCAATTCAATGGTAATGCAAATTATACTTGCGATTAGAGTGGACGAAAAAACAAACAAAATAATAAATATTCGATCGTATGATGGTTAATAAATTCCGAAAATTAATTCGTATCATTATCGAAAAAAGCTGATGTATTGATCATAATTAATTTTTAGGTAAGAGATATCCTAATTTACCGAGAACCAAATTTTCGTGGAATTTTGAACAACGAGAATGTAATTATGATTTGGATTTGATGATTTGAAATGTCGTTAATGCGTTCTCTATCTTATCTGTGGCATTATGGGTGACCTTGGCGATAATATTGCATTTTCTGATTTTTATTCGGTCATTTTTACTCGAAAAATTACATAACGTTGAAAAGATGAAATTGGTCTCTAATTTCATTTTTACAGCGATATTTATGGAATAAGTATAGAATACGAAAGAAAGAACATCCAAGGAGGTGAGAAGGGGGGTACTAATACGAATACACATATAGTCGAGTTGTGCAGGCTGAAAACTAATTGCTCAGCATCAAAGTAGGAAAAACGAAAAAATTAAATTTTAGTGACCATATTCTAGTCATCAACTAACTCCTAGTTACAATTGTTAGTTCAACTATTATTTTTATCCTTATTTTGGCAGCATAGAAGTCCTGTAGACAAACGCATGTGATTTATAAATTAGGCTTTATTTCTATAAAATTCCCCCCAACGGCGCGTTTAGGAGCGAGAACTTTAGAAAAAAAAACACACATACAAAGTTTGACCTTTTTACGTTAATTCTATAAGAAAATATGGAATAAGAAATTTCATGACTCAGAACTACTTCAAAAAGCCATTTTCCCAATATCAGAAAGTTGGACATTTGTCAGATGATTACAAATGGTCTAAAACGCAAAGATTTGAAAAACCTACCCTCTCCTGACCAATTCGCTCTTCCAAATCAAGTAGGCTGTAATAGCTATCGTTTTTAAGTTAAAAACTCTTCTAAAAACTTGATACACATTTTTTTTAGAGGTATATTTATCTTGAATTTCAAGTTCATAATCTTTGAATACCAAATAATTATGTTTTCAAAACCATCGCGAGGAAAGGACAGAACTCTGAAAATCCTGAAAAAACCACACGATTCTGGATTCAAAAAAAAAAAAAAAAATTGCGAGCACGTCGAAAAAGAAAGTAGAGAAAATCGCAAGATACATGTTTCAATCGATTTTTCTTTCCAGGGCTTCCCAAAATATACCATTAATTTATATAATATTTCAATTATCATTTTATTAATTTATTTACATTCTCTCTAAATGAAAGAGGAGGTGGGGGAAGAGTGAGCGATAACAAGCAAGATAAACGAATTTACGCAGTATAAATTAGAATAGAGAAAAAAACCAAGGATAGCAGTCATGCTACATATATTAGTGATGGAAACTATCGATAGTTTTTTGCTATGGATAGTATCGTTGTTGAAAAATATCACTATAGTATGAAAAATCACAATTGATACTATCAATAACTATCGATAGTTTCAAAATTGAAAAATTACTGTTAGAAAAAATGAATAAATAAAAATCTCTACAATTTTTACACGTAGAAAATTTTTAAAGAGCATGAATAAAAATTTTAAAAAACAAAAAATGATTCATTGTTTATTTTTCATTGTTACGTTTTTCATCTTTGAGTCATTTTCATTTTTCAGCTTGGTAAGCGTCTAGTAAGGATGAACCAAGCCATTTACTGAGACTATCGAAACTATCGATAAAAGTAGAAAAACAGTATCTATAGTATCGATAGTCAAAAGATAGTAAAACTATCGATATTTTTTCAGAAGCTATCGATACTATCGATAATGCTATCGAATTCGTAGATAATGTTTTTAACCACTTTATACCTATATCTACCTAGTAAAGCAGCTGAACATCCCACAACTCTGTAGCTAACTAGTCATTTCAGAAGGAGGGAAATCATAGGCTAGAAGATGCTGTGACTTTTTTTTTTGGTTGTATTGCTGCATTATTAAGCATCTCAACCGAACAGGTTGCTCCTTGGTTCACAGAGATGACAGAATTCTATACCCGTTACCCCAACATTTTTCAACTCTATCTACTGAAATGTTTGCAATTAAATTGGCTCTCATCTATGCTCATGAGTTTTCTATCCAAAAAACCTTAATCATTTCAGATTCTCTATCAGCTCTATTGATCATCCAAAACTATCATTCCAAAAAACAGCACCCCATTTCACAAGATATCGCACACTTCCTTGCAATAAATTCCGAAAAATCCATAACACTGTGTTGGTCTCCTTCACACAAAAACATACCGTTAAACGAATTGGCAGATTTATCCGCAAAACAATCCCTTCACCTTTCTCCCATTCCCAACATCCCCATTCCACTGCCTGACATTAAAATATCTATAAAAAACATATCCAAAACACTCTTCCAACATTACTGGTCTCAAATTCGCAATTCAAATAAACTAAAATCTATCCGTCACTCCATAGAACCATGGAATTATCCTTCGTCCCTCTCGCGAAGAGACGAAGTAATCCTCACTCGCATACATACCGGGCACCCTCTCTTAACCCATGGACATCTCCTCTCTAGACAGCCCTCTCCTGTCTGTGACACTTGCAACGTTCCTGTAACCGTTCACCACATCCTGACCGATTGTACCAAATACCGCTCTCCAAGACACCTATACTTTCCTAATCCAGATCCACCATGAATCCATCAGAACAACCCCAATCAAATAACAAAGCTCCTAAAATTTCTACACTCCACATCCCTATACAACCTCATCTAATCCTAAACCATGTAAAATAATAAAAAAGAAACGCCTCTAGCCTAGGGCTGTACATGGCGTAATTTGATATATATATAAAACTTTACGAAGCGAGCTTAAAGTTTCTAGAAGAGTCGAGCAATCTTGACTACAAGCTTGTCCCCTTCATCTCTTCCAAAAGCACCAATATGTTGAACTTCTTAGCCACAGGAATTTCATGAGCCCATATTCGTGGAATTCGAGCTATTTTGTAGCTTCGCAAGCATTCCTAAAATTTCTATCATCCGCCATTTTGAATCCATTATTTCGAACCAAACAACCAAAAGCACTTCGAAAATTCCAAAAGAGCAGTAGCACGAATGAAAAGTTCTTCAGGGGTAAAGGGAGGGGGAGTTAACGTTGCTGGTACGTTATAATAGAACAGACCATAAAATTTTACCTGCACCCCCTCAAAAAAAAAATTTTAATCGCCAACATCAAAACATAAACCAAGAAAAAGAACAAATCCGAATAATTTTCCGAATAAAACGATATAAGGCGAAAGACCTCGTGATACTTTTCACACGTCAATTAAATTGCCTACCGATCGCATGAGCGGAACTCACGGTGAACCAAAGCACACGGCATAACAGGCCAGTTGAGATGAGTGCGCAACCGAAAGCGCCAAGTATCACGTTCACGTTTACACGATGGACATGTTGGCTGGTGCGAACGAGCGAATCGTAAAATCCGACATCCGCGAATCGGAATCGGAAATTTTCATGTGCGAGTCGTCTAATTAATATAATATTCACATCGAACGTTTTACATTAACCACGAGACTCCATTTCCTTTGACTTTGAAATACCATCTATAAGAAGAAACCGCGAAAGAAAACGAATCTAATATAGGAAACGATAATAACTCTTAATTTATTCAAATCGACGTAGGCTCGTTTTTCAGAGACGTCGAACCATCATCGAAAGCATGCGAACCGCAAAACCTGCAATTCTATTCGACGCCTAATTACGTCGAAGCGCAGCACTCTTTGTGCGATTGCACCCGAAACGCAGACCGACATCTGCTTATTTGGCCACTTACATAACCAGTTGAGCGGGCTAAAGGGAGATGAAGGGAAAAAAGTGCATAGTGAAATGTATGGCCAACCTTGTTACCAAATATCGGGTCAAGGTTTTTCGAAGACAACAAAAGAGATGGTGTCTCGTATACCAATAGGGTAGTAGGTACCACTAATATCTTTGTGCATAGGTGCAACTCGATCGAGATTTTAAACGCTTCGACTTCCGTATAACGTTATTGCATCATCGAGCAGAAAAAATTGGTCGGTTGGTCGCTGAATCAAGGTTTATTTTCGCCATTCGATAAACCTCTTATCGTATTTCAGATACACTCACCCAGTTAATGGACTTTAAAAGTAAACAGATTACGACGAGGTAAAACATGATTCGACGAAAAAGAATACCTATACACGCAAATCGAAAATTATCGCAACGGAAACCTAAAACAAAGGTGTTAAATATGGTTACACAACACGAGTATGCGAAATGGAAAAATATGCACTTACAAGTCTGCTAATACGTTAATATTCGAAATATAATTGGATTGCTTCAAATTAGCCTCCGCTTATGTGCGTTATAAGCAATGCGATACTCTAACAAAATCTTCGTAAATTTCCACATTTGATGTACGAATGCTATAGCATAAATGGAAAACCTACTTTACAACAGAATACGAGCGCTTCTTAGATCACCTAAATTTCGCAATAGACTACCTCCGGGTATAAGACGTTCCCACATCGAATTAATACGCCATCTTAGAATGGCGGGTAATTGTTACGAGAAAAGTTAATAAATGATTATTTAATTGAATGATCGGACGACTCCATAATCGAGCTTGATATCCTGTTTGGCTGATTCATTCGTCCGTTGTGCTCACGAGGCTCGGGTAAGGCGTTAGAGCGATAAATGGCAATAACCATATGTTCGAAAAATTTCCTCTAGATGGGAGATCGGAAAAATTCGAAGCTTCCGACGTTTTCTTGATGTATTTCGTTCATTTTTCACAACCAACTTTTCAAAATTATACGAAAATATTTAATTGAATGAAATGCATTTTTCAGACAATACGTTATTTCAAGGTTATTCTGGCAATCGTATCAGTCATCAATCAACCCATTAGTCTAGTGAATTCAAATTAATCCTGTACGTTCGTACAATTGCAAAAATTCAGGGTGAATAGTTGGCAAAC
The DNA here is from genome assembly GCA_009761765.1 of Phenacoccus solenopsis. Classification (NCBI taxonomy): domain Eukaryota; kingdom Metazoa; phylum Arthropoda; class Insecta; order Hemiptera; family Pseudococcidae; genus Phenacoccus; species Phenacoccus solenopsis. Next base: position 18,246,894 of record CM019755.1, on the reverse strand, counting down.
TAGGTTCAATAAAAAACTCCTCTTCGAGGTAATTTACATGGAAAATTTTTTATTTAAGTCTCGAATTGAAGAGTGCAGTTTTTAGAGCACTTTTTTCACCACAGAATTCAGACTAAGTATGTTATATTGTTCATAAAATTTTTAATTTTTGAGATTTTCAGGCAGTTAATGAATAAAAGTTACCAATAGTGACGTTAATGGCACAGGGACGAAGAGAGGGAGAGTATGGGAATGGATTACTCCTGGGCTCTGATTTCTGAGAGAGCAAGAAATCTGAATAAATCATTTTGAAAATTTGCATAACTCTAATTAATATTTTTTTCATAATTTTTTTTTAAATTTTGTTTGATTCCAAAAAAAAAAATGAAAAAGGTCCAAAAATTATCTTTGTTTCGAGGCCAATTCTGGCTTTCCTAAACTCTGTAAAAAATACATTTCAAAGAAAAGGTATACCTATTTAGAGGACGGAACGAAAAATAAAAGTTATGACTATAACAAGTTTTTTTATGTCTCGAAAACAGTAAAATATGAGCTCATAATATTCTCTTAGATCGTTATAAAGAAAATAAAAAATTTCATCGATAAAGAAATATTTTGCTCGATTTTATATCTTGCGCGTTGATTTAATGATTTTGATATCGTTTACATGAACCCTACGGTGTTATACTCTTTGATACTTATGTTTTGGTGAATTTTATGATATATTTACCTTAATAGGGAATATTTAGGTTTTTTAGGCAATTACAAGATTCATCTTCAAAGTTTCTATTTTCAAATTTTCGAAGTTGGTAAATTTTTTCTGCGAAGCTATGTTTTAAAACGTGACAGCACGCAAATTATGTAAAAATATTATGCTTTGTGAAGTTTTTTGAGAAAGGGGGGGGGGGTTAATCAATTAAAAATGCTATTATATCACGCTAAGTACCTAATTAAACCACAATTTTTATGATAGTTTAGTAGATAAACATTCAAAAAAAAAAAGGAAAATCCTTACGTCAATATCCTCCGTCTCTGTCTCGTACCACCTCACTAATATTGTCTACTTGTTCAAAATTTAATTTTATCGACAATTCTCTCGACTTCCCTCACTCTCCAACTCAAATCTTAAACAAGTAAGTATAGTCAAATTGTTTTAAAAAAAATTCACTTTAAACCACTAATAATTTAACATTTTAAAGAATTGAGTGTTAGAAGGAATACATCGGATCCCCTCTCCCCGCAATTAATGTTTATACCTTTTTTTTCATTTTTGGGTTGCTTTTGAACAGAGTATTGTAACTATAAAATTGTATTTTCTTGTTTTTCAACATTCTGAATTTTCAAATTAAAGAAAAAATTGACATTTTTTAATTTCCTATTTTTTTTTTAATTAGTTTTTTATTTTTTATTTTTCATCTTCTATTTCTAGACACATCTCTTGTTTTTGGATCGATGAATAATTTTTTACTTTCAGACATATTTTTTCGAAGTTTTGAATGGTTTTTTGTTTCAAATTCTTATAGCTAGAAAATGATTTTTATTATTTTTTTGGGGATATTTTTTGTTTTTAGATATTTTTTAAATTTTTATTCTCTTGAAGATTTTTTTTTTATAACTGATAAAGTGTTTTTTTAATTATGTTTTCGCATTTTAACGTTTTTTGTTTATTAACTGCGTGAAAAATTATAATTAGGAATGAAAATGTAAATACTTTTTTTAATTTTAGACAAATTTTTATTTCAATTTTTGTTTAATTAATAAATTATTGCTTTATTATCAGACATTTTTGTATCTTTTAAACATATTAACATTAGTAGACACTTTTTCTTTTCATTGTTTTTTTTTTTGTGCAGTACTTAATTTGAAAAATATTTTCATTTTTGAACTTTTTTTACTAACTTATTTTTTTTTCATTAACGTGCTATGTATTGCAACAAAGCCCAAAGGCACGGAGAAAAAAGGAAGACTAAATGAGTGGGAGGAAGGAAGTGGTTTAAAGGAAGCAATACAGGATATCTGTTGTTTGTTTTTGGACATTCGTCATTTCTTTTTTCTCCAATTTATTCTTAGATAATCACATCACTGACTTTTTTTTCTTGCGAATTTTTAAATAAGTATTATTTACACTCGAATCATTTACTCTTTCTCATTCAACCATTCTCCACTCTCCACAGTCACAAGGAATCAACAACACCATTATGGGTGAGATGAAATTGTCCAAGTTATGAATAGGAGGGGCCAAGAGGAAACGTTTTATTATTTTTAAGAGTTGAATTCGAGCGAAAAACAACGAATCCCATGCACAAGTATATTCGATCACTAAGCCTAATTCGAAGCTGTCACCCCCTCGATCACATACATCCGGCGATATCGCTGATTACATAATTGCAATGAGCATAATGGGTGTTTTTTGCATCGACAGTCTGGACTTCGTCCGTGATCGCAACACACTGTGAATTTTAACCGATAAAATATTCCGGCTGGTAGATGCAGGCTGATGACATCTGAAACGGCGTGGCGTTTTTTTTTTTAGCGGCTGCTGAATTTCGTCCTGACCTACCACATTGGTAATCTGGTTAGACCTTGAATTACGGCGCGGAAAGGAACAATAAGATCGTTTTTCATTTAAGCCCGACCGTAGTATGGAAGGGCACCGGTACCACAATCGGTTAGAGAACCAGTTCGACGTACTTTTTTTCCTTCTTCTTTTTCAGTTACGTCGTCTGTGACTATTTTTCATACAAACCGGTTAATAAATTCGTCAAAAAACTAGAACCTAATCGACGAGAGGTTCGTAGGGGTTTTGCGCCGCGCGCGCGTCGCGTCGTTGCGCGTATAATGGATTTGGAAGGAGGAATTTCGTCTAGCGTGGAAGCGTACAGGGGAGAAAGGTGGCGCGGATGTGTACTCTTTAAAGAACCTATAGTCTGGCGGCTGTTACAGCTTTAGGTCTCTTTTTATTCGCTGCATATTCGTCTAGTACGGCTGAAGCTAAGACTTTGACCCTTTCGAAGGTCAGAGCGCGGTCAAATCGCGCGCAGTGATTCCAAGATGGATTCGTGGCGAAATTTCGCGCCAAAATTATTTCACTGGGAGTTCGATTTCCTGGTAGAGATATTTTATCTGTGAGAGTAGAGTTTGGGTTTTTAAGAATTTAGACGTTTATATTGATTTTTTTTTCACTCTCGGAATAATGGTTACAATAATAATCATAAACATACATGCTCTATGTTAGTCAAAAAAAAAAAAAAAAAAATCCTACTGATTTCTCAACTTGAAAACACTCTTCTGAGCTTAATAAACGGCTTAATTAAGCTGCTGGTTGGAATTATATAAAATTAAAAAATATTGAAAAAAAATACGAGACACCCGAGGAATTTAAAAATCGCCCAATAATCACTCTCAACCCTCAATACAACGAACGAAGACACCTCCAACTCTTCGAACACGTCGCAATGGAATTCCACCAGAATCACCATTTTACCTGGCGTTCCCATCACACCCGAGTGCGTATCGGAAGCCGAAAAATCGTATCCAGCGTAGCGGATCCACGCCCAAACCATCTGTCTTGCATTTCCGTAAACGAGCAAATGAGAAACGAGCATAAAACCCGTTCATCTAACAGTACCAGTTTGGGTACCAATAACCAGACGTAAACCTGGTCCAGACGGTTGTACGCTCTTCGAGACTTCTAAATATTACCCGAGCGTTTTTTCCTTCTCATTTCAGGGGTGGACAAGTACACAGGACGACTTTTTAAAAACAGATTTACAATCGTTCGAATTGCTGAGAGTTCGCTGACTTCCCGAGAGTCGTATCGGGGCGCGGGCGACGACGAGGAAGGAACATACGCAACATGACCTACCGCAATTATTTTTTGCCTGTACCAAACCCGGCCGATTGTTGTTGCGCTGTGTTTTTTTTTTGCCTTATCAACAGGCCACGGTTGATCGTTTAAATTAATCTGAATTCTTTAATTAGAGCTCATTAAATACGTATACGCGATCGTTGATAAGAAGCTTTTTTTAATAGAAATGATTTGTCGAACGTCGAACGAGTCGAATGTATTTCGTCGTAAATTCGAGTTGTTATTCGACGTAAAAAAAAAAGAAATTCTAATTAACTAATACAATCGTTTCGATAAAAGTAATGGAAAAGTAAATATAATTATTATAATGCGTTTATCGCGTACGCCAATAAAAATCAACATAGGAGAGCATTTTAAGACACAAATCTCACCCCGCACTTGTGTACTCCGAAACGACCCGGTGTATACGGAAATTAATACGTTATAAGCGCCATGTGCACGATGCAGCGGCTCAATGCTCAAATTGTAACAACTTCTAAATCGCATTTCGAGCGTGAACTTCTATCGAGTATATGAACTTATCGAAGCGAATAAGTGTGATTCAACCTTTTTATTGATGTTTATAGTTTATACGTGTAATGATATGATTTATGGACGTAATCACACCGTTAACGCGTGTTTTGCGAGGACCATTTTACACTTTAGGATATTTCGGCGTCGTCGAATCGATTGTCAAGATTACGTGAAAAAAAAACATCAAATCACCATTTGAAAACTGAGTAATAAGACCCTATAGAGTTCTAGGTAACAAGGCAGACTTCGTCCTGGCTCTACTATTCTTCTAAGGAGGCGTTTTGCGCTTACACATAGACATACTCTTACCTACATGAATATTGAAACTTCTATAACTTTAATAATTGTATTTCAAAAAAATTACAAACACACCCAAACATAAAAGTTGAAGCTTCAAAAAAATTAACAATTGATATTGTTGAAATAAAAAAAAAAAAAAAAAAAAAAAAAAACGTAAGCAGCCATGCCGCATTATTAGAGCTGAATTTTTAATTTGGAATTGTTCAGATACCCAGATAACGCTGCTAACCTAACCTCCTCAAGCCTATAATATAGGCTACACGCAATACCAATTCTAAAAACCCACAACATAATGCCTTCCGAAACCACATATAACATGTTGAATTCAGAATTTATTTTAATATTATTCTTGCTCGCAATAATCATTTGAGCTCATATCTTTCAAATTTTAGCAAGTTGAGGCTCCTCGATCCATCAACAAAAATTTGACGAACTGCCATTTTGGATTCATTTCATCCAAATTGAAGAAGTCATAATTATAATAATCGCTAACTAACCCTACATACAAAGTTAGACTTTTCTAGGTCGATTTGGTGAGGAGATATGCACGATTTGTGAAATTTCATATAGTGATTTCCCCTCCAAAATCCACTGTTTGCTCTAACTCCAATTCAAACTCACTTGAGAGACAAAAATTGAAACAGACTAGTCACTTGACTTCAATTTACAAATCGACAAGAAGATGAAAAATTTTCAATTTTTTGTTCATCCCAACTACATGTTGAGGTCTATAATCCCTCTCCCCCCACCCTAAATTATTTGTGAAGGTGAATTTTGAATATAGTATACTTCTTATTCCCAGTAATCATGTTAGTCCGTATGAATGATATTTTTAGTTACCTGAGGATACTCAAGCTTCTCTCAAATTCTTGTCAATCGCCATTTTGGAGCCATTTTGATCCTAATTCAAGAGATCATATTCAGGTCCCAAACCAACCCTACACGATAAGTTTGAACTTCCTAGGTCGATTTTGTGAGCAGATATGGAAGATTCGTGATATTTCATGAGTCAAAACTTCCTCAAAAAGCCATTTTTTGCTCCAACTCCACTCTAAATAAACAAAGGAGGTTAAAATTTGGATATGTTGGTGTTCTGTATTTAATTTTTCATATGAATTTAAAAACCAAAATTTTGAGTCATTTGCTCTTTCCCCAGCTCTCCTCAAAATTTGAGTGACTCACAATTTTGAAGTGAGCCGAATTTTTTTTTCATCTCCAACATTCCAAGATACAACACAAATATATGGTTCAAATCTGAGCTTTATCGGATTAGCGGTTCAATCGTTTTTAAAACATTAAGAGTCCCGCATTGGTTTTGCATACATTAGATAAGTATACAATTGACACTTGACAGCCATTATGGATCCTAGCTCACATTTTTGCATAGAACACCTATATAAAGAGCGTGAAAGAAGTCATAATGGTTCATAGAAAATAATTTTTGAAAATCTGAAACTAAAAGAAAAAAATCATATCAATATAATTAGAAAGAGTATAATTTTCGAATTTGCATAATTATATCAAAAAAAAAAAAAAAAAAAAACAAATCAGGTTTCGTTGATCTTTTTATAGATCAATGTGGTTTTTTCTTCTTATTCTATCATAATTAACCAATTGTTCATATGGATATTTCACATTTATTTAAATCTAATAATTCGTCAAGATTAAATAATAATTAGATTCAATAAATTTAAATCCTCATTCTTTAATTAGGTATTAATTTTATTTTATTCCCACATTTTTCTTCACTCACGTCTTTTGAAATGCCTTATTCTTGCATATAACTCTACAAATTTCGATTCAATTTACGAACACGATAGAACATCATTTTACGTAACTGAGAGAGATAAAGTAACTTTATGCCCATTTCGATGGTTCAAATGCTCATTCATCTCCCACGATTACGTAAAATATATTATTCAACAAGAAAGATAAAGTCAAATTCGTCGAAAATCACTTTATCTCCCTAGTTCAATAATGTACTATTTCATGAACTCATTTGCAAGAAGGGAGCCCGAAGTTCGTCTTCGTATTCGTGTGATTTTTTTTAATACCTCAAGATTCAATTTTTCATAAATTTTTAAAATAACAAGAAAAAAGGAAGTATACTCCTTTGTAATGGTTAACAATTTTTCATCGTTTGGCTTATAATGTCTCGAAATTCTAAAATCTCTAGCGTAATATTTTGACCTCCCTCCGTCCACAATCACGAATGAAAGCATCATATGAAGAATTAAAAATTCAGAAATTCGGTGTAAATTAATAAAAATTGGAAATAAAAATAAAAGTACATTGAAAGAATTGATATAAAAGCGATTATTGAAGTATTCCCTTTCAAATGTGTATATAAGATAAAGAAATTATTACTGAAATTGTGCTCGTGAATTCAATCGAATTTTGTTCAAAGTTATATGCAAGAATACAATGCTGGGAACCATAATAGCTGCTCTTTTTACCCATACTCAATATGGCCTTAGTAAAGATATGAAAAATATTTCCCATCACTGATGAAATTCAAAAAAAAAAAAAAATGGAATTATAGAGCAAGTTAATAAGTGTCAATTTTTCTACATTTTAATTTCATACGTACAACGAAACAGAAAAAGAATCACTGAGAGGATGTACTTTTCAAAGCAAAAACTTGATACAAAATTACGATTACATAAAAGCGATACCTCGTTGAAATTAATAAACGTTTTTATATAACTTCTCTTAAAAGCTTGAGCTCATGGTTCGTCTCGACTGTCGAAGAGTGAAAAAAAACTGGCTACGAAGTAATTTTTAGTATTTTAAGCAGTGGCGGCGGGAGCTGTTTTTGAAGAGGAGAAGGGCTAGAAAATGAAAAATCAATAATATCTAGAATATGCCTACTTACATAAATACAACATATTTTCGTGATTTTTTTTTTGGGGGGGGGGGAGTGGAGAGACAGGCTTGTAGTCAACGTATTACTTCAGGGATGGGGCGGCTTAATCAAATCTCAGAGGGGACTTCGACTTATTTTTTTGGGTGTTGGTACTTTTATAGGACTTGACAATATGACAAATATAAGGTAAGAGGGAAAAAACAAAAATTTGAATAAAATTAAAAAAATTATCACGTTTTATAAAGCACGTTAAAGAAAAAAAGTAAAAACAAAAGTACAAATAAGCTTTGAAAATTTCCATAGTTTTTTTTGTTTTTAATTATCTCTCTATATATTAAAATCAAAATGAAATCGGTTTTGAGATGCGCGCGCATCCTTGTTTTGAATAGCAGGTATAAAAGGTATTTAAAGGATAGCACGTATACAAAGGAAAAAAAGGCTGTAAATTTTAATAAAAGCCTTGTACATGCTGGAAGGGTAAGTCATAAAATTGTTTTGAGTAGCAGGTATAAAAAGTATAAAGAATAGTAGGTATAGAAAAGGAAAAAAAGGTGATAAACTTCAATAAAAGCTTTGTACATAAGCAAGAGTAAGGGTAAAGTTATAAAATTGTTTAAAATATTTTTAATTTTGAAAATTAATAGTTTAAAATTAACTTAAAATCTTAATTAATTAATATAAAAAAAAATTAATGTTTCATTATGAAAAATTATTAATATATTTATTTTTTAATTTAATAAAATTAATTTTTTTAATATTAATATTTATAATAAATATTTTTAATTTTGAAAATTAATAGTTTAAAATTAACTTAAAATCTTAATTAATTAATATAAAAAAAAATTAATGTTTCATAATAAGGATAGCAGGTATACAAAAGGAAAAAAAGGTGATAAACCTGAATAAAAGCTTTGTACATAGGCAAGAGTAATGTTAAAGTTATAAAATTGTTTGAAATGGGGGAGCCCATCCTGAAAGGAATAATTTTTGGTGAGGGTAACAAATAAGAATAAATTGAGTTGTGCAGTTCGTAATGTAGCAGTACTTGTCTGATAAAATAACTTTTTTTTCATCATTTAATTTTTATTGCGAGCCCCGAAGGGGCGAGGAGGCACTAGTTTATCAAAAAAATAAAATAACAATAATAATAATAATAATAAAAGTCTGCAATGGGTAAAAAGTTGATGAAGTATATATTACGGTATACCCTTTTCCTGCGAGAAAAATCCCCTCACTACACACCCGTTAATGTTTAAAAAATTAGAATCAGCATATATTTCAAATAAAGAAAGTTATTTAATTCCAAATTATTAAAATTTTTTTCACTTCAATTTTAATCACAATTTCCTTCCATAGTTTCCAAAAATGATAAAATAACCGCTCAAGTTCGTAAATAAGTACGATTTTCTTGGAAGATGTAAATAAACATTTTGCGTCTATATGATGAAAGTACACGTTTTAATTTTTCAATAAAATTAATAAAATTTCAAGAAATGATAAAACACCAATTAACGATCATCGATGCACATTGTCAGTACAGCAGTAAAAAATATAATTACTTTTTTCAAAGAATTAACATCTTCGGTATTTCTACAAAATTTACATAAGTACATTTATGTATTTCATTCTTTGTACAAGTAAGTGTTACTCAAACTCACGAAGGGCACAAGATTGATTCCAAAGTCGAGGAATTTTATGACCGAATATTCGGGTTATTTTTCTCGAATATAGTGGGTGTGTTGATATTATCACATTCATTGGATTATTAATAGACTCGGGAATTTCATATCATAAAGTGTAGATAAGGAATAATAAATTTTTTCAATTTAAATTTCTAAATTACAACAGCGAAGATTTTATGCCTATTCTGACGGAGTTCATTTTTCGTACTTATTCTATTTTCAGATAGTTGTGATGGAAGAACGACGATACAAGGAAACAGAGACCGATTATGTCATTGAATTATTTCTTTACTTGACTGCTTATATGGCAAAGTGACGGTTAAAATTTCTTCTTGCACCATATTTCGAGTTAGTATAAATTTTGTGAACAAAGAGGTGCCATTTATTGTTGAAAATCTACGCGATAAAATAGCGTACTAAAAAATCAATCTAATTAAAACATCGACAGTCGATAAGGATACACTGAATAAACAGGTATAAATGATTATGCATTAGCGTGCTACATGTACGAGTAATTGTTATAACAAGCTGTAAAATGTTTTCGTTTTACTTTTTCCTTTTTTTTTTTTTTTTTGTTAAATTTACTAATATAAATGTTCCTAAACACGGTTTTATAATTTAAGGAAACTCGACAATTAATTAATAAATAGTCATTACCTCTTTTAATAACAGTCATAAACGAATATATGATTGACCATGAGCCTACTTCGTGATAAAGACTATACTACATATATGTACGAGCAGATACGTCTATTTCATAAGAGTAACGACCTCTATTTGGGCCTGCAAATAAAACCCTAATACACCGCTATATGCTACCGCGACCTGCCTCAATACAATATGTAATTATTATAAAGCGAAATACAATAAACAATTCCTTATCATCGCGTTAATTGGCATAAAAAGGCGCGTATTTTCGTGGCAGGAATAATTTCAAATATGGGTGTACCTCGAGATGTAACGTTAATTTGCGCGTAGGATAGACTTAGTTGATATAGGGAATGAAACTACTCGTATTTAGTATGCTTTCTATGATTGATTTCCGTTCACTTGTGATTTGAAAAAGTGATGTTCTATGTTTCAAATTTTAAATATGGTGAAAAATAATATGTATTTACGGATAAAATACAAAGTATTCTGCAAAAAAAAACCATTCACCTCAAAAAAAAATTTTTGAAAATTTTTGAAGTTCTAATTTTTTTTTAATTTGAGCGCATTATGAGAATAGGAAATATTCACGTAGAGTGATAAAACTTTTTAGCATTTTTTAGAGTCCTTCGACAACATTCTCACACCGTCACTATCAATTTTGGAAAAATCCCGAAAATATCAATCCACCCTAGCATTACAATTCTCTCAAAAATGAGGTTTCGGCATTTATCCCTGTTAATATGGAGCATAAAGGAAAAATGTACAGAAACAAAATAAAACCATTTTTAATTTCGAACAAAAAACGTTCCATTTATTTTTCCAATAAAATGCTTTCCAAGGCAACGAACCTCTTATCAGTTTATTTTTCAAACACTAAGTCATTATGAAACAAGGATCCCATGTTTTGGGAAGCATTGTGATGTAAAAATCTAGCATATTTTGCCTGAATCAGAAAAAGTATAAATTGAACTCTTAATATGCCCACAACCAATAAATCACCCATTTGTCGTTCATTTTTGAAAATAACCAAAATTATTGTTTTTTGAAAAAAAAATTAATAGCAATTTAGACCTTCTAAATTATAGAAAAATTAGTGAATAAATTTTTTTCAGGCTTTGGATGACAAAATATGATTTTAGGACGTAAAAAAAAATTTGAAATTTTCGATAATTTGTTTTTTCGAAAATTCAAGTTTTTAAAACTTCAGCTTCTTTTTGAAGGGAACTAAAAATTGATTTAGGAAGCTGAAATTTCGATGTCATCCTTTTGAGATCATTTAGCAACAATATAGTGACCCTGCTGCCTCCTTTTAAAAAAAAAATCGAAATTCGGCCCACTCTACTATGGTACCCATTTTTGGGTTTCATACGAGAGTTCGACTGCATAGAGATTTTGATATCCTATTTCGTAAGATACTTTCGACAAATTCACTAATAACTGAATTTTTCCGTTAATTTTTGACTACCAGTAGCATTCATTTTCCATCTTTCATGGATACTGTCACCTCAATGATTACAGGTGACAGCTGAGGTTGAAGAGATGGCATGATTTCATTTCTGAGAATACTCTCTAGATAAAAAACATCATCAGCGAGTTAATTTCTAGCTATACTCGTAAAACCAAAAAAGTTAATTTCGTAGAGTACTTTTGGGGACGCAAAAAGTAAACTACAAAACATCTGGTATAACACGAAGAGCAAACAGATGGGTTAAAAGGATGAGATTAACGCGGGGATAATTACAGAAATGAAACATTTAACCTAGTTCGCTTTATAAACATGACCTTCGTCACACTCATGTCAAAACTAGTTCGTTATAAATGCGCTCTTGCGAGTGGTATCGAGATCGAACAAATTTCACAAACCTTTAATGGTAAAAGTCGTCAAATAATCGATGTTAATTAGAAAATATCGCTAAGAATAAATTTATAATCGGCGAACCGTGCATGGTTTTTAGATTACTAAATTCAATTAAACGTACGTGAAAGATTTCGTAGCGCGGTTAATTATCGAATGAAGTACTTGTACTCATCTCGCTTCGGTTCACCGATGGACGATTCGATGTCGCGATTTCAACGCTTTTTTTATGGTCAAATGAGCGATTCTTTACGCCGTTGTTTTTTTTGATCGATTGAAAATAAACGCTGAGGTGAAACAGTCGTTTCGTAATCGTCGCCCGAGGAGACCGAAAAAAAAACGCTTCGAGTGGGGCGACATTGGGTTTGAGGTAGGTCGCGATTATTTATAAACTTATCGCGTGTTTCGAGATTAACCTGTGAGGCTGCCGGCTGGTTGGTAGAGATTAATCGAAGCACTTTAAATGTATTTTTGTAATCGAGTGGAATTATTTGAATTTTTTGAAAAGTCGTTTTAACGGGTTCACTGATCGAAGAGAATTATTCGAATAGCGATGAAGAGATTTTTTGATGATGGGTTGGATGCGCGAAAATGATTTTTAATGAAATCTGAAAATATTTATTTTGAAAGAAGTAAAAGAAAAAGAATAGCATCGTACCTATGGCGACAGAGGAGGAGGGTAGGAGGTCAGAAGACCTTCCATAAACTTTTTTATTGTATAATTACGTTATAATTTCTAATAGCAGGTTTACGAATAAAAAAAATTATCATTTTATTTTGGAAATTCTAAATTTTTTACAATTTTTTTAACGGATTAAAATGTTATTAATTCTATGATGAATGTTTTGCAATGCTTAAAATTTCTTCATGATAAAAAAAAATTATTTCATAGTTTTTAATTATTTTTATTTTCATCGTATTACTATGAGTACTACAGATACATCTAATTCACTGCTTTTCAAAGATTATTTTTTTTGGACATAGAGAAACATTTTCAAAAAACATATAACCTTTCTTTAACATAGATACATCACATCATTATTGCCATCATATTTTTTTTTAGGAAGAACAAAGAGAAACATTATGAAAATTGACCCCATAAAAGCATCGAATATTACAGTGCTTTTAATATGAAATAAATTTCAAATCAAAATTATAAAATAATTTTATTCATTTTAAATTCCTAAAAATCGCTAAAAAATGTAAAAGGCTTCCACAATATTTTGGAAATTATTACACGAGTGATAATCCTGCTAACCCCCTTTTCTCTCACCTAACAAAATTTAATGTCTGAAAAATATTATTGAGCGACAAATTCATGGCAGGAAATACTAATGACGTCATTACCCTTACTATTCACTTCCCAAGAACATATGTGCATATTGTTTACTTTGTGTACTTGGATATCCTTTTCATTACAATTTCATTAATTACTCGCTGAGGTTGTATGGACTAGTCGTTGGAGTGATTTTTTTTTTTATAAATTTTTCATCAATTTTTTCACATATTTTTTCTCGATAACTTGATAAATCCTTACCTCAGCAGATCTTTTTCGTGCATTCGTTACCTCAAGAAATTTTTTATGAAAAAATATTAGCGTGAAAAATATCTTGAAATAGCGTTCTTTTCCTCAAGTTTTTTTAATTGAGTTGCCTACCTGATTGAGGAAGGAGGGTAGAAAAGTGTGGAGCCTTTAAATTTCATTTCAGACCATTTGTAATCATCTGGTAAATGTCCAACTTCTTGATATATATTTTTTCCCAAGGGTAGCGCCAGCGGATATTTATGAAATTCGTTCAAAACTAGGTGAGAGACTCTACCTAAAAATGCAACAAAAGCACTTTTTTGTTTTTTCGAAAAAATTAAAAATGGCGGATCACTCAAACTTTGAGAGAGGCTGGAAAAAGGAAAAGTTGCTCAAATTACTTGCTTTTGTGCTCATATGAAAGAATGAGTCACGGATACCAACATATCCAAATTTCAGCTTTCTAAGTGCACTTGGAGAGGAATTAGAGCGAAAAACGACTTTTTGAGGAAGTGTTGAGTCATGAAATTTCTTGAATCTTCCATATCGCCTCACCAAATCGGCCTAAGAAGATCAAATTTTGTTTGTACAATTAATTGATGACCAGAATATGACCTCTTGAATTTGGGTCAAAATGGATCCAAAATGGTGGATTATCGAAATTTGAGTAGAGCTTGAGGAGCCTCAAATTCATAAAAATGTAATTAATATAAACTCATTATGATTATTGGGGATAAAAAGTATACTATATCTCAAATTCATCTTCGCACATAATATTGAAGGAAGGAGGGGTTATAGACTTGAAAATGTGGTGGGGGTACACGAGAGTTTAAATTTTTTTGCGGTTTCATATGATAAAATGAGCCTAAGTGACTACTCTATTCTAATTTTAGGTTCCCAAGTGCATTTGGTGGAGAGCTGAGCGAAAAACTGCTTTGAGAGAGAAAATTACAACAGGAAAGTTCATGAATCTTCCATATTTCTTCACCAAATCGACCCAGAAAAGTCAAACTTAGTGTGTTAGGGTTAATTGGTGACTACAATATGAGCTCTTCAATTTGGATGAAAAGTGATTCAAAATGGGGCATTTTAACAATTTGTAGATAATTTGAGGAGTCTCAAGTACTTACAATTTGAGAAATATGCGTTCATATGTTGACTAGATTCAAGAAAAACTTTGTTCAAAGTTTAACTTCTGAAGTGGTTTTGGTACAGATAGAGTAGGGGTTTTCAGACTTAGTATCGGGTGTGGCTGCAATCATGAAGAACCCTAGCAATGTTATTTCCAAACCTGAACAAGCCATAGTTAAAAATTCAACTCCATTAATGCGGCAAGGTTGCTTACGTTTTTTTTAAAAAAATATTTTTTTTATTTAACTATGAATAATATACGTACATGAGAAGTGAACAGGAGAAAGTGATGACGTCATTAATTTTTTCATGTCATGAACTGTTCCTATACCATTGCCCTCTTGCCCCATCTAAAAAAAAAAAATTCAAGAAAGTTTTTTATCATTTCATACACATACTAATCAGATGGAAAATAAGTAAATCATACACATTATTTCATATGTACCTTCAAGTACTAAATTATTTTTCGATGATAACGAATAAATTGATTGGTAACAGTGATTTCAACTTTAGAGCAATAGATGAAAATGAAATGTCCTCGTTAAATCCTTTTTAAAATTTTAATTTATTCTACAAGAAAGAGAAAATTTCTCTTTCGATTAGAAAATATTGTAGAATTAATAGGAAAAATTATTTAAATACTCTTTTTTGCTAATAAAAAAAAAAAAAATCATTCAGATTTTTTTGAGCTTGGATCACTACATTGAGCCTATAAAATAATTTTTGAGACACAGCACTATTCCTCACTTTTCCCTTCATGCAATATTCTAAAATTTCATTTTAATTTTTGTCATATCTACATGAATTTCATTTTTGATGGTAGGTATTACGGTGATTCCTTTTTTTCTGGAGACCAGCAGATTTCTCCTTATGAATTTCAGATCTAAGTTATTTTCAAGAGAGATGGCACTGAATCCTCGACATATTTTACAATTCCAAAAATTCATTTATGAATGGTATTTTTAGCTGATAAATACTTTTAAAACCCCAAGTATATATTTTTCATGCTCGATGTGCTGTTCAACAGCATTTTACATTTATAAGCAAATAAAACCAGAACTTCGAACTTTGTTTGATCTTCCTGGAATGATGTATGCCTCTTGATCATTTTCTCACTTACAACATTTCACTTAGTTGCTACAGCAAGTAACAGCACTACAGATATTTCCTATCTATTGAAAATCCGAATCACGAAAAAAAGTATCAAACTCAAAACCAAAAATTAGAATTGAAAATTTATTAAATCAAATATAAAATGCTCTCGGCAAAAGCCTTTTAGAATTTTTTCCAAGTTATTTCCACGAGATAAAGTTCGACGATAAAAATTACCTAATGGATTACAAAAAAAAAAAAAAAAAAAACATACAAAAAATGCGAAACTATTTTCGCAAAAACATAACTCAGTTAATTCAATATTCAACGTCGTTGACAGCTTTTATAAAATCTATACGTAATAACGAAAAATAAATATGGCGTTTTAAAAGTACGGATAAAATCGAGCACGAACGCTTCTGACAGCTGTTACAGGTTAATATTTTTCAACACATCATCTACATGAATAAAGATGGTTGAATTTAACGAAATCGCTGGCGCCGTCATTAAAAGCCTGATACGATTTTTCTGTCGGAATGAGATTCGCGGTTGTATACTTATTTAGGTTTCCAAAGTGAAAAACAATATTCATCTCGATTTTATCACGTTTCGAAATAGCGAATTGAAATGGTTATGTTGATCGATTATTCTGAAATAACGTGCACCGAATAGGCATTGATTTGGTACACGTGAGCTTTTTCCTACCACGAACAGAGTCCATCGATGGATGGCAAAACGTCGGTGAAAATTTTTCGATATCGTATTAACGTTTTTTACACTAAATTGAGAACATATCAAAGATTAGATTGATATTGGAGGCCAAAATATGAAGCATGTCGGCCTTGTGAAAGTATACTTCTCGATGCTACATTCCACCATCGTGTATAAACAATTACATCGATAAATTGATTTATTGTACGTTTATGCTACGAAAAAAAAAATACATCGTATATAGGCACAGGAAAGCTTTTTCTATAGGAAGAAAAAAGGGGCTTTTTCACGCGCATTATTCAATCCGGTGGCGATTAAAGCCCCTTTAATGATTGGCGATAATCCGTAATCATCGTTTTAAATTTTCACCAGCCCATAGAAATTGCTAGCATAAAGGTTTTTGAAGTTGTTTACGAACTATCTTCGCAGTTGAATAACGTTCATGAAGTAATCTAATTACATTACCGGAGACTTTACTTTGCACATGAGCAACTTGTGAAAGGATTTTTTTTCTGAATTATGAATGTTCGAAACCAAGTTTAAGGAATTTATTATTAAAAGCATCTCTGCCTGCTCTTCGCGTATATTATAATAAAAGTGAAGCAAAACTTCGCAAACAATATCGATACACCGTCGTTAATTTACTTGTTGCCAATATCCTGTATAAGTTTGCCTTACGTTTCTCATTTTCCGTCGAGTAGACGTATAGGGTGTATACTGTATACGTTATAGATTCGTTTATTTATGAAAAATTCATCGGGTGATAAATTATTCGGAAAGTTTGTTAAGTATAGTATACAAAATTTTAAAACAATGTTGTGTTATTTTAGGAAAGTACTTATAATTAGCGTGGATGTATAGGTAATCTCGATTTTGAATTTTAATTTCTTGTTAATAATTGAAGGACATTTGTTCGCGAAACAACGTAAATTAACTTTTTTCTAGATTGCTGAAAAAACAAGCACGAGTATATATATAAAAAAGTTAATTAGTTTCTTCCTTTTACAAAAAACAAAATAAAAACAAAAAAGAATTAGGATTCGCAATTTTCCTTGAAAATTCCATTTTAAGAATAATTATTTTTCAATATTCAAAAATTAATTAAATTTACTATCAACAATAAATATTAAAAAAAATCAATTTAATTTAATTTAATTTGAGAATATTATGTGAATAAATACAAAAAAAATAAAGTTTCAAATATATAAGAAATGCAAGCAGCAATGACACACTATTAGAGCCGAATTTTGATGTAATTAGTTAAATTCATAATAATTCCGTTTGATCATTTTTTTTACCTTCGCATTCAATACCACAATAACCCATCTGGTGAATCACCATTGAGATATTGTATTTCGGTATCAGAAACTATAAGACTTCACAATCACGAGATTAGGGCTCCTCGAGCTTCCCTCAAATTTCAGTATAACCAACATTTTGGATCCATTTTAACTCAAACTTAAGATCACAATGGAATATGTTATGATGTAGTATTATAAGATAAAAAATTGTCAATGTAAAGATAAGACGGAAATGTTTTGAAATAGTATACCTTGCTTTCTAACTTTTCATGAATAAGAATAACTTTTGAAAACCCCCCATCAAGTGTCCCATTTAAAAGTTGTTAAATAACTTAGAGTGCACGCCCTTCATCATAAGAAAGGTGCCAACTTCCTTGCGTGTCTATATGTATGTTTTAAATTATAAAAATAAAAAATTCAAAACTTTTATTATAGAAGAAACACAGAAAAGGTTCTCTATAGCTGCGAAAGAGGAGAGGTGATACCCATTGCATTTTGAAGGGAACGCTCTAAATTATTCAGAAATTTTTAAATGGGGTGCTTGAAAGGACATTTTTCAAGGTTATTCATGAAAAAATAAAATATAAAATGAGTACGAAATATTAATTTTAAGAACGGGTCGTTATCATATAAATTTTTTTTCCAAAGCGGTATATCTCAGCCCCTTCAATATTTTGAATAGGCAATCATCATTACGTTCACTTTATTATGGTTGATTATTCACCACACAAAAGGAACAAGTCATTTCACAAAACACACAGTATAATATACCAAAAAGTTGAATATTTGTCATAACATAACAAACGGTCTGAAACACAAAAGTTGGAAGACCAATCCTCCACTGACTTCTTCTTCTCTGATGTTTTCAAGTTAGAACTCAGCTAATGAAAAAACTTTTTTGCTATTTATTTTACAAATAATGAGTTGACTCCAATAGTTATAAATTGGCTTGATGGGCCTTCCCTAACAACAATATATTAATTATTGATTTAAATTTCAACTTGACGCCAGTGGAGCTTCAATGCAGAGAACTGCCAAATTTCAAGTTCTTTCAAAGCTGGAAGTAGCTCTAATTACGAGCTAAGTATTAAATGATGGTTCGGCATTTCCTAAGGATATAGAAAGAGTATTGAAGCGGATCAAGGCTTCGATGATATTTTAATTTTTTAGCTGAGCTTTTGATGAAAACGATAGCTATTACAGCTTACGTGATATGGGAAAGGGGGTTGGGGAGGGGAGGTCTTCAGTTCTTCACATCTTTGCGCTTCAGACTATTTGTAATGATCTGATTAAATTCCAACTTTTTGGCAAACATTCCCTCCCCCCCACTTCAAAATAGAGAATCATTAAAATTTTGGTGAAGGGTGGAGAGGGGGGCAAATAGCTCATTTTTGTTGTTTTTGACTTCGCATGAAAGAGTGAGTCACGGAAACCAACATACCAAAATTGCAACTTCCCAAGTACATTTGGAGGGGAGTAGAGCAAAAAACGACTTTTTCAGGAAATTTTTGAGTTATGAGATTTCTTGAATCTTCCATATCTTCTTAGCAAATAAATATAGAAAAATCGAAATTTGTATGTGAGATTTATCGGAGATCAGAATACGACCTCTTGAATTTGGGTCAAAAATGGATCCAAAATGGCGGATTGGAAAAATCTGAGGAGAGCTTGAGGAGTCTTAAATAGCTAAAAATATGTATAATATAGACCCATATGATTATTGGAAATGAGTAGTATATTATATACCGTATTCATCTTCATACATAATGTTGGAGAGAAAGGGGAAGGGTTATCGACCTCAAAATGTGGTGGGGGTGTACGAAAAGTCAAGAATATTTTATCGCAGTATCACTTGATAAAATAAGTCCAAGGGATCAACTTGTTCTAATTTTAACTTCCTAAGTGTATTTGGAGGGGAGTTGGAGCGAAAGTCGCTTTGGGAGGGGAAATTTACCGCAAGAAATTTCATGTATCTTCCATACCTCTTCACTAAATCGACCTAGAAAAGGCAAACTTTGTATGCAGGGTCAGCTGATGACCAAAATATGACCTCTTAACTGTGGGTTAAAAAGATCCACTGAGGATAATTTGAGGAGCATCAAGAACTTAAAATTTGAAAAATATGTGATCATATGATTATTGCATGGTAAGAAATACTACAATTCAAGTTCCAAGTGGTTTTGGAAGGAATAGGGCAGTGTTTTTCAGACTTGGTATGTCATGGGCCTTGTAAGTCGTAGAATCTGGCAGGAAGGAAATGGAATGGGACATAAACCTAATAATGAAAGCAGTATGGTTACATGTAAGTTGACGTTCCAAAAAGGGGCACCTATTGACACCATTCCACTCATATAACTGCACAGAAATTCTTATATCATCAGCTGAGGCTGCTATGAGTGCTGATACCTAAGTGATGATTAGTTGTAGGATACAATGGGCTATAAATGGCCTAAGTGTACGCTGCTTCATCATCCAATTGAAGCTGAACCTGTGGCCTGTAGGCATGAAGGGGTTATAGAGCGGTCCACAAAACTATACCCTTATGTTTATATACAAAAAAATAAAATTTTTGCGTTTATAAAAAAAACGTTGCCAAATCTCTTCAAATTAACCAGCTATTTGATGAAATCGAATTTTGATTTCCATCAAAGGTTCGCTCATCATTCATTCTAATAATCATGTGTTGGCTAAAAAAGAGAACGATTTCACACTTTCTTAAATAATTACATTTTTTCAACCAAAAAACATGTGGCTACCATACTTTTATCTCCATAATTATTAGTAATAAATATGGCAACAAAGTGCTTATCAAGAGGGTCTAGTTTCGTGGACCGCACTATAACAGTGTTATTAGCAAACCTGAATAAGCCTTAATTAAAAACTCAGCTCCAATAATACGGGATGCTTATATTTTTAATTTTTTCAAATTACTATTCAGATTTTAGTGGGCTCTTAGAAAAGCCTTGGCTTGGGGAAAAGACCTAATTCTCTCATCCTCTGATTGGATCTGAACGACCATGGCTTCTCATCTTTTTTTTGTCTTGAAAATGAAATTTCTACTCTCTTGCCCCGCTCCACTAGATGAACATTTTTTTCCAACCTTATCATTGCCTAAAAAAAAAAAAAGATAAAAATATGGGATACTATTCCAACACGCCTAAATCCAAATGCAAATACTCGCCCTCCATACCATCGGTACGCCTCGAATATACCAGAATACCAAGAGCACCGCTTTAATGAACACTTCGAAACCGCTCATATCCCATTTCGATACCGCTACGTGGCGAATAACCCATCACTAATCTCGCAGTTTTTCAATTTATCTAAAGAATCGAGGATTCCGTACGCCCACAACTACCAACATTTCGCAAATCTATAAACACGATACCAGTAGTAATAGACGGAAGACTACGTCTGAACTAGTGGCGAGCAGATAATCACGGTTCATGCATGACTCGCGTACACTCGTAACTCGTACAACACACGTTCATGCCTCACTATACGCCTTTATAGTATGATTACGGGCTGTAAAGATTTGCGGTATCCGCGAGATGTTTTTTTTTTCGTATACCCGTCGTAAAACCCAACGAAGAGAGAAGTTGTAGCGTAAAAAAAAATTTTTCGTTATTTCGATACCATCTTATATTGAATAATTGACACGTCGAAAGCGCCGCTACAGACTCGAGTTGGGAGTTTTTTCAGCAGGCTAATAACCTTGGTTTGGTTGAGGTCAGACAATTCTTGACCTGCCTCATTTATTCGTACGTTAGTTTCTCGAGCAGAGGCGAATGTTTGGCACCCTGTTATCAGCATAGCAGTACCCTCAGCCTATGGAAATCACGTTCGGACTCCTACGCTAGTCTTGATAAGTTCCGGTTTTAATACAACCGGGCGCCCGGTTTTATCAATTCTACGATATACGAAAATACACCCGAACCGAAGAAATAATAAATCCGTCGCGAATTCGTGATTTCAGACGCTTGTTTATGGCGTAGAAGTACCGATAGGTTGATTTATGCATAAAGGCACGCTTAATCGATAATTTCGCGAATACCAGCGCCAGCCATGTTATTCCGCCAGGCATACGACGGAGTGGGGGGTTGGGAGAGGGGTAAATACCGATAAAAATTTTATTGCCGATTCATGTTCTAAATAACGAATTTAATTGTGTTAATCAGTTTTAATGGTGCTAAAAAATGCTCCCATTTTTCAGTTTGTTCGCCATCTCGAATATATTTTTACAACCATCGGAGCTGCTCGGTCCGGTGTAAATCCGAAATCAAAGCTTTATTCGAACAACTGCATAGATGCATTTTCTACTCTCCACCCCTTTCCCCTCCGATGTAGACTATTCCTACAGCGAGTTTTTCAAACATGACAAGGCTTCTGGCGCAGGAAGTTTTTTTTTCTCTTTCTATACAAAACAGTAGTACCAGGGCAGGTCCGGGACACCAGAACAATTTATTGTAATATACACTAAATCATTACTGAAATTACAATTCTAAAATTTTTATAGATTTCTGAGCAAAAATATCCTTCATTTATCCACCAAAAAGCATTCATTTTTATAGTTTTTTTCTACTATTTTATAGGGTCACATACGTTCAGTCAATATAATCATTTTTGAAATCAAATATTCACCTATTTTAAGCCTTTTTTCAGACAGAAATCACCAATCAATAACATATCATTTTTACCAAGGTAGGTATATAGTAGAATTTATTATATTTTATTTTAACCATTTTTACTCCTTTTAAGAGAAAATTCATTCATTTTTGTCGCCACCTATTTTTCATTGAATGTCTCTTAATTAGACTTTTTTAGGCGTCGGAGTACTGAAATTCCATAAAAGTTAACTAATGAATAAATCCAGGTCTACATGATAAAATATCCGTCATTTTATAAATTAGAATGTGATATTACAAGGGGATAAATCTTTAGCCCCTTATAATTTAGATAAATTATATCAAAATAAAAGAAATTGTAAAGCTTTTTTTAAAAAACATCCTTGTATTTGAAGAAAGATTTTTATCATTTATTTATGAAGAATTCCAGGAGGCTAAATGCTTACACCCCTGTGAAAATCAAAATTTTCAAGTGTGTAAATCTGTACGCACCATTCAATATCTCCCATTTTTTCTTCAAGTCTCTCTTTTCCTAGCACACTAGCAATTTTGCCAAAGGTCCCCTATTTTTTCAGGGTGATGCAACCAAAGATTTCCTCTGACACATCGGTAGTGGAAGAAAATTCTGACGCAGTCTTGCATTTTTCAAATTTTAGGTCACATTTTATTATTTTTCAAACCTCTATTACAGGGTGTAAAATGCTCTGATTTTGCTTTGCAAAATACAACATAGTTTCATGTTACAAAGCAATGTAATAACTCAAATTTCCAACACCATTCTGGATTTCTCAGGTGCTTTGTTATCAAAACGTCATAACTCAAACTGTGATGGGAAAAAAAGAAAATCTTATTAAAACTTTATTCTATGTAAATGGAGGTCTACAAAGATTATTCAGTTGATGAAGATGAATTTGATTTTCAAAATATTTTACCATATTTCAAAGATCCTGTTGCTTATACAAGATCAAAATATGAAACATTAATTTTGTGGTTAACGAGGGGTATAACTCGATCCCTAATTAAGATAGAAAAATGAGTGATAGCTCAAAATGTTCGGAAAATGTCCTCTTTTAGGAAATGAGAGACTTGAAGAAAAAATGGGAGATACTGAATGAAAGCCTAGGTGCGTACAGATTTACACACTTGAAAATTTTAATTTTCACAGGGGTGTAAACATTTAGCCTCCTGGAATTCTTCATAAATAAATGATAAAAATCTTTCTTCAAATACAAGGATGTTTTTTAAAAAAAGCTTTACAATTTCTTTTATTTTGATATAATTTATCTAAATTATAAGGGGCTAAAGATTTATCCCCTTGTAGTATCACATTCTAATTTATAAAATGACGGATATTTTATCATGTAGACCTGGATTTATTCATTAGTTAACTTTTATGGAATTTCAGTACTCCGACGCCTAAAAAAGTCTAATTAAGAGACATTCAATGAAAAATAGGTGGCGACAAAAATGAATGAATTCTCTTAAAAGGAGTAAAAATGGTTAAAATAAAATATAATAAATTCTACTATATACCTACCTTGGTAAAAATGATATGTTATTGATTGGTGATTTCTGTCTGAAAAAAGGCTTAAAATAGGTGAATATTTGATTTCAAAAATTATTATATTGACTGAACGCATGTGACCCTATAAAATAGTAGGAAAAAACTATAAAAATGAATGCTTTTTGGTGAGTAAATGAAGGATATTTCTGCTCAGAATTCTATAAAAATTTTAGAATTGTAATTTCAGTAATGATTTAGAATAAATTTCAATAAATTGTCCTGGTGTCCCGGAATTGCCCTTGTACTACTCAAAACACAGGAGCACTCGCCATTGGATTTATCAGCGCGATGCTTGTTTTCGGTTATATAAATCTGGCTCTGTAAGTAGTGCACCGCGAATAGAAAAAAACCGTCAAGAATGCATCCATTATCAAGGACAAAGCGCATTCGTTCGACGCAGTTCGCTACGCCCTTCTAATTTTAGGCTCTTGAGTCTCGGATGTACTGGACCGAGGATACGCAGAGCGTCTGGCTAAATTATAACAATTTTCTAACTGAAATCAGAATTACAAAAAAAAAAAAAAAAAAAAAACATTCTACTTTTTAATCACGGCGAAGGTAAATAGTAAATATAGTTTATAGACGAGTGACGAAAATTCCGACGTTAATCTATTTTTAAAATCTTCACGGTTGCAGTTTTATGCATCGAACGAACGAAAACGTTAAGGTCAAGTTCGATACATTATTCCGGTCACCACCTTAATTTCGGTTTCACCGGTGACGTCGTTTCGCAACAGAACAATAGACTAGGCAACATTTGGGCACCGTCGGGTTATTTCGTACGTTGCATTATCCATTACGCAACACCTACTCACCTAAACTGGTCCTCTAGACGTACGTACTCGTGAATACGCGAACATATTCGATATTTCGGTTATAAACTATCGTAGGATTCGGCGACGTCGACCATAGAGAGAAAAAAAACAGCAGACAGGTTACTGACCTATGCGAAGGTTGCTAGACGCAAGACGCGAAATGGTTATAGAGATCCGACAGTCCGGTCATTCATCCCCTCTTCTTCCGTTGGTTTCGAACTGCCTAGGACTAGGACCTCTGAATAGTACATACAAGGACGTGGTGGGGCGGGAGATGAAATAGAACAAAAAATACGCATAGGAAAAAATCGCGCACACTAACCCGACGCGAAAAAGAAATAGAAAACGTTTGAGTAAGTGGAGAAGGAAAAGGCGGATGAAACCCTAACCTATCGCAACATATTGTTAACACGATTTACTTCGGCGGAGAAACTAGTTTTTGACATTTGCAACGGATTAACACTGAGGTACAGAGTGAAGCAGAATTCCAAAATTATGAACTAAGTAATGGCTGCGGCGTTATGTTTTAGAATTCTGAAAACAAAAAAATGTACGCGATTTGACCGTGACTTCTATTCCCATCTTTCCTATTATGGTAAACGTAAAGATCAGGAAAATATTCGATTTTTTTCAATCGAATACTGAACACTCGAACAGTTAACTAGTTAGACAGTGATGCATGACTTTCAACTATATCAGGTGATTAATCGTATTTTACTGTCGTCATTGATAAAATGATAATGAGCAAGATACATCAATTCCCTTTCGAATGGGGAAATCGGAAAACCTTTCGAAATTATTAATATTTCATGGAAACACAGAAATGACGAAATATTTGCATAAAGTGTTTTTAACAGGCGCAACAACATTTGGAAAAAGTTGCAAATAATAATTTGACCATCTGATAGATTTTCAAAACCCGTTTAAGAAAGGAACCAATCCTCCCAGTTGGCATTTACAAAGAGCTCCAAAATTTTAAATTTCCAAAAAATCCTTGTATTACCATAAACATAATATAAATATATATTTTGCTCTTACTGTACCCATTATTCAACAGCCCCACGATAAAAAATTTTTATTTAATATAAAAGTATTAACCAACGCAAAAAAATGAAGTCAAAGCTCTCACTAGGATTCGGTTAGCACCACTAGAAATAATGGGCTAGCTAAGGGACTCTTGTACAATACATTGAAATGACATGAAAATACCCCTGGGCTTTATAATATGAGAATACACGAAAAACAATACTAAGTCAAAGTTAAGAATTAATCTTTATTTATCGAGTATCTATCATCAAAAGCAATTGAAAGAATTAATTAGTTATCAACATCAACTTTTATAAATTGACTTCCAATCAGTATTTTACCGAGCCACATATTTATATGTATATTAAACATAGCCAAATAATTTTAACTCTCTGTAATGCTAGGGTATTAATTGAGTATTTATATTATTTTGGAAATTTAAAAAATTTAAAAAAGTATGTTTTTAACTTACTGTAATATTTAAAAATATTCTTTAATTTTGTTAATGTAGAAATTTTTTCCTTTTTACAGTGCTTTTTATCATCTAACACTCAAGAATGCTCATAGGTTCAAAATGTAAAAATTAATTTTCTTATTAAAGGGGAGTAGTAGTGTCATGTATGTCCTAGCGCACTCTGACGCACTGGTAAAAAAGCCGAAGATTTCCCTCTTTTTCATAGTAATACAACCGATGGTTTCCTCTGACACATCGGTAGAATAGCCGAAGAAAATCCTGGCACACTCCAATTTTTTCAAATTTTAGGTCATCCCTGAATTTCCAACACACCCTCAGATTTCTTGATGCGGTCTTGATTTTTTCAATTTTTAGACCATTTTTAAAAACTGTTCATTTTTCATTGTCAAATTTTATTTTCCATTTTTAGTCAAAATCTTCAAGATAAATCTCCCCTTGTTTCCATAATATAACGGTAAAAAGCCGAAGAAATTTCTGACGCACTCTAGCGCAACTTTATATTTCTTAACTTTTTAGGAAATATTTTACTACTTTTTAAAATACTTCAATTTCCAACACGCTCAGATTTATCATTTTTTAGTTCAAATCTAACAAAAATAGCCAAAGATTCCCCCTGACACTTCAGTAGCACCGCCAAAGATTTCCCATGACATATTAATAGATTTTAGTCAAAAATGATCGCAAGACAGGCAAAATTTTCAAACTTTTATACACAAATTGTATCAAATTCCTATCAATTTATATGGAAATTCAATGAACATCGCAAAATGATGTAACTTACCACGAAATATCATGAAATGTAGTAAAAATAAATCAAGAAAAGTAAACGTCATCTTAATTCACGTTTTTTCCCTCACAGCGGAAGCACATTTTTCATCAGATTTCATCTAGATCATCAGTTCAGCAGTACAAGAAGCAATGAATCCTCAACAGATTTTTTATCCAAAACAACAACTCGTTCAACAAAAAATAACTCCTAAATTTATTGATTGAGTTCCTTACTATCTCAGAACCGCAATAAGTATGAAGTACCAGAAGTCAACTTCAATAGTCACTGTCATGTAGTCTCATTCAATGAATATACCTAATAATAAATTAAAAAACATTAAAAATGAAAATAATAGACGAGTACGACGTACAAGTATAATAACAAAGAATGAGCAATACAACGAATTTGAGGCTCCTCAAGCCCTACTCAAATTTTGATAATCCGCCATTTTGTATCCATTTTGAGCAAAATTTAAGCGATCATATTCTGGTCATCAACAAATTATGCATACAAACTTCGACCTCTCCAGGTCGATTAAGTGAGGAGATATGAACAATTCATAAAATTTCTGATTGTGATTTCCCCTCCGAAAGACATTTCTACGGGCTCATCATTATATGACGACGCAATGAAAATTTTTCGACCTCTCACGTACCGCCAAATATTTTGAGGTCGATAACCCCTCTCTTCCTTCCAACAACGTTTGTGAACGTGAAATTGAGATACAGTATACTTCGGATCCCCAATATTCATTCGAGTCTACTGAAGCTCCTCAAGCCCTTCTCAACTTGTGGTAACCGCCATTTTGGATGTACTTTGAATCAAATTCAACATCTCATATTCTGGTCCTAAATTAATCCCATACACCAAGTTTGACTTTTCAAGCTTCATTTGCTAAGAAAATATGGAAGATTCGAGAAATTTCATAGCTGAAAACTTTCTCAAAAAGCAATTTTTCGCTCAACTCCCCTCCAAATTCACTTAGGGAACAAAAATTTAGATATGTTGATGTCCGTGACTAACTTCTTCGTAATCAGATCAAGAACGAAAATTTTGGCAATTTACCCCCTCTCCCTCCCCCTTCAGTTCCTCATAAAATTTGAGTGATCCGCTATTTTGAGGTACATGGAAAAATCAAAAAAAGTACTTTTACGTATTCACATAAAGACTCTTTCAAGAAATTTTTAGTGATTTTCATTCATACCCAGTACCCACCAGCGCTATGTGCGAGAGGAAAAATATATATACTGTGTGTCTAACTGATTTTAACACCCCCAAACGCCAAATTCTCTTCATCCACAAAAAAAGTGTTCGCTATTTCATTCCTTTTCATTTATTTTTACGGGATTAAGAAATTAACACATGAATAATCGGTTCTCCATAATTTCAATCCAAAATATACAAGATTATGAATATTTTTAAACTTTCAACGTTTCATTCCAGTTAATTTTGCAACACTGGTTTTGGAAGAAATGAATATAAATCAATCAAATTACCAGTAAAAAATTATTTAAATCATAGAATTTGAGTTATCTAAGTCTTGAATTATTCATTGTCATAATTAAGTCAAGCAAAATAAAAAAAGGTGATATTTGTTTTTATGAAAGGAAATTTTGCGCTCGGGGGTGTTAAAATCAGTTAGACACAGTGTATAGGTTTTATAATCAAGGTAAGATCCGGACAATAATTAGGGCAACGTGAGACTCAACTTTCAACTGACATAAAGTTGGGCATTTGCTATATGATTACAAATGGTCTGAAACGCAAAAATTCGAAGACCGTACCCTTGCCTCACCACTCTTCCCTAAATTAAGATGACTGTAAAAGCATTGTTTTTAAGTTAAAAACTCAGCTAAAAAAAAATCATCTTTCGACGGAACTGAAGCACTGAAAATTAATGGTGAAATATTAGGTATAAATATTAAACTTGGAATGTTTCTTTACTTAATTTTTTAGGCGGCGAAACCATCAATTAGGTCGTTGTAATAGTATTTTTTCATCAATTGTAGCTCAATATTTAGTAACGCCAAGGGATTTAATCTTGAAACACAGAGAGAACTTTTCAAATAATATTCTCAGGTAGTCTGATTGATAGATTACATTTTTGCACTAGTTCAAGAAACTTCAGGATTTAATTACATAAATGTCTTGATACCGCATGCTGTCTTTGGCAGGTGTCATGTTACTTGGTTTTATTTATTCGGAAAAAGGTAAGTACCTACTCATGATTGAGCTTAATGAGAATTTTCATTGTTTTCATTATCATTATGGCATTCTTTGTATCTAATATGCATCTAGTTGAGTTTGGATGGATCAGTAATGAGTACCTACTTAATTGAATAGTTGTAAAAAAAAATGAAATATCGAGAGTTTACCTTAAAAATTCTACTTCCGAGGTTACACTGGTTGAAATAAACCGCACTGAAGTGAAAACATAATATCATGCTTTGCAATCAGCGTCAATGAACAGCACATAGTATATATACCATTATAATTTTTAATCAAGTCGAATCTCGTTACCTGCAGATTTACATATTTTTTCAATCATTATCGAATTGAAGCAGAATATTTGAAAAATAATTAAATCACTTTTGAACACGTTACTTTTGCTGACAAGTATAGGAAAATGGTAGGAAAAGAAATTTCGATTTTGATTCCAAAACAACGTAAAAGTGATATTACTTTTACCATCTTTTACATAATATCGATTTGATTTACGCTTCCTACGTAGAGCACTTTACGCGCACATTAATAAGGGCCTTATGCCTGTAAGCGTAATCATAAAAGTACATATATTAAAGCCAGCACGGGAATGGAGTTGGCAAATTAAACATGCTCTAATTTAGTTTTCAACTGCTTAATTCTAAGCCCTTATTGAAATCAGGGGTTCGTAGCGACCATCACTGAAGTGGTAGGAAACTGAGTAGAAGGTGAATGAACTTTATAAAAGAGTGTTGGTGATTTTTTGTAGTATTAACGCGGGCTGCCTGCCTCAACGCAAAATAATACCGAGGGAAAAAAATCGAGGGGATTGAGTTTCAATGAGTTTTCAGATTCACATTTAGACGAACTAAAAGGCAGATGAGCAAAGGATCTACGATTAAAAATCGGAATTTAAATGTACGCCGAGCGATTTAGATAACGTATTCGTAATTATAAATTGGCACGCTTTCGTACACTGTAATAACAAGGTAAAAAGAATTTTCTAAATGAAACGACCTATAACTAATCCATTTTAATGTTGTTAATTAATCAAAAGTTATTGCGAAATTTAATTTTTAATTATAAGCTAAAGAATCCACGTATATAGCCGTGTTCGCTGGATAAAAATTCCGTATAGGCTTAATTAAAATGTTAATAAAAAAGTACCCCCCATTCTATGATGAAAAAAAAGGAATTAACATATCACGAAAACTATAAACAGCATATATTAAGGTGAAATTGTAAACAACCTATAAATTAGTTAATGACGCGTGTTCGTTCCTAATTAAATATTTTTTCAAAATCGTTAACCTAAAAATTATTTTTAATTTCTTTTTATTATGTCATTTGGTTACGCGTATAAACGTACTTATTTAAGACTGATAATATCCACAACTTTTTCCTTCGCTTATACTTCTAAAATTAATCAATATTTATTTATTTTTCAAAGAAGACTTTTCAGATTAGTTTTTCAAAAACTTGATATATTGTGGAGCAACGATTCGCTTCTTTTTTCCCGACGCAAAATTGCCTGTATTTGTTTATTAGAGAAGAAACTAATAGTCACCTAGGCGAAGTCGTCACTATTGATGAAAACGAAAAGTAATTTTACGTAGGTATTTTTGCCATTTCATCGCACATTTTTCCATGTCAACGAATATAGGTAAGCTAACAGAATGATAGCATCACTCCATCACCGATAGTATTTTTATGCTATTTCATCATGATTTGAACACATTTAGCGTACTTGTAATGCTATAACTATTAGAATGATTGAATTGGTGTAAATTAAAACAAATTTCATTCGATAATTTCTCGATCAAATAGTCGTACATGTATTTTCACCAATACGGATTTAGAGGGTCTCCACGACAAACGAATACAAAATGGACTCTACCAAAATAATATTGATTCAAATGCCATTAATAAAAGTTACTTTAAAAACTCAAAAGAATTTTTGGAGAGGGCGAATCTTCCACTCTTTTCGTTAGATGAGTTTTTAATTCAAAATGATAGCTATTACAGCCTATTTGAAAGAGGGATTTAAGAAGAGAGATTTCATATCCTTGCCTTTCGGATCATTTGTAGCCATATGACAAATGTCCAACTTTTTGGATGTATGAATTTTTTTTTTTGATGAAAATTCGATGGGGAACCCTTCACGAAATTCTGCAACGTGGCCTTTATTTTTGTTATTGTTGTTGTTTTTTGATTCCCCTCAACTAAAGTTTTAAGAGGAGGTAGAGAGTGGTCAAACAGCTCGTAATTTTTGTTGGCAGGCCATACGAAAGAGTGATTCAAGGACACCAACATATGCAAATTTCAGCCTTCTAAATGCATATGGAGTGGAGTTGGAGCAAAAAAGGATTTTCAATGAAATTTCCTTAATCTCCCTTATCTTTTCAACAAATTGACCTAGAGAGCTCAAACATAGCATGTAGCGTTAGTTGAAGCCTAGAATATGATCCTTCAAATTTGGGTCAAAATGAATCCAGAATCGTGGATGGCCAAAATTTGAGAAAGGCTTGGGTAACCTCAAATAGCTCAGATTTGATAAATATGAACTCATATGATTATTTGTGATAGGAAATATCCTTTATGCTAATTTTAGCTTCATATATGATTTTGAAGGGGATAAGGAGAGGTTATTGTTGTCAAAGTTGAGGGGGGAGGGGGTGAACGAAGTTAAAAAATTTTTATTATGATGTCAGATTGCAAAATGAGTCTAAGTAAATAAGATCTTTCACTATCAGCTTTATTAGTTGATATGAAAGGGAGTTAGAGTAAAAAACAGCTTTTGGAGGGGAAATCACGATAAAAAATTCTCGCATAGCACTTAATCAAATTGACCTACAAAAGTTAAATTTTGTATGGGGTTGGTTGGAAATCAGAAAAAGATCTCTCGAGTTTGAGTAAACAATCAATGAAAAATGGATCCAAAATGGCGGATAGACAAAATCTAAGGTAAGCTTGAAAAGCCTCAAACAGCTAAAATTTGAATAATACTAGATTTTTAAACTCTCGTGGACAAAAGATACCACATATTTCAAGTGAAACTTTTTGGTTGTTTTCGATAGGGATAATATGAAGGTTTAGGACTCGGTAATGGATGTACCTTGTTGGTTTAAAAAGTTTATTTGACAATACTAGCTGCGAAGTGCAAAAATGTATAAAAGCTCCCAATTAAAAACTCAGCTCTAGTAATGTGGCTTACACTTTTTTTTTAGAAACATTTTTTATGAACTCCAACTCTAAAAGACTCACCTCCAGTGATACGGTATGTCTGCTTACAGAATTACAGTTTTCCTAAAAATTATAATGGATAAAAAATTCAAAGGAAAGCCGGAGTCAAACAAATACTAGACTAGACTTCGAAGCAGTAGGTAAGCAAACTTGACTTTAACTTCAGCTCCTAATTTCGAAGTCGGAGCAGTTTTCAACTTCAACTCCAATTT
Organism: Phenacoccus solenopsis; assembly: GCA_009761765.1. NCBI lineage: Eukaryota > Metazoa > Arthropoda > Insecta > Hemiptera > Pseudococcidae > Phenacoccus > Phenacoccus solenopsis. Next base: position 18,214,489 of record CM019755.1, on the reverse strand, counting down.
CATACTTGACACCAGAGAAATCTTAAACTTGATTTCAACTTCATATTGATGTAATAAAATAAAAAACACCATTTTGTAATAGGCAATGAAAGACTTTTCTTCATACATGTTATTTCGGTACACAATGCCTATTTCTCTTCCGAGACGAAAGAAGGAAAAAACCTGGCATAGCATGTTCTACTTATTTCGTTAAAATAACGACCTATCCCAATAAACATAGAATTGACTTGGTACCATATATTCGAATGTAGCCTCTGGTTCGTTAGTAAACATTTATAAAAGCACGCGAGTTGTTTAAAAGTTAATATTTCAGCTGAATTTTAACGTAGTAACAAAGCGTGAGGTACTTACTACTTACCTTATATTGGAAAAATTCTTCAAGCGGATTATCAATACTAAAATAAACAAGAGAAAAACAAATTACACTTTATAACTGAATCAACTTTCAGTATATCCGAAACAATATTAATGGTGGAAAGTCAAATTAAAATCTTGTAACTTTGTTTAGAAAAAACCCTTCAGGTACCAAGTTGATATCCAACTTCATCTCACCGTTGTTTATTGTTTACTCAAGGAACGTTTCTACGACAATTCTGGGCAGTTTTTTGTTACAAAAGTGTAAAATGTAGAGTAGGTATGATGTAAATTCCTTACCTAAGTTGCCTGCTTTTTTTCAATGGAATTTATGAGAAATTATAATCGAGTGTAGATACTTCGATCAGAGGTGATTTTTTTTTAATGAAACTATTACAACGATGCTAAATCAATCAATGAAACCGACACTCGTATTTTGTTTCCTTCGTACATACTTAGCACTTATAATAACACTTTCGAAGGTATACTTGAGTAGTTATACTCAATTCAAAATATTTCCAATAACCCTTGAAAGTTCGAAAAAATTGAAAATATTTCCGTAGTTCATCATGCACATTGTACAATTTTATTAGTATTCATGTTTTTTTTTTTTTTTCAAAGGAAGCTCTCTATGCATAAACATGCATTTCCGGCCGTTGGTTAAATTTGGCGTCAATTAATAATTTATCGCTGTTCCACTCAACGCATTATAATTAATCATTTCTGCGGAACAAGTCAAGTCACTCTAGGATTTTGTAAGGATGCATGAAAGATGATGGTATATAGTTTCTGTTTCGAAAGTGTAATATAGGATATTACAATGCTAAATTGTAAAGAGATTGGCTAAATTGTAGATTACCAAATAAAAATATGTACTTACGTAACTGCACGATTTGTTGGAAATATTAGATTTAATGGACAAACAGGTTAATGAAAAACATCGGAAAGATAAAATCGGAAACACAATACGATTATAAAAATGTCTGAAATCAATGAAATTCGAACTTTAATGTTTAAACCAATCACCGTGGGAGCTTTTACTTTTTAAAACAGATTTCTTTTCTTTTAACTCGCGTTTGAAACAAAAAAAATTGAAATTATTATTAAAACTAAAATTGATTTATTAAATTAAAATTAATTATTATTCACATCATCACGCAACGTCTTCACCAAAGGTCTTCACCCTAACGCAATTTCATTAATTTTGACTTTCAAGACGGTGCCACTCTTTCAGTGAAGAAAGTAGGAAGATAAACGACCAATTAACGAAAAGCAATTGTACCTATTTCTTGAGTAATCATGTCAAAACATGCAGCGAATGTAGTATTTAATTAAATAAAGCAATAAATTTATTTGTTATTTTTCTTCGAATCTTTCTCTAGATTATGATTAATATGTCTTTGAATTTCTTTTTGTATGTATAGGTATTAATTGGGTATTTTGAATAAAAATAAAATATGTCTGTAAGGGAAGGAGAGTGACAATTGATAAAAAAGTGATGAGTATGTATATTTTCATACCTAAATCCTACACTCTGGCATTAAAATCAAAACATTATTATTATTTCGATGAAAATATCATAAACCTAGACATTAACTTACATGTGCATATCTAGGTATTTATTTACTTTCTACATAGCAAATGAAAATATAGCCAAATAAATCTTCGTTTCCATCTCAACATCAGATCCTTCGTGGGTATTCAAATAACAAATCCTTCTTTATCGTAGACATTTAATCCATGATGCAGATCCTTAATTCCCACCCCAAAGCATTTCCTCGTTCGCATAAAAATCCACCAACATATTAACCCTCTGGTACTTTAACAACCCCTGGATTATTATTCGTAACGTAGTAATAATCGGTTACTGACCTCAGTAATGTTTTTCCTATTTACCCTACAAAAAGGGCTTCTTAATACTTAACTCTACCCCAACTTAGCAACCTTCTTTTCATGTCTATGCCAAGTACCTACGTACACCTTTGAATTCCAAAGGCTGGGAACGGCTTTTACAAACATCTTTTTAGCTTTTTTATTATTATTATTATTATTATTACGTATTATTATTACTATTATTATTATATTTCTTTCATTCCATAGGTATTAGTCTTTCCCTCAACGTGCATGCTTTACGTATAGTTTCGCGTTTTTCTTTCAGAACTACAGAATTATAGTTTTATTTCGTAATAACTTATTATCACTGCTAGCACTGACACGTTGTGAAATATTAATCTTTTGATTAAGAATAGTATGATATTTTTTTATATCATTAAGAATATCAAAATTTCACGCAATAGGAATTCCCAAGCACCACGAGTACATTTTAATACCAGTTATGATAACTTTTGATGGGAAAATTTTAATTACCTAATTATTTTGCAACATTTAATCTAAGAGGGCTTTGCGAAAATATTTATTTTTTTGAACAAATATTTTATTTCTTAAATATCAAAGAGTCGAGTTCATCTCAAATACAAAAATGTAAACAGTATGCTGCACTACTGGGGCTAGTTTTTAATTGGAACTTGTTCAGATTTGCAGATAATGTTATCAACTTCTTTATGCTCGAAGTCCACACCCGATATCAATTCTGAAAACTCCTCCTATCTCTTCCAAAACCACTTAGAAAGTTCAATTTAAGATATTCAAGTTACATTTTTTCTCCCTAGGAATCACATGAGCCGTAATCTTAAAATTTAGCTGTTTTAGGTTTCCTCTTTCAAAATTTCAATGAATCGACGTTGAAATGAATCTTAAGTTGCTTCTCCGAAAAAAAATTTTTGAGCTATTTTCATTCATATTCCTTCTCACCACGAGCGAGAGTGAGGGATAAACAAAAGAAGATAGATATTATCGTATACCCAATTAAAAATAGTCTACAACCAGCGGCGGATTTAGCTGTACGCAAATACGCAAACGCTGACTCGGCCCCAATCAATGTGGGCCCCAGCGTGTAATAACTTAAGCTAAAAAAAAATTGTAAATACTAAGCTGAATTGAAACATGGCATCAAAAAGTGTAGGTAGATGGAAATCAGCAATTATATGTACATCATAATTACCTACATACATGCATTTATAGGTAACCTACCTAAGCTATACATTGGGTATATTTTTAATGTGATTACATCGTATTTTATAGGGTCCACATCTAAGGTACCCACTAAGACAAATAATCAATTGATGTTCGTAAGTTTACCAGAATTTGGTGTAGGTTACATCCAATTAGAAATTTGTTTGGATGCAAGGCCCCGAGTGGAGGCCAAAGAATTTCTCAGAAAGCTCGGCAAAGAAAGGGTCAAAAATCTGAAAAACTGAAATGAACCCATTAGAAAATTTCAAAAAAAAATCCCGCTAGTGCATGAATGCATTATTTTAAAAACACAACAATTTTACAAAAATTTTGAAAAAATTTTAAATTATTAAAATGACATAAAATGACAGAAACTCAGTTTTCTCCATAATGCGACTAACGAACGGCTGATTTAACGATATCTGTGATTTGTCTACTACAATTGATGTTTTTGCAAGTAAAAAAACTAGAAATGTGCCAATAGAAAACTAATACTTAATTATTCTTCTGTTGTTTACCAAAATACATACTTTATTATACTTTTATTACTCGTATATTTGTACATGACTTACTATATGACATAATATAATTTTACTTGAAAAAAATTGAAAAGATGAAATTCCTATCATCCAACAAGTTTATTTGAATTGAGTTTTTTGCAAGTCTATAAAATTGGGGGGGTAAAATGACCAATTTTTGAAGCGGGCCCTGAAGCATTTTGCTGACTGGGCCTTTTTACCAAGATCCGCCACTGTCTACAACGCACAGATATGAAGACCTACCCAACCCTTTCCTTTCCCAATTAGGTAGGATGTAATACTACCGTATTTGATTAAAATCTCAGGTAAGTAATAAAAAAAATTCGAGCAGCAAATCAATCAACGTTTTACAATTGAACTTTATTGGTAAAAAAAAAAATAAATAAAAAAGTAAGATTCATCTGGTTAAAAGTTTGATCAAAGTGTCAAAATAATAAACAAAAGTAAGCAAGTAGGAAAAAACTAAAGGGAAAAATGAACGCATTTAGAAAATGAAAACGACAAGAACAGTGCTACTTGTCTTATTTACCATAAACGTTACTTGAAATATCATGACATTTAATGATGGTTGGCGTTAACAATAAAGTACACGACGTATACTTACAGAAATACGAGTTTCATTACTATAAGCGTATATATTTCTACTTTTTCACTATAGCTATACATGTTTTAAAAATGACGGATGTAAATAAAATTGGAAACTTATTTTTTTTAATAAATTTCGGTTTTTTAGAAAAATCATGTCATCGCTGATTTTAAATACGCTTCTTCGAACCAAGCTTCGAACTGATGTAAATGAAAAAATAAATAAAATCTTAAAACGGATGCTTGAGTAAAAAATTTTGAACTGATTATAAAGCTAAGAGACTTTTCATGGCGAGGGGATATTTATTGACAAATATAGATAAGAGGTAATTGAAGAGAATACTTCACAAACATAATTTTTACGTTTGAACAGCACATCAAATAAATCTTCATGTAGCTTTTTTGAAGGGTGTAGAGTACCTATAGTTGATTAGACAATGCATAGATACCGCGCTAAGCAGTTCTAAAAACAAAAACTCTACCTGCCATTGACAAATAGGCAACTCTTGTAACTTAAGGCGGTGCTTCGGAAAATAAGTAGGTAATTGCGAAAAAGTTGATTTTAAAATAAAGAAATGGAAAAATAAAGGCTAAATGCCCTTAAACAAAGTCTCTAAAACAATATATTGTAATTTTAAATCATTTTGTTGCGTTATTTTTGAGAAAAACACTGCCAATGAAAATTACATCCTATTTTCATTGGCAGTGTTTTTCTCAAAAATAACGCAATGAAATGATTTGAAATTATAATATATTGTTATAGAGACTTTGTTTGAGGGCATTTAGCATTTATTTTTCTAATTTTTTCAGTTTTTTATTAAAAAATTAACTTTTTCGCATTTACCAACATATTTTACGAAGCACCGCCTTAAATGCAATGAAAACTCAAACTTGGATAACAAAAGGTATTACTGCTTTACACATAACCACATAACGTAATAGCACTGTAGAAGAAAATGTATTAGGAAAAAACAGGACAAAATAACCGAAGTAAGTGATTTTTTGGACAAGTAATAATTATCTATGCATGAATAATTATACTCTCTTGGTGAAGTGAAAGTAACAATTATCTAAAACCTTGGTTGATACATTTTTGATTTTTGTGATGGTTTTCATAAGAAGAAAATTTGTTCTCATATTTTATGTTTTAAATTCTATGAACCAAATTAGAAATAAATCAAGATTTTCATATTGTATGAAAAATTTAAATCATAATCGCATCTATAATGATTAATGAAGGAAAGAAATTTCAGAAAACAAGGATGGAGAATCAGAGATGTATAAACTATAGTTTTATTTTGTAATACATTTTTCTCAGTTTGAATTCACTAGTAGTTTATTTCGGTTCATCAGCAAAAATTGAAACATCGATGTGTGACAACTGTTACATCAACTAAAACAAAAAACAAGTTAGGATGAATAAAATGCCTTCATATTCTACAGTTTCAAGTCAAATACTACGAACTGAGGCCGAATCATGCTGTATAGGTACTACGACTACATCACAGCGAAAAAATTCCAAGAATGAAAATATAAAATAATGCATAACAATCGCAGAATATAACATATACTCTAATTCCACAAAATTATCTTATCTGTAATAGACTTCAAAACAGAACACATTAAATCATTAATTTTCTCTAAAAAAATAAGATGAATAAATAGCATTAAAATTAACGGAACTCTATAGACCAACAGAATAAAAAATTTAAAATTTAAAGTAGCTCTTACAACTTCGAATTCACTTCACGAAATCTTCACTCCAATCTGGAAGAAACCATGGACCTAAACATGAAAAAGAATTATACGATATTAGTTTCTCAAACATTTTATTCATATCCTTATAATAATTTAATTTATTGTTCTATTTTAAAAATATTAATTAACAATATTAACTCGACTAAAATAATGAAAAATTTAAAACAATGCAACCGAATTTAAAAAGCGTAGTTGCCGGAAATGTCGAGGAGTTTTAACATTTTTGTTGGCTTCGGAACCAAATGGTGAATTTTTAAGCAATATTTTTTGAAGCTATGTCGAATCGGTCTATTTTACTGTACTTGAAAATTTAAATTTTATGCTGGTTTTCTTACTAATTCGCATATATTTGACAAAAATATAATAATACTATAAGAATTTATAGTATTTAAAAGAAAAATTCATTTGATTTACTTCATAATTTGGAAAAAATACTATATTAAATTTTCCCTTCAATGAATGACGCTCCTATCAAGTGATTAAAATAGGTAACACTCGTTCATAGAGCAAGAAAATTGGCGCAATAAGTTCGGCAACTTTCGGCACTTCGCATAAGCATTCGTGTAGCTTATGCATAGAAAACGAACGTTATTTAGTTTTGTTGCTTCTAAGATTGTTTGTTAATTTTAGGTAACATCTCCATTAAAACCGGCATTATGTCTGACATTAGTAAAGAAGAATTAAAAAAAGAAATAGCAGGTAATATATTAAAATTAATGCATTTATTCACAATAATATCTCATAATAATGTGTTGGAAAAACACGAATTTTTATTGTTGTGTTTACAATTTGTATTTCTACAACAACATCATAGTAATGGCTACTACAAGAATAAGACGCCAATATGAGAAATTCGTGTTTTTCATCAACCACGTTTGTGAATCGTATGAAATCTTGGCATTTTATGTGCTACGTTGTATCCTATAATTCAAAATAATGTTTCTAATGTGTTTGCGGCATATATGACATGATGCCTAACGCTGTTTCCACAAGCACATCATATTTTTTTGCGAAATTATTTTAATTATTAAAATTTCATTTATTATAACGTAAATACTCTCATCCTTGTTTCATATCGATATTTCTCATGCAGTATTTTGATAGTAGATTTAAATGAAATGAGTATTTCTTGTAAGTCCTTCTCACACATTAATTACTTACAGCCGTTTTAAAAGACGCTGATCTCGCCACTATTACCTCTAAGAAAGTAAGACAAGAAATTGAAAAGAAACTCGATATTGATCTCGCCTCCAGGTACGTCCATTCTTATAAACTGTGTTCAACGCGTTTTGGCTTATTAATTTAATTATTTCCTTTTGTAGAAGAAAAGAAGTAGACGAATTAGTTATGGAGTATATTGATAACGACAAAGGTAAAAGTAAGAAAAACGGAAACGTTGAAGACGACGAAGAAGAAGAAGAAGAGGAGGAGAAAACGAAGAAGAAGATGAAGAGGAAGACGAAGATGATGAAGAAGAAAAGAAACCCAAACGCAGCGCTCCTAAAAAAGCAGCTCCTCCGGCTAAGCGTAAAGCCGCTTCTAGTGATGACAGTGAAGAAGCCTCTGATGATGTAAGTTCATTTATAGGACGTGTTAAATAGGTGAATTTTTCACATCTTCAAAACAATAACTGTTCGCATTATAGGAAGGCGATGATGAATATTCTCCTAAAAAAAAATCTTCGAAAAAAGCTGCCGGTAAACGTGGTAGGAAGAAGAAGGGTGGTTCTGACGATGATAGCGATGAAGATTGGGGTAAAGGCAAGAAAGGACGTAAACCAGCAGCGAAAAAACCAGCAGCAGCAGGAGTAAGCTTGATTTGATATAATTCGTTTTTATATTTGAGATATTTTATGTTAATCTACTCGTTTTTATTTCAGGGTGCTAAGCGAGGCGGTGGTGGATACACCAAGCCGGTAAATTTAAGTCCCGAATTAGCCGCTCTTGTAGGAGAAGAAGCTATGCCTAGACACGAAGTAGTGAAAAGAGTATGGGCTATAATTAAAGAACGTAATCTTTATGTAAGTTGATGCTTTCAATTTCCATTACCTCTTGGTTGGTTTATATGATGAATAACATTTTTTCTTAAATTTCTTACAGGATCCTAAAAACAAGCAGTTTGCCATCTGTGATGATGAACTATTAAAAGTTTTCGGTAAAATATACTTTTTTGAATTATTTATAAAATTTACAGCAAACTTGATAATATGTGTTATGCTTGCAGGTGTAAAGCGTTTTCGTACATTCGGAATGATGAAATTTTTGAAAAATCATTTTGTAGATTAAGTTTGTTTATTTAATTTCCGTGTCTGCGACGCTAGTATTTTTTCCTGACTGTGTTGTACTTCTAGACATATAATTTTTGACCTAAACGTTTGGGTTGTTAACTTTTTGTTCACCGTTGTTTCTTTGTTCTGTAAAAAATTTGATAACTCTTTAGTATAATCCATTTGTCGCTATACGTATTCTTAGAACGAATCATAATGTGACATGCTAACTCATGCGTAATAGTGTAACATACCTTATTGTACACACGGTCATTCGGGTTTCTTAATATATTTCTTTTTCATTTTGTGTATCATGTTTTAACGTACGCTATTTTGATTCTGTAGCGCTTTTATTGTTTAACTTATTATTTATAGTAAGTTGAGATAAGAAATACTGTTAAGGTCGTATCGTGTAAATCATCTTTTGCACTAGCGTTATAATTTCCTTCTCCCTTTTTTTTTATGTTATAAGTTAAGCAGTATGCATTTTTACATCTAAGTTTTAATTTGAAATGAAGCAAAAGTTTTAAATATTATTTGATTGTATTCTTAGTCAGGCATATTTCTCAATAAAATATTGTGTACGGATAATGTTTTTTAATTTTCAAATCTATCAAGATGAGATTATTAATAAATACCTCACGTGGTTTCGGTTGTTCATTATTCCAAGCAGGGACGTACCGAAAGGGGGGGAGCTTCCCCCCCCTTGGCTTTTGAAAAGTTGGTAAATTTGGAGTTTTAGCGTAAAGTTGGTAAATTTGACCACTTGTGCAGTATTATTACAGCTATTTTTACATCATTTTTTGAAGACTAACACGAAGACTGTGACATCTTATTTAACATCTTATTTGAGCAAAAAAAAAAGGTCAACAGTTGGTAAAATTTCATGGTATAAGTTGGAAATTTTTGGTTTTCTCCCCCCCTTGAAGAATGTCCTCGGTACGCCCCTGATTCCAAGGGTATTCAATCATTTCTCAATTTGAATATCAACATTTGACTCGAGTTTTTGCAGAGACTATTTTTAACACTTGAATTCAATACTCAGCATTTTACATATGAATATATTTTTCTATGGCTAGAATTATAATTAAAATTTTTAACAGTTCTAAATTTATATAATTCAGTATTTTCTTTAAAGCAATCATGAAAAATATTTTAATACTGATGGAATACTAGTTGTTACCTTCGAAATACATGAAGGTGTTTCAAAACATATACTTGTACGTGACATCTGTACTTGGGTATTTCATAAAAGAGTTTTGAAGATGAAACCTTTCCACAGTTCCCTGGACCTATTTTGATAATTTTTTTAAATTTAATCTGTATCTTTTCACCTCTAGTTATATCATAAAAACCATGTGAGAACGTGTAGAAAGCAGAATAACATCGAAAATTTTCTATCTTCCGTTTACACCATCACATTTTGAGAACACTAATTCCTCCTTCATTCCAAAATCACAACCTATATGGAAGTTTAGCAAAGAGAGTACTAATTACTACAATAATTAATCAACTATTAACTAACATTTCATAGTTGGCTACTATTGGTAAGTTAAAGTCCACTGTTAGTTACTGCTAATAACTAATGATCCACAGTTAGTTACTAATCGTAGGTAATAGAGTAATTGTACATAGTCTGTTACTCTCCATAACTAATAGTTTATTGTTAGTTACAAATAGTAACTCATAGTTTTTGAAACTACTATTAGTAAACTTCCATATAGGAGTGAAGGTGGAATTGGCATACAGTATATTCCACATCACTAATAATCATGATGAGCTCACATTCATTAAAACTGTGTTTGATCTATTTTTAACCAAGATTTCAGGCTTATATTTTGATATCCAACTAACTTTCACAAACGAAATTTCACCATTCGAAGTCAATTTGGTGAGAAGTGGAATATTCAGGAAATTTCACGATTCAATTACTTCCTCAGAAAGCTTTTTTTTGCCAGAACTCCTCTCTAAGTACGCTTATGAGGTTGAAATTTGCATATTTTGGGGTCCTCGATGACTCGCTCTTTCGTATGAGATATCAACAAAAATTTCGAGCCATTTGCCTCCTCTCAGTGCTCTTTTGAAATGCGAGTAAACCGCTGTTCTGGGAAAAAATATATCAAAAAGTTGAAGATTTGCCATATGATTACAAATGACCTGAAAAGCAAATATGAAATCCATCACTTCACTCTCAAAATCGGATAGGCTGTAATAGCTATCCTTTCAATTGAAAACTCAACTACAAAATTTAATCCCTTTTTAAGTTTTTAAAAGAATAGCTGCTAATATTTTTTCTATTCTTTATACGACTTGATAAAACTTCAGCAAGCAAAAAATTTGAACTACGCAAAAATAATTTTTGTTTAATTTATGATTGAAAATGTTCATAAACTTGACTTTTGAATATTTAAACAATAACCAAGCCCGTAATTAGAGGGGGCAGGGGACTGAGCAACTCTAGAAAATTTTAAGCTTCCAAAATAAAATTTAGTATTTAATAAAAAAAATGCTAACTAACAAAAAAAAAGATGATACACTGCCTAGGAGCCTGGCGATACTTAATTCTATTTTTTTTTTAATAATTTTATAGAATTAAGTATCTATTTACATTGACACAAATTCTTAATATAAATTCTGCTACTCTTTCACCCCTGATAGACTTCCTTAAAAAGTGTATTCTCTTCCACAGAATCTAATAACCTATTCCACACGTACCTTTGGCCTTAATGTAAGTCCATGGCATGTTGAACTAAATTTAAAAAAAAAAGGTAAGTTGAGACAACATTTTTCAATATTGTAATCATGACTTTTTGGGAAATCAACTTCAGCACCAACTGTCCAAAAAGGTACAACATAAGTGTTTCAAGTTTCAGGCCCATGCCTATATCTGAATCAATCAATGAATCAGCGTGCGAGTTAATATTTCGGTTATATAATTGAAGGTTTTATTGATAGGCTCACTATGCTTTGAAAAAGACATATAATTATGTTTAAACAAAACGTACATTTAAAAAAATTCATTGGGAACACTGATTTTATAACATTATGAAAATCAGTTAATTAAAAATCTATCATTACTATTTAATATACCCTCGGCTTTACTAACGTGCTTCTAGCCTCTATAGCTGTACACAGCATGGAAATTTTAAATAGAAATTGCTTTACAGCAGATGAAAAAGTTGGAAATTATGATGCATGTATGTCCTACAGCCATAGCTGCCGTACACGACACGGACAAAAAAAAGTGGTATGTAATGATAGAGAAGTGAATAGCAAAATGTGAAGCTCAAGAAGTTGAAAACTATTCCCAATTTAAAAACTATGGATGATTTAAACTTTGAATTTAATAATTCTATTGGCATCATCGAAATCAAAGATGGATGAAATGGATGCGACTGCTTAGGAGGCGCTCTTCTTCTAGCTCTATAATTTTTCTTTCAATATGATGTTTCTAAATTTTTTTCTTCTAAATGATTGCAGAGACCTGGCACAACCATATTTTTTTTAATTTTAGTTCAGATGCACCATGATCAGAATTTTTTATTTCGGATGTAAGAAATCAAAGTGTATTTGCGACAAATACTTCTACTCCTTGTTAGAGAACTAGGTTGGTGATTTTTTTCAACAGGATTTCCTTTATATGGGTTATAAGAATGAAAATATCCACACATTTTTCTTGGGAAAATAGATAGAAACAAATTTCAAAAGGGAAATTGAGAAACAATATTAAAACAACGAAACGTAAAATCTTGAGATATATGATAAAAAAAAAATTTCTCATGAAATGGTTTTTAATATTTCGTTATAAAATCATTACAAATAAATAAATGAAAAAAAAAAAATGGAAATTCACTTTTATCACAACAAACAAGGAATAGAAACATCGAACATATTAATAAAACAATTTTACCATTCATTAGCGTACAAATTTACTGAGCAACGACTCGAGTATTCACTTTCAGCGAGCAAAGAATATAAAACACTTTCGATTATCATTAATTCTAAATATAAATCTTTGAGGTCGCTTTTAACCATATAAGCAAGTTCTTTCAGTAACCAAAAAAATGAATCGGAAAAATTGGTTTCAGCTAATTCATTAAAATGTTCATTCGAGATGCCTCTGTGACATTCGTGGAAAAACCAATATTCCTTGGATGGATTGTAAATTTTAAATACTTCCCTGACACTTGATGGTTCAGAATTGACGAATGATTGGCTATAGAAACGAAATTTTTTACATCTCTCATATTTCGTTTTCCCTTTAGTAGTTCGAGGAGGATCATCAATAACGTCAACAGGCGTAGCGACGTATGCAGGTATAACGGTGGTTTTAGAAACAACTGGTAAAGCGGATTTAGCTGGTTGAAATTCTTCCATATCTACTTCAGCGATACCGTCAACGAATTCAACTTGTACATTATAAGAACTAGCTATATGGCGGCACCTATAGAAAGAGATTCAGTTGTTAAAAGAACGAAAGATTGAAACTCATTTGCAAGTAGTCGATCATTTACATTTCTTGGTTGATTAAAAATAGTATCGAGTGGTACTTGAAATTATCCTCTAAAATACTTCTAGCGCTGTCTGGAATCACTTGAGGATGGTTGAATAACAAATGATTTAAATTAGAAATATGAGGAGTCAACGATGGTGGAAAGTCGATACTCGAATGTTTATCATCACCGATAATTTTTTTCAAAGTTTGTTGAGTAGTGGAAATAAAGATCGGATCTATGGCTGAAAAAGAATATAGAAAAAATAATGAAGATGGCTATTAATTTGAAATTTAGATTAGAAGAAATGATCTTTAATTACCATCAGAATTCACCGCGTAAATCGGTTTCACTTTATCCCAGTATTTTTCGAATACTTCGCTGTTGTCGATTCGACCTTTATATGCGTGCATGTTCACTACAGGGTCATATTTAGACAATATGGCTTTACGACATTCTATATAATGAACCCAAGAATTCCAGCTGAATAGCAAAGGAACCTCTGTATTCACAGACTGATTCCTCAAACTGAAAATCAGTAATTTATAATTACGAAAAAATGAAAGAAAGGAAACTATAAGTAGCCATGCAGGATTACTGGAGCTGAGTTTTTAATGACGCATGTTTAAAATTTTTTAAATGCGTAATAAACATTAGTTGAGTACTACGCCCATCAATTTTGCGTAATTTTCGTCAACCAGTACTGAAGCATACAATTTGTGAAGTTTTTTTTGTGAACGAGTGACATATTGGTACCTTTGAGAGGTAATAATTAGAAATGATTTTTGTTTAAGTTTAAGAGAGGTAAAATATCGTGATTGGTAATCATTAATTACGAACGTTTACATGAATTACGATATAACGCAAACAAACGAGAAAATTAGTTTTTTTTTTTTAGAAAATTGCTGAAAACTGACAAATTTTTCATTCAACATTTTTCAATCTTCAAGCAATAAAATATTACTCCTGAACTCAAGAGAAATTTGAAATACCTGAAATTAATTTTTTTAATTTTTTTTTTTTAACCACAAAAAAAATTGAAATTTTGCTCATTTCGGGGATGTTTTCGATCTATTCGAGAAATGAAAATTTTTGTGCCTTCTTCCCAGGTCACTTAGCACTATTATATTAAGTGCACCTGAAGTGATCGAAAAAAATCACATATTGGCCTCCCAGTGAGCATATAAATGCATAATTGTGTACTCATTCATTTAAGTAATTTGAGCTTTTCAATATTGTTTCGAAATCTCAATTAATGGACCATTTTAGATCTATTATAACATAACCGTGAAGGATTATAATGTTGTCCACAGTGACCTAATATACCATGCTGAACTTCCCAGAGGCATATCGTAAGACGATATGGCCGATTTCAGGAATTGTATGACCCAATTATCCAAATATGGTTTTTCACATCAACTTCTCTCTCAGTGCATGTAGAAGACCGAACTCTTTATCACATTTGAAACATAATAACCAGGCCCGAATTAAAGAGGGAAGCTGGGGAAAGGGAGATAGCTCCAGGCCCCATTACTCGGTGCCCTTTAGGTTCACAATGTCATGACTTATGCATTAAAATATATTCAAAATATTATTGAAGAACATCACTTTCCTAATGTTCCTTCACTATTATGAAAAAAATAAAAATAAAAAATAAATAAAAAATAGCAAATAAAGAAAGTATATGGTTGTTAGCATTCCGATATTAAATTATTAAGGGCTTAGGAAGATATATAAAAAATATAAAAAAAAAGAATTCTCAACTTCTCGATAGATTTTTTAAGTATTTAATTTTAAATAATAAAAATTTAGGGAGATTGGGAAGAATTAAAAACTAAGAAGAAAAAAAGAACAACGAATGATTTTAAGTTTCTCAAGTACATTTTGAAAATTGTAAAGCAGCAACATTTTTAATAGAAAAAATTGAAAATTCTCAACAAAAAAAAAATAGAATACGTTAATGATAGAATGAGTAGGGGAGGGGGTGGGAGGTTATATTACAGACATTGTGAAGGCCAAAAACCGTCAGTAGGCTGGTCCCACATTACCTTATTGTGGCTTATACAATAACCCCGCCACAACACTTGCGAAGATGGATTTGGAAAATGATAGAGTTATACACCCCACTAATCAAATGATGCAAATATTTATCAAATTTGAGGCTTTTCAAATTTTTCTTGCGTTCTGATCGTTCGCCACTTTGAGCGAAATTCAATGGCTTAAATTAAACAATATAAATACCAAGAAGTTCGAATTTTTTAAGGGTTGTTCGATAAGAACAAAAAACATCCCAAGTCAAAATCTCCTTAACAATCCATTTTTCCAATGAACTTATGAAAATAAATTTTGAATATTTCGGTGTTCTTATCTCATTTTATCATATCATGTGATACAATGATAGAAAATTTCAAAGTTTCAAGAGTCTTTGCAGGCTCTCGAAATTTAAATGAATTATTAATTTGAATTCAATCAAAATTCAGAAAAAACTTCTCAATACCATCATGATATCATGAGCAACCTCTGATCGAATTCTGAGCAAGGTTGTAATAGCTCCTGTTCATATTAAAAACTCAGCTAAAGAAACAAATACAACAATATTCACTTATTAATATGATCGGCAAACGCCGACTGTTTTCTTTCCGTCAATCCATCTAAAGAAAACAAAAGCTTAAAAGAAAACAAAATGTAGGCCAGCACACGACATTCGAAATTTGGGAATACTCTGAAATCATAATCCTTATAATTCATCTTCGGTTGGAAAACATTCATTATTCCCTGAACATATGTAGTAAATCCATCTATAAAAGTACAATCGTTATTCTTCAAAGTAACTTCACTATAAACAGAAAAAAACGTAGAAATACGAACTTGGTAAACATAGATCTTCACAATACCTTTCCACCAGTTTATATAAATTAGGTGAAGGCACAGTATGAATGTTTAAAAGTCTAGTAAAATTTTTAATATCGATTTCGTATCCATTTCGATTACACTGAAATACCTCGGCTCTACCTTCGCGAGATTTTTTTGTTTGAGGAATAAATTTTTCTGGTTGATTCATGGAAACACGACCTTCAGAAATCCATCTACGAGATGCAATTTCATATAATACATGTCAAAAAATACGTAAAGATATCTTTGGCATAAAAAAATTACCTAAGAATATCGCCTAGCAATATATCATCTCCGATTAACAACAAGGCGATGCGTATCACAGAGATTAATGTTGCTTTGGTGACAACCATGTTACCCTCAACTATGGTATTTCTTTTGCTATCATGCATTCTTCTTACCACTAAGTTTCTCACCCTAAGCATTTTTTCACGATCACTTAGCTTTGATGCAAATTTAACCGTTTGGAGTAGATTTTTCAGGGCTTGTTGAGTAGCCGATTTAAACGAAACTCTGAAAACATAAGGTATCAAGAGTACTTCTACAACTGAACTGAACTTGAAGCTCGATGTTCACTTACTTCATACGTTTTCTCGATTTACTTTTCTTATCAGATCCGAGGGTGAGTAGAGATTCGTTTTGAGAAAAACTCTCGTTAGGGGAAGATTCACTCAGTTCGGTAAGGGCTAGTTTACGCTGCAAAATTAATTATACGTGAAGATGAATTATTAATGAAGATAAATCTCAAAGAACGGATTAGTACTTGTTTATGTCGCAAGCTTCGCAAAGATGAAATGGACCTATTGTGAGATGAGGCAGACGACGAAGAATCTTCTATGTCGGGTACTTCTTCTGTATCCCCAAAATTTGCTGTCATTTTAGACTTACGTTTAAACATCAAGTCTTTGAAAAGCGTTTTACGTAAATTCGGTATTCCGTATAAAATTTTAGCATCACTGTAACACATTACGGGCATCAAGATTTTTTTTTTTTGGTTCGTAACTAATCAAGTCACAAACCTAGATTTGAAACCTAAAGGTAAGAAGGGTAGTTTATCAGTCTGTTTGGAGAAAAAAGCTACATTCGCTTTCTGTAAATAATTAGCCCAGAGCTGGAATGCAATAACTCGCAATTGCGGTGAAGCACCGAGTTCAATAAATTCTTGCACGAAACCTTTCAAAACAAAATTACACGATTCCCAAGATGTCAGTTCTCTATCTAAGAAGAAATATGAAGCAAATGAAAAATAGCCAAAATATGATATAATATGATGCGACGAAACTTCTTCGATATTTACTAGTAACTGCGCATTTTGTAATAATTTCTTCTCGTTCTTCTTCATCAACTCTTCCCTGAGCTTCGCTGTATTCAAATAGCTGCTCTTCGATTTCCTATAAAAATGGATAAGAGAGATCGACCAAATACAAGGTGAACAGAAATTTTACAACTATATTTCATTAGTTATAATTAATGTGAATCAACAACAATGGTAATAGTAATATTGAAGCTCCTATGAAGATACTAACACCGAATTTCGAAAAGTAGTGGTTATCTTAAAAAAAAGAAATAGAAATAAAAATGTCTTTACTTGAGATTGTGTGTCACAGTTCGAACAAACAAAATATCCTGACACTTTAGTGTATGATGTGCAACCGCATACTTGACAAGCGGGGAGTCCTGACATTTTATAAAATTTTCAAATTGATCATTTACTGCATGACAACGGAACAGAAATAAAATTAAAATATATTATTTTTTCCACTCATCAAAAAATAAAATAATTATGCAAAACTTTCTACACACGTGATATGAAATAATACTGAAAAACGTCAAAATAGCTCCCAAGTTCAGTGTTACCAATCTTAAGAAATGCAGATTTTTCGTTTTTGAACGAATTGCATTACCCAACCATCAAATGAATCGAATTGATCATGCTTCCTGTAAAAAAAATTGAATTACCTATTTTTTAAGGACTCGGCACATCACACTCCTAGCGGAATAACATACAAATAAACTCTTGAAATCTAAAAAGACGATGAACGACAGAAACGACGAAAGTAAAAAGTTTATACAGGCAACAACCATAATCAAAATTCTTTCATCTATTTTTCCAATTGTAATGAACTGTAACCTTCTTTCAACATTGTCATGAAATCCTGCAGATATTTTTCAACTATTTTCATAGTTTAACTCACCATAAAGTCAACTTTTACGCGCTCACGTTGAATGATTAATACAGCATCTGAACAGATTTCAAGATGCTCGGGCAACGCAAACAAAAAAAATTGGAAAAATCGATAACTCAAGCATCGAGAATCCAAATTCCATCTATTGCTGTAACCCTTTGTTTAAATATATGAAACATTATTCACTTCCTATCATTCGATGCAAACTCTAGTTACTCATTGCTATTAACGCAATAATCGAATATTTTTCTCAGAATCACAAGAAGTATTGAATACCCAAGACTGCAGAAATAATAGTGAATTCATTACTCTTTGATTTGAATAGCAACAAAATACAAGACATAACGGTGAATCTTCGTTGAACACAATCATAATAGAACAAATTTGAATAAAAATGTTCATCTTTCAAACTGCATTGGCAATCACGGCTTAAATTTTTAGTTATAGGTACTTGAAAACCAACTTACAACCCAAAAAATATTACCTGAATTTAGCGAAACATACCATTTCCGAGTCAAACTTTCATCCATGACTGACCAGAATGTAGTACAGAGTGAATGAAGGAGAAGCCTTGAAAACGAAGGTTTTTGGAAAAAGCTATATTGTAGTCCGCAATTCAGACGACAAACGATTTTAAAAAGTCTCGAAGAATTTTATACCTCAATGAATCTAAAGGTTAACCTCATAAAAAGAAAACTATCGCCACTGAATTGCTGGCTACGGAAAAATTTAAAAATTATAACCAAGGGGAAATTTTCATACCTCATCATACCTACCCTATGTTTGCTCCGCAGTTATCTTCTTTAAAAATTTCTTCACACAAATTTTTTTATTTAATGGCGACAATGCAGTACTCCTAAATAGAATTAGGAACTGCCGTGAACACACAACGACCTTGAAAATTATAGAATTCAAGATTATTATTTCAATATATATAAAAGTACCTATTAATACCCAAACGAATGAAATTATTTTAATGGATAATCGAAAAAAAAAATTAACATACGTTATGTTTATGATTCAACCTTAATAGAACTGGAATGATATCAAACGATCTGAAACATTAAAAAATTATAAAGTTGCTTTATTGCAATATTATACAAAGCTTGTAGAAATTTCATATCTGTATTTACTATGTTTGCTCACAAATTTTCATGAAATTACCTTTTATATACAGCGGCGAAAATGTACATTTATACTTTAAGTATAATCTATTCTTAAACTTACTTATTACAACTTACTTCCAAACATCGTACCGCAGTAAATGTGAATTAAAAACCTTTCGATACATTACCATACTTACACAGTTACACGGTAGAACTGATGATAAGAAAACGATTATTGCAATAGTTCAGGAGGCAAAATATGTCGTCAAATATTACGTTAAATAATTTAAAGTAGATTATACGCAGTTGATATTTTTTACCTTTTTTCTCCGTAGCTACTTACTTTTTGCCTATGATTATATGGTAAAATTTTAATAATATTAAGATGCATTCCGTAATTAGAAAATTTGAAATGACGGAGCACCAATTTAAAAGAAAAATATTATGAATGGTAAATTCTACTTAAACGATTTAAGGATTAAAATTCAGTACTTACATATTAGCAAATGTAAAATTGTTTTGTACACCGCACATTCTTACTGCAATACGAAAGCAAATGTTTTAAAGTACGATAACGATATTACCAGTGGTATCGATTCGAACGCAATTTCATAAGATTGACGATCATGGAAAGAAAAATCATTCCTCGCCAATACATAAATAAATAGAAAAAACATAATAACCATCGAGCCTACTTAAATAGTGCTCATGGACATTTTGAAAAGAGATCAAACTAAGATATGGTATGAAAATGCGTTCGCATATTTCAAACAAGTTACACTATATGAAATAGTATCATAAATAAACTCAATGTTTACACTAATCAAATTATTATTCGGCTTGGGAGGAGGACGAATTCAAAGATACACCAGATTTTTCGTCTTTTTCTTCCTTGATATTTCCAGTCGAATAACTATATTGGAAGTTAGAGTAGTCCGGATAATCGTCAGGAGGTTCCATTTTAATTCTAACCTTATCTTTTGAATCAACAATACCTCGCTTACTTTCTCTATCACGATCCCTGTCTCGGTCTCTATCTCTACGATCTCTGTTCTCTTTATCTTTGCGATCTCTTTCGCGAGACCTGCTTCTTTTGCGTTTCCTGTCTCGTTCACCATCGTCTCGTCGACGATGTTCACGAGAACGACTACGTGATCTGCGTCGTTTTTCTCGACTCCTGCTTCGAATGGACCTACGGCGATCTCTTTCAACATCTGGAGCGCGTCTTCGTTCTCGTATTGTGGACTCTTCTCTTTCTAATCTGTAGCGTTCACGTTCCCTTTCGTTGTCTTCTCGTCCAGAATGTTTGAGATTGACATCAGCTCCACCGCGTCTAGTACCGCCTAAGCCACCGCCAAGTCTTCGTGGTAACCAACCTTTAACGGTGCGGCCACGCTCTACATCCACCAACACCCTTCTACCATCAATTTTCTTACCATCAGCATGCTTGTAAGCAGTATGCATGTCGCGTTCGTGTTCGTATTCAATAAAAGCATATCCCTTGGGTTTACCAGAATTTGCATCGTGAACTAGCACTATTTTGCGAATGGGACCATACACTTCGAATTCTCGACGTAATTTGGATTCCGTAGTATCATAGTTGATTCTAGCTACGAAAAGTGTTTTATATGCGTCTGTGGTAGCGTTACGTAGATTGTGCGGGTTCCATAATGCGATTTCTTGTTCTAGTTTGTAGGCTACTTGCTCAGCGCGTTCTCGTTTTCGTCGTTCTTTTCGTTCTTCACGTGTTTCAACTTTGACCGGAGGCGGTGTATCTTTTGGGTCTTCGAAATGTTTGATGAATTCAGCAACTCCCACGTAACCGCGATTCTTTTTCTCATATGGTAACTTACCGGTAGGAGGTAAATAGCGAATCGGATCTCTTGGGTTGAAAAGAACTAACAAGTTAGCTGGTAAGAACTGCGTCATTGTTTAAAATGCTAGTTACCTGAGGATGTTTTTACGTAGAGGACATTGATAACTTTTCTTTCTCACCGACGGGCGACGACTACGTTCGTAACATTAAGTTTAAAGTAATATTGTTCAAACAGAAAATGAATAGACTAACCTGATTAGTGAATTTTTAAAGTGAATTTAATTAATTCGTCAAAGATATAATAATCAATTTAAATAAAAATGATGAGTTACTAACAAAAAAACTCAAAATTAATTGTTTATTTGCGAACTAATAAATTTTCTAATCAGGATGTGGCCAGGTCACAGTACGAATTTCAGACTCAGTAACATCGTGAACTAGGTTCCGTTTCGTTTCGAGGTTTCGATCTTTCGATTAATGTTCGTGACGACACAAATAACAAGTAGGTAAAAATAGTGAATGATTCGAAATAATTATTACGAATCATTTCACTTTTGTTGTTTTAATGTCATTATTCTTTGCAAATTTTAATTTTTGTTTTAATTCAA
The DNA here is from genome assembly GCA_009761765.1 of Phenacoccus solenopsis. Lineage (NCBI taxonomy): Eukaryota > Metazoa > Arthropoda > Insecta > Hemiptera > Pseudococcidae > Phenacoccus > Phenacoccus solenopsis. The sequence continues at coordinate 18,192,814 of CM019755.1, read as the reverse complement.
ATTTTTATTCATTTTTTTGCGGTGGGTTCAATCATAACGCAAAGATCACTGCGTGAGCAGTAAAATATTAAGTTCAATTACACTACGGGGTAAGACTACTTATTTCAGATAGTTAATCATTTAATTCCTCTTCATAGTAATTTTATTGTAACGTTATATGCCATTTCTTAATTCTTAATTTGCAAGGCATCCTAAATTTTTAAAAGGCCTTATTCCCTCAAATTGTTATCGAATAAAAAGAAAATGTATGAAAAGGTATACATGTACATATTATGCACATAATTACAATAATATTTATTAAACTAATTGATGTAATTATCACCATAAATACCCATAAAAAGGTTCGATTATATTCAAAATAAACTGAAAATTAGAATAAACATGATTCCTATTGGGTAAAATTTATGAACTATGAATAAAGAAATTCTGAAAAATTCCACCAACAAATCTCATGTTATTATATTCAAATTCGATAAACTAGTGAAGAAAAGTGAACCTTTAAAACTGGGAGAGGGAGGGAAAAGAAAAGCAACTTGTCCCTGGGCTCGGGTTTCTGAGAGGACTCGGAAATATACATTTTATTCGATTTCAAACATTTTTCGCATCATTAATTGGATTTTTTTCATCAACATTTTTTCGAAATTTTCATTAGATTTAATAGAAAATTTTATTTTTGTAGCCTGGCTAATTCTAGTTTTTCACGATTCTATGAGTTATGAATACTGCGGCATGGATAGGCTCATATTCTTCAACTATTGAATAAAAATTAATTTGAGAAGAGAGATTTCTACGTGAGGTACATTGTACATATGACAAATACTTCTCTTTGATTTCTAACATCATAGGTATGCTAGAAGGTATAGAAATAAAAAACTCGTAGAGTAATCACGAAAAGCTCTTGAGCGTGCTCTTCATCTTCTTTTACCGGCTTATTTTTGATTAAATGTATTTTAAAGTCGTTTGTTTTGGGAAGTTTGAGTAGTTCATCTTGGCTATGAAGTATGAACAGTATCATTTGGATTTTTCTGTTCATAATGCTGTGTAGATATGTATTATCGAAATATCTTTTGCAAATTTTTCCATCATTCACTCATTTAAGTTGTTCCTAATATCATGCTTTAAAATTTTTTTAAACCCAATATTTTCAGAATTTTCATACCGATTTCAAAAGCGAAGTCAATATTTTCATCTATTTTCACGGTACGGGTACATAAAGCGTTATTTTTTCCCCGCTGGGTACAAAGCAAGGCTACAGACGATTCTTTTCGTTCACCGTTCATTACGTCACCTAAAATTGCGTAGTGGGGGAGTTGAAAATCGCTCGATTGAATATTTGAATCTATTCGTTCAGTTCAACTGTGTGTTTCGCCTGAAGTGAGTATGTGAATGCAATGTTCAACGTTCAAATTTTTGTACATTTAACGCGTGTGTAAATTAATTTTTTATTTATTCGAACTTACAAATAATTAATTTTCTTATGCGGTTTCAATGATTTGTATCTCGACAATTTCAAACTTCTTTTTCATGAATTGATTTTTCTTATGATTGTAAACAGTGGAATCTTCATGTTCCAGCGTAACTGATAATAAATTCAATTTTTTATCAAAACTTTTGGAATCCGCAATTAGAAGTATTGCGTGATTCTCAAGTTTGAAGCAATCGTTTTACAAATTTCTAACGCAATTTAGTTGTTTTCTTTATTATTTGTGATAATATAGCCGATATTTAATGACTAATATTTGTCCAGTTTTTGAACCGGTTGAAGAAAATTCAATTTTTCCTCGGCGCTTTTGTGGTAAGTGTTTAGCATTCCTTACAGAAAGTTTATTGTTATCTAAATAAATGTCAACTTGATCAGGTTAAAATTTCAGGAGAAAGGACACCCCAGTATTGTAACTCACCTTAGTTAATTCCTATCAAAGTTGGCTCAGCAATGAGCTTCAAGTATTATTAGGAATTTATTTTTTAGTTTCGAATAGTATTGTATCTTCTCAACGGTACAATTACGAAAATCGTATCTTGCTGGTAATTCCAGGAAAATTATATCGATACTTACAAGAATACGCCGTTATACGAGAAATGTTGATTCGAGTAACTGGAAACTCGCAGATGTTATTCAATAATTGGATTTGCTTTAACCCACTTCAGTATTCGTCGATTGAAGTTGCTATGTATTTTTTAACGACAGTTCAAGGATTTTCATAAAAACCAAAGCTTTTTAGGGCTTTTGCGTCGATTAGATTAAAACTAGCGATGGTATTCGCATTAACCGAGGTAGAGTTTTCGAATGAAAAAGTAAAGCGATTGGCGCCATTTTGGGAACCACTTGATGAGAAAAAACAATGGAATTAAAACGCCGTGTAGAGGTACTTGAATATTGAAGTCTTGTCAGCATTGACAAAAAATTTAAAACCCATAATCGATAACCTTAAAAGTTGTTTGGCCAACGAAGAAGAAAGAAATTCGCGTTGTTTTTTTTTTTTCAAAGCGAGAAAAAAAAGATTATACTGGTTGTTTTTTTTTCTCTTCGTCGACGTAAAATTACGACTTTTTCGCGTAGTAAAAACGTCAGTGTACTCGTCGATATGTTATCTAATCTGAGTGAAATCTAGATATAAGCTTTTACTTTCATCGGTTCTCGATGAAGTTTATGAAACGCGAGCCAATTTAAGCTACGATCGTAGCCATTTGGCTGGAAATTCTTACCCCTATTTGGAAGTATCTCGTACGCGACAGCATGAGCGCGTTGTTTCCATAAATTGGAGATATTTGAAGTATTCTCTACCGGTTATTCAAGGATATCGGTATGTGCAGATTCATCTATCAATTTCTTCCTCTATATGTAGCGGAAGAGTACGTAAGTATTATTAAACGAAGAATAATACGTCGAGAAGAAATTGAAATTTTTTAATATTCCAAAAAGGTATTCACAGTATTCACCGGTAATGGTGATTTATTGATGACTGGAAGTTGTGGAATTAAAAAAAGAAGTGCCCTATCCCTGACCCTGTGTCGCTGTGTCGCCCTTAAATACGAACCAAGCTATTAATAATTTCGATGTTAGCGATTTGTAATTTAATTTTCTTTCTTTCGGTTATTCTTACGCGATGGTACGAATTTCAACGACATTTTTAGCGCCGTGCTATGACTTTGGAAGTTTTTTATGACTCATTGTTAAAATTCTTTACAGTTGGAGGAAAAATTTGTCTCTTTATTGGATGAATTAAAGCTAACAGTTTATCTCGACGAATCGATGTCGTTGACCCGAAAAAATGTATATTGTTATTGCCTCGCGTTTTTGCCATTTTTTCTCATTTTTCTTCCAGCAATTTTGCTGCAGTACGAATTTTTTATTCGGTATAATGTCGATAAATAGCAGCCATTTTGTAGGGATGTGGAAGTTTTCGAACAAGTTTAAATAAAGCGAAGAATTTCGTATTCGAAGTCAACTATACGAAGAGTTGCCGAGAGTTGTGATTGGGCTCAGGGTGAGATTAATCTTTGGGCTTCCTTTGAAAAGTTATTTCCATGGATCGTTTCAATGGAAAGTTGGAAGGAAGTTGAAAACAAATTTTCAGGCATTTCTCTCAATTTTCAACCTCATTTTCTTATTTAGTCATTTTTACCGTTTCGGTGATTTTTGAAATTTTCTGTATGGGGTACAATGGACTATAAAACGTTGAGGTACATGCCACTTTGTACAACCTAGTTATACATGAACCCGAATTTTTGGACTTATGCTTTTAGAAAGTTAATTCCAATTTTTTTGCCAAAAAATTTATCTAGAAATGGAAAATGGTTTTAAAAAAAACTAAATATTTACAAAAATTCAAAAAAGGTCTCATAATAAGAGAATCTATGTGTTAAAATATTACATGTGTAGTTGTTCAACAGTTTTCGTAACGTTGCAAAAATTTTGAAAGAGTGTGGAGTAGGGAGAATTTGAAACGCAGGTGTTGAAATTTGGAATAATGATTCTTTTTAGTTTTTTTTTAATGTTTTTTATATTTTTTAATACTATTCATTTTATTCAATTTTTGAACTATATTTCATTTTTTGACAATTTTTGTTTGAAATTATTATTTTCAGGTAATACGCATATTTCATTTTTATGGATTTTGTTACATGTTTTTTTTTCAATTTCCAATATTTTTAATTTCATTCAATTTTTGATTAAATACTTTCTTTTTTGAAACGCGTGTTACTACAGTCAAAGACAGACGTGTACTCCTGCGTTCAGTGCATCTTGTTTCGTTTCAACTTAGTGACTTTATCTTATCAACTAAATTTATCGTTTATTTCGTGAATACGTATGTGATACACATCGCCGTTTAGAACGTCCTAATTTTTCAAATAATCTTCATTTTTAGATTATTTTTATTTTTTCTTTTATTTTTTTCTTTTCACGTGATTTTTTTTTGGAATATTTCTTACTTCAGCAATTTCTTTGCTTCTTTTTTTTTTCATAGTTTGTTATAATAGCGTCTATAACTACTACGGTTTTTACGCCACTCTCACGGGAAAGTTAGTTCAGATGAGGTGGAAAAGGTTGCTTCAATTATTAGACATGTTTATTTTTCAGTTTTTCGACATTTAAAATTTAGAATTTCTTATTTTTCTGGACATTTTGTTTAAAATTAGAATTTAAAATATTTTTTCCTTATTTTAAATTTTTGCATAGTTTTTATTGTTTGACATTTTTTTGTTTTTGAGTAGTTTATTTTCTTGAACTAATTTTATTTTTTTGACATTTTTTCTTTTTCCTTAATTTGTATATGTTTCAATTCTTGAACTGTTGAAAGATTTAATTTTTTTTGAGATTTTGAGCCTTTTTATTTTCTGGATTTGAAAATAAAAAAAAATTGCATGTTTTTTTGATTCATAATGTAATTTTTTTGTGCTATATGTTGCAACTTTGACCAAAAACATGTCTGAGAAGGAAAAGAGGGCTAAATTTGTTTCGTAAAGATGTGACTGTTTTTACGAAACTGTCCTTCTCTTTCATCAGGCTTGGGAGCACCTCTTTTTCACTCCCGCTCCATGGTTCTAGTTATTGTTCAAATTTTGGAAGTTGAAATAGATTAATTTTTCTCACTTTTTGTACAGTTTTTCATTTCTTGACAGTTTATAATTTTTACTTATTTTTTTGGTTTTGAACAATTTTTTTTTTTTTGATTTGTTATGTTGGCCTAAACTTATTTTTATGACATATAAATTTTTTTTTCATTTTAAAACGTTTTGAAATTTTTGCTAACGTTTAGTTTTTCAATTTTTTGAACAATTTTTCATTTTCAGTTTGAATTTTTATTGAAATTTTTTCCTTTAGTTGATTTTTTAATTTTTTCTTTTTTGGAGTACATTTTAGCCATGGATTTTTTTTCATTTTGAAATGTTTTTTAGTTTTTGATTTTTTTTTATTTTTGAAAATATTTTTTGTATTTGTGTTTTTCGGTTTTTTTCATTTTCGGATTTTTTTCAAATTTTCAGTATTTTTCTTTTCAGACATTTTCATTTTTGAGTGTAGAAAATTTTTTTGTCTTGCCTTTACCGAGTATATGGTCCCGAGTATTTGTCTCATTTATTCTCCCTTCTCCCTAGTCCTTGTGGTACTGAGAAGAAAAGTAAAATTGAAGAAGGAGGGACAATCTTGCTGAATCTTATTTTACAATTGGATATTACAAAAACATAATTAATGATGTTCACGCCTCAGAAGAAACCAACATTACTGACTTTGAGAAAATTTGGGCTAGAGGCATTAGTCTGTAGGAACCACCACCACGTCCTCACTTGGTTTAGCTGAATTACACCCGTACGATGAAAACTTGAAACAGATAAATGCCTCGACGCGTCTACCTATCGTAGCGAAAGTCGGTAGAAATTCGGTAGCAAAAATTTGATCAATAAAGAAAGGAATTCAGTTTTAATTTTACCCGTAGAAGAATGGAAAATAAAGCAACGCTTTTCTGCGTTTCCGCAAATTTGAAATAATTTATCCGACGAAAATGTTGCTTTTAAGTTGTAGTCAAAGTTTATGAAACAGTTTTATCGTTTCGCATGTATTCCGGCATAGCGGTGTATTCTAAATTACCTGCTTAAATTTCGACAATATGGTTGTGACGTAGTTTCTGCACGACCGTGGTATAAATATTTGTTGTAGTGTGGAAAAAGCGAGAACGGTTGTACGTGTGGCGGAAAGTTTTTGAAAGTTTTCATGGCCTTTTCAAGGCGTCGAGATGATATTCTTTGGCGTTGCGACAACCTTCAAATATGATTTTATTTATTAATGAAGGAAGAAAAGGTTTTTGAGTAATCATGGTTGCGAATATCGTTCGAACTTTTGGTGATTTTAAATTTATCGAGAATTGTGTACCGGTCTCTGTGTGGTCAGATAACCTGTAATCAAGTGCCTGAAGCGATATGGGCGAGTGTAATAAATGATTACGTGTATGTTACGCTATTTAATTACTTGTTTCGACTTCATTGATAGTGTAATGAGCGTTAAAAAGTCGACTGAATTTTTATTACATGTGTAAACTGGTTTGAGAGAAAAAAGAAACTTTTGCATGTGCAGGGAGGAAACATGATATATTATTTCGTTGTGTGTGTTTGTGTGCTTTAGGGTGAGTAATTCTTTTTGTAGTATTTTGTCACCTTAGTGCGAATTAGAGAGTGGATTTCATCACTTGACTGTGGGATATAAGTGCTTGAAAATTTTCACATTAAAGGGTAGTTTATGCTGGACATAACGCATAGATATAATGCATAAGCATAGTACATAAGAAGTTGGAACAACGCAAATGAACAACTTAGTTTATGCTGCGCATAAGATAATGTTACGCATGGACATAAGGCATAAAAGTTGACCCAACTTCAACTTTTATGTCTTATGTATGTTTGTCCTATGCGAAACTGTGTTATCAACTTATCATTTGTGGCGTTGATTAAACACGGTTTTGTAGCGGTTAGTGTGATTTTTGATTGAAGTTAGGTTAAAGTAGATACCGAAGAAGATGAAACAGATTTCGATCTCCTATTAATTACATTTGTGGAAAAATTTAGTGATAGTTTTCGTATTTACCGAAAAAAATGAAGTACATGATTCGATGAAAGAACATCGGTAGATAAATAAAACATCAGCAGATGAACATAATGAATAAAAAAAATGTAAGCAGCCATGCCGCATTACTGGAGCTGAGTTTTTAATTGGAGCTTGTTTTGATTTATTAACCTTGCTTAACCGTTCATGACTACAGGCCACACCCAATACCAAGTCTGAAAACCCCTACCCTATCCTTTCCAAAAACACTTAAGAAGTTGAATTTGGCACAAATGTAGTATTTCTTGCCATGAAATAATCATGTGAACACATATTTCTCAAATTATAACTATTTGAGGGTCCTCAAATTATCTTCAAATCTTGATAATCCGCCATTTTGGATCCATTTTGACTCAAATTTAGGTGGTTATATTCTGGTCACAAACTAATCCTACACACAAAGTTTGACCATTCTAGGCCGATTTGGTGATGAGATATGGAAGATTCATGAAATTTCCTGCAGCAATTTCCCCTCCAAAAGCCGTTTTTTGCTCTAACTCCCCTCCAAAATCACTGAGGAAGCTAAAATCAAAATACGTTTGTCACTTGGGCTCATTTTATCATATGACACAGCAATAAAAAATTTTCGACCCTCCTGTACCCCCACCACTATTTTAGGTTGATAACCCCGCCTTCCCCCTCCAACATCATGTATGGAAGTGAATTCGGGATATAGTATACAACTTATCCCCAATAACCATATGAATTCATATTAATTACATTTTTACCAACTTGAGGCTCCTCAAGCTCTACTCAAAATTTTGATAATCCGCCATTTTGAATCCATTTTGATCCAAATTCAAGAGGTCATATTGTGGTCACCAACTAACCTCACACACAAAATTTGACCTCTTTAACTTGATTTGGTGGGGAGATATGGAAGATTCAAGAAATTTCATGACTCAAAACTTCCTCAAAAAGCCGTTTTTTGATCTAACTCCTCTCAATATGCACTTAAGAAGCTGAAATTTGGATATGTTAGTATCCGTGACTCACTCTTTCATATGAAATCAAAAACGAAAAATTTGAGCTATTTGCCCCTTCTCCAGCCCCCTCAAAATTTGAGTGATCCGCCATTTTGAAATTTATCGAAAAAACAAAAAAACTATTTTTGCGTATTTGCAAGAAGAGTTCCTCACCGAATTTTGAGCGAATTTTATCCACACCCGCCTGCGCAAGTGAGTGACACAAAAAACGCAATTTCTCAAAAACAGGTTTTTGCTAACTCGCCTCAAAATGCACTTAGGAAGCTGAAATTTAAATATGTTGGTGTCCGTGACTCACTCTTTCATATGAGATCAAAAACGAAAAATTTGAGCTATTTGCCTCTTCTCCAGGCCCTCTCAAAATTTGAGTGATCCGTCATTTTGAAATTTTTCGAAAAAACAAAAAAAGCACTTCTGCGCATTTTCAAGAAGAGTTCCTCACCGAATTTTGAGCGAATTTTATGAATACTCGCCGGCGCTACGCGTGGGGGAAAAAATATAGATACCAAAAAGTTGGACATTTTCCAGATGATTGATTACAAATGGTCTTGAACGCAAAGATTTGAAGACCCCACCCTCCCCCGATCTTCTCTTCCCAAATTAGGTAGGCTGTAATAGCTATCGTTTTTATTAAAAACTCAGCTAATAAATATGATACTCAATATATGAACATTAACATAGTGAATAAATATATAAATATGAGAAGTCGGTACTTAGTACCAATAATACATTAGTAGAAGTCTATAGCTAATGTTTATGATATACTGTTCTTGTTTGTTGAAAATAGTATAAATAAACAGAAATCTATAAATATCAAATCATTAAAAATAGTATAACACCTTGTATCATTTATTTTTTTCGAAGTAATGCTCCATTCAACTTTTTTAGTTTATTCTTCATCATCCGTCACTTTTTTCTTTTTATTCTAGTGTTGGAATAGGGAACGTAAAATTTTCACATAGAAGCAGTAAATTCGCTCATCCATTTCGAATAAATAATTGAGTTTCAAAAAAAAATTATACAAATTCGCCATTTTTCTCACTTTTATACCCTTATAAATTCTTATCAGTACCTTGTAACGATGCTCTAAGTCTTATGCTAATGTCCACTATAATCTACTCATCCCAAGTAGTACTTCTTATGTTTTAAGTTTGTGCGTTATGCCTATTGCTTATGTCCAGCATAAACCACCTAAGATTCGAGAAATTTTATTACTCAAAACTTCCTGAAACATGATCATAGCTACTTGAGGTTCCTCAAGGCTACCTCAAATTTGGGCCATTTCCCATTTTGGATCCATTTTGAACAAATTTTGAGTGTCGAGTTAGTGAGGAGATGTGACAGTGTGACTCAAGCATAAAACAATCCTCAGTAAGCTGTTTTTTTGCTCCAACTCTTTTTCAAAGATACTTGGGAGACTATTTGGATGTGTTAATGTCCTTGACTCACTTTTCCATGTTAGTCCAAAAACGAAAATTCTGAACTATTTGTCTCCTCTCCATCCCTTTTATTTTGAGGTGAGAGTGAAATGAAAAATAATATATTTATATTTGTAAATAATAAATTTTATATTATATAATTTTATTTATTTATTTATTTATTTAAAAATTAATTGCGGAATTTTACTAGGAGTCTTTTACCTTATTTTCATTAATTTTCATCCATATCAGCTGATGCTATGGGAAAAAAATATAGGTATGTATATTGTACCAAAAAATTGGACACTTGTTATATCATTACAAATGACATATAATTCAAACATATGAAATTCCCCTTGCCTACCTCTCCTTCTCAAATTAGGTGGGCTTCATTAGGTATTGTTTTTACTTGAAAACTCAGCTAAAAAAATAGGGCTCATTTTAAAATTAATGGAAAACTTTTCATATTTATTTTTGTCAACAAAGCAGTACCAGTTCAATATCAATTTTGTATGTGGAATCGCTCTATTCATCATTGCTCGATGGACGTATTACAGTGAGTCATTTGTTTAGGATTTAAACGTAACGTATTAATGAAATTATGATAATTCGTGAAATACCTCATTCATTCGCTAACGATTCGATTTAAATGTATGGATGGTGAGCGTGATATTCACAAAAATAATTTCAGCCTTAATTATTTATGCAATACGTTGAAAAGCTGGAATACCTAAAACAGCCTTCTGTAACTCCCCGATTTACTCTATAAGGTAGATAGCTCTTTCCATCGGCGTTTTCGAGCCAATTTTCGAATTACCACTGGACGCGTTAAATTCGGTGAAATTTATCATATGGGGAAAATGAAAAATAATTTAGCGAACAAACAAGGAAAATCTACCCGATGGTGCTGGCGAGCCTGGTCAAATCTGCTATAAAAGAAAAATGGTAAATGGTCGAGGGATAAGTATACGGTCATTAATCAAACGAGAAGGCGAAAAGATCGATATCTGACTCCGAACGTTGTGTACAAGGTGCATTTTGTCTGGTTTGAAAATATATAATGAATGACACCTCGACTGGAGGTGATTCGAAGGGGTGCATTAAGCGATCGATAATGCTCATTTAAATATTAATTTAAAACGGACGCGTTTATGACTAATGCTCTAATACTTAAATTGATCGGTGGCCGGTATTTTTTCACCGCCGAGTAATCCCTAGATTATACGAGCCTACTAATGTCCTTCGAGTTGACTGTGTGAATGAATTCATGCGTACTTGAGTCGCACTGGCCATTTGTTTTATATAGCTAGTTCAAGGTAACGTGAGTCATGAAAGGCTCGGCGAATTATGGTAATCTTAGGATCGAGAATTTTGGTTACTTTATTATTGGTTCCGCATTGGCGCTTGTGATACCGATGAACAGTAGTTTGGCCCGTTTTACGGGAAGTATGCGTGATGAGGATTCGAACGTCGGAATTGTAAATTTACAATGACGTCAGCGTGGTTGATTTGCGTTGGCTGGATGAAAACAGCGAAGATCTTCGTCGGTTCATTAGCACCAATTAACATGCTACGTCGAGTATTTACGCGAACGAACGTTATTGCGAAAATTGTGTTTTATTTGTCGCGACGTCGCTGATGCACTCAGTGAGATCACCGATTTGAATTACTGGTGTGGAAATTTCTCGAAAATGGTTGACCAATCGGCGATATTAGTGGTTTTGGACGAGTAGAAATTTAAATAAAAAGGCGTAAGTTGCCTTTTGTTTAAGGTGAAAATTTTATCGGTTAGGCAGGTTTTTACGCTCTTTAGTTGTGTCAGAAAACGTGCAATTCATCAATAAATTCGATTACGTCAAACAAATCGTTAAATTTGAAAATAACCTGTTGGCAAATTGAATTTTCATATGTATCAGGTGTTCTCAAAATTTGTTCGTTGCTTGGAAGAAATTTCAATTTCTTTTTATATAATCCTTTAGAATTGCTTCTGTGTGATGAGTATTCCATAATAAATATTTCTCCCCACCTGTGACCCTCTGCTCCTATCAGTTTTCTGTCAGTGATACTACATTGCATACTACACATTTTAGAGCAAATAGCATATCTTTATTCAAATTTAAAAATGAAATAAAATTTTTTGAAGTTTGTCATTACAACATAAACGAATATTTTTCAAACATTTTCATCAGCTCCTTAAGCAGTTTGGTTAGGCAAACTATTATACATGAGTGTCACTTGAATAGCCCTATTTGTGGAATGAAGGAGATTATATCAAAATGGAAGATCCTGCATATAGGGGAAACTGAAATGTTTGATATATTTTTGAAAATGCTCAATTCATCAAACTACGCGTCCGTTTTTGTTGAAAACTTGAATTCGAATTTCAAGGAAGCTGTACATAGTGCGAATCACTCAAATTTTGATGGGGGCTGGAGAAGGAGCAAATGGCTCAAATTACTAGTTTTTGTTCTCGTATGAAAGAGTGAGTCACGGGCACCAGCATATGCAAATTTCAGCTTCCTAAATGCATTTTAAGATGAGTTAGAGCAAAAAATAGCTTTTTGAGGGAGTTTTGAGTCATGAAATTTCTTGAATCTTCCATACTACTCACCAAATCAACCTAGAAAGGTCAAACTTTGTGTGCCGGGTTAATTGGTATCCAGAATTTAAGTTCTTGAATTTGGGTCAAAATGGATCCAAAATGGCGAATTATCAAAATTTGAGTAAAACTTGAAGAGCCTCTAATTGGTAAAAATGTAATTAATATGAATTCATATGATTATTGGCGATAAGAAGTATACTATATTCCTAATGTAACTCCATACTTGATGTTGATGAGGAGAAGGAGGGGTTATCGAGCTCAAAATGTGGTGCGGGTACACAAGATGTCGGAAAATTTTTATTGCAGTGTCATATGATAAAATGAGTGCGAGTGATTAATCTGTTCTAATTTTCGCTTCCCTAGTGTATTTAGTGGGGAGTTAGAGCAAAAAACTGATTTTTGAGGGGACATTATGTACTACAAGAAATTCCATGTATCTTTCATATCTCCTCACCAAATGGATTTGAAAAGGTGAAACTTTGTATGTGAGGTTACCTTATGACCAGAATATAACTTCTTGAATTTGGGTCAAAATAAATCCAAAATGGCGGATCGGGGTAGCTTGAGGAGCCTCAAGTTGCCATCATTCGAAAAATATGGGTTCACATATGATTCGCATGGTGAGAAATACGCTTTTTTTAGAAGTAACTTTTTAGGTGGTTTTAGAAGGGATGGAATCAGGGCCGTATCCAGAAATGGAAAATTTAGCGGGCCACTGAGAAATCCCATTTTTAATGGCGCAATTAGTATTAATCGGTCCAATTTTTTCTCTCATTTTTCAAATTATGGATTTGTAGAATTTCTTTTTTTTTTAATCAAAGTTTGGAAATTAAAGTGACCCAATTTTTACCTCAATATGCCCAAATACTCCGCGGCCCACTGAGATTTTCTCGGTGACTCGTTTTTCGACTTAGTATTGGGCGTGACCTGTAGGCATGAAGAGGTTGGCAATGGTATTTGTTAACCCGAACAAGCCCCAGTTAGTTTTTATGTACGTAATGCTCATGTGACTCATAGCTGGAAATGGATGAAAATTCGAAGAAATAACGAAAATGAAAATTTGAAAATAATCCAGAAATTGAAAAAGTAAAAAAAATTCTTCAAAAATGAAAATGTCCAAAAATTAAAAAATTGTTGAAATCAAATAATTCAAATATGTAAAGTGGAAGTTCCAAATTGAAAAAAAAAAAAAAACAAAAAAAACTAAAAACAAATATTTATTAGAAAATCGGTGAACTAACAAAAATTTTTTTCAGTCTAGAGATGAACATTTGTTCAAAAATTCAAAAAATCTATAATGGAGAAAAATGTTCCAATTGTTTTTTTTTTTCAAGTTTTTGTACATTGTCACTGAGATTTAAGCAGGTTCAAAGAGGTCAAATTATTCTTGGGCTTTGGTTTCCAAGAATGTCCAGCAATCAAAATTTTCACTAGAATTGAGTAAAAGTTGAAAGGGAGAAAGGAAATTCTGTTTGGGAAAAAAATTTGTTACTCCCTGCATAGGTTTTTGTGACCGAAAAGTCGCCATCAAATATCGAGAAGTTTCGAAGCACTATTACGCGTGTATGCATTACTCTTTGATAGGTTTTTATTACGTACGATCGAGCTTCGTTCAAGGACTCGTGTGTAGAAATTTACAACGTTGCGATGAAAACAAATAGTCGCCTCGGAAAATTTTGCAACGAAACGAAAAGGAAATTGATAACGATTACACTGAGCCTCGACGCAGCTTTCCAATTATGAAGGGAGCTTTAAAGTACGAATTTAAATATCGAATAGAATTTCACCTTGCTTAAAGTGACTATAATTCGATAGAAAAAGCGACGAGAAGGTTTTGGAATTAAATTTGATTTTCCCAATCGTCTCCATAAGAAGTAGGCGAGTCGATTGGTATAATTAAATGACGAAGAAATAATGAATTAATATTCATCGAGTTGCAATGCGATATGAACTCGATTTGAGATCGAAGAATCGCTAATATAGATTTATTTTCATCGAGTAAGTTGTACTTGTCACGATTTATTTAGGTGAACTTTCTACAACATTCGTAATGCTACGATGGCACGGCTGTTGAATTATTTACACAATTATAGATAACAGCGGTCCCACTTGGAAAACCGCGCGTATTTGTTGGCGTTATTTTTTTTCGAAATGATAAGTAGTAACGTATAATGGCTATTTTTAGTAGAAGTTGTAATTAAATCTATAGCTATTACAGCTCAACAGATTTGAAAGTAGGGGTCGCGAAACGGGGATTTCACATTTTTGCATCGCAAACCATAATGTAATTGCTCACTTTTTTTTCATTTATTTATTCTCCTTTCCTCTACGTTGTACCTAGAGATGAAAATTTGTGAAGTTCTAGAATTATTTCTTTTCAGGTTTTTGATTCGACTTGAAATCATTGTTCGCTGAAATTTTGAGAAAGGCTGAAGGAGTTCATGAAAGTTCAAAATTGTCGATTTTAGTGTTGTGTGATAAGATTGAGATGTGTACGTCAACAATTCGACGTATTCAAATTTCAGCTTCTTAAGTATCCACTTCCAAATACCCTTGAGAAGTTGAATTTACAATAATTGTAGTATTTCTTGTCGTGCAAAAATCATATGAACTCATATCCTTCAAATTATAGCAATTTGAGGCTCCTCAAATTATCCTCAAATTTTGACATTCCGCCATTTTGAATCCATTTTGACCCAAATTTAAAAAAACTTATTCTGGTCATCAAATAATCCTGCATACAAAGTTTAACTTTTCTAGGTCGATTTGGTGGAGAGATAAGAAAGATTCATGATATTTCCTGTAGCAATTTCCCATCCAAAAGTTTTTTTTTCCTATAACTCTCCTCAGATTCACTTGGGAAGCTAAACTATGAATAAGTTAGTCACTTAGGCACATTTTATCATATAGCACAATAATAAATCTTTTGTACCCCCACTACATTTTGAGCTCAATAATTCCTCCTTTTCCCCTCCAATATCATGTGTGGAAGTAAATTTGGGGTATTCTATACAGTAGAACCATTATTTGATGTTCGCATTATTTGAAGGCCAAATTTTTCCTCTTATCATTTGACACCTCGATTATTTGACAAATTTCGCTTCATTTCACACATGATGTAATGTAAGCGTTGAAATCAATCATCAAATTTAGCCCTCAAAATGAAAATTTCTTCCACCAAACTAGTGCAAATTACAGACTTTAAAGATGTAATTGTTTAAAAAAAATTTATTTTGTATTTTCAATCGTTTTACCATATTATTATATACGTAGGAAAAAAAATTCCTTTGCTTTATTTGTCATTCCTTTTATTTAACGAATTCCATTCCCCAATTGAGTCAAATAATCTACTCATCCCAAATAATCATATGAGTCCTTATTAATTACGTTTTTACTGATTTGAGGCTTCTCAAGCTCTACTCAAATTTTAATAATCCAACATTTTAGATTGATTTTGAGCCTAGTTCGAGGCTTCATATTCTGGTACCAAACTCATTCCATACATAAAGTTTGACCTTTCTAGATTGATTTGGTGAGAAGACATGGAAGATGTAAAAAATTTCATGACTCAAAATTTCCTCCAAAAGTCGTTTTTCGCTCCAACTACTCTCCATATGCACTTGGGAAACTGAAATTTGGATATTTTAGTGTCAATGACTCACTCTTTCATTTGAAATCAAAAACAAAAATTTCGAGTTATTTGTCCCTACCTCCTTCCCCCTCAGAATTGGAGTGATCCGCCATTTTGAGGCGTTTCGAAAAACCCAGAAAACATCTTTTTCGTGTTTTCAAGAAGAGTCTCTCACCAAATTTTGATCGATTTTCATGCATATTGGCCGGTGCTAGGCGGGGGGCATATATTGTATGTATAACTATGTGTGTACCAAAAAATTGGATACTTGCCTTATGATCACAAATGATCTGAAATTTAAAGATATGAAATTTCCCTCCCCTACCCCTCCTTCCGAAATTTGGTAGGCTGTAATAGCTATATCGTTTTTACTGAAAACTCAGCTAATGAAGATTAATATGCATTTCAAAATGATTTTTATAGACTAGATCAGATCTAATTATGTCCAGTTCGTGAAAGTGTGAAAAAATTCTCAAAATTGAAAAACACGTCGAGAAACGTGTATGATTTTTTTTGACGTTTTTCCTTGAGAATGGCGGCTTACAAAGAGACTCGAAATTATCAAAATCAATTTCAAGGTCATAAGTTTGTTTTAAAAAAATCTCGAAGAATTTGATAGGATACTGATTAGATATCTCCGCCTATATACCAAATTTCTAGTCATTTGGTTGAAATTGACGCGAGATAAAATTATTATTGTTTAAATCACGTTTTTCTAGATACCACACGCGAGGGATAACGTGAAAAAAGCAATTATTGCTTCAAAAATCATATTTTAGAAATATCGTTCACGTTGCTTAGTGGGTCTACGCATGCTAAATTCGACTTCTCGCCAGTTAAATGGTTCTGGAGAAGGAATACGCAGGAATTTTCAGGCTTTGAGGTAAGTATGGGTGTAAAAAAGAAATCATGTACATTATCTCTCAAATGCGAACAAGTCGAATTAACAGCTCAGTTCCAATCATGGGGTGTGGCTGCTTACGATTTGTTTTCTCAGACCATTAAATTTATTCGTTCGAAAACATATGTGAAAAAATAACGTCTGACATGGAACGAAAAAAAAAAAACAAAAAAAAAAAACGAGATAAAATAAAAAGTAGCTCTAGCGACCTGCGTACAATGTGCATATAAGACGAGATGTTACGCGATAAGTGAATGATGACGATTCGTGCTTGCTTATCTGGCGGTGTCGAGGGATTATAATGGTACACACGATAATTCGCGTTTAATAAGAACGACGTAAACAATTATCGCTTTATTTGTATGTACGGCGACAAACAAGCGAGGTTTGTAATTCGCGAGTTCGCACAAAAGAAGAACGTTCGCCGGTTGTGATTCTAATTCTAATTAAATTTTCGTCAGCAGCGCTACGCGAATGTCAATTCGTACGAATAGCCGAAAATTACGATCGCTGGTTACCTTGACTGTAGCCTATAGGAGAATTCAGTCTTTTGCGATTTTAATGAGGTATCTGTGAAGCCTTTTATTTTTTCTTCGTGAGTCCCCCCCCGTCGGCATTTCGGAGGAAGAAAACGGGGCACGGATGAAAATTTAATATGGCTCGGTGAAGTTGCCTGTGTAGTGCGAGATTACCTTGGTAAGTTTCGTTGATATCCAATTATATGAGACTTGTAACGTCGTTTCAATTCTATAACTGATGTTTACGTTGTCCTCGTAATGCTGGAGCTTACGAGTTTTTCGTCGCTAAGTTACCGCTAATGTTGGCGTATTAATCGTGTTGCTATACTGTCTTGTGTTTTGCGAAGATAGGAGTAATTGCGCCAGCTTTGCTATCGATGAGGGTACGTGATTTAATTTGTTTTTCTTTTTGAAGTACGCAATTAAAAATTATCGAAGCGATTAAATTAATTTGCGAAGGGTTGGTTTTTTCCATTTCGATGGTGGCTTCGGTATTCGAACAGGAAGGATATAAAATCATTTTTAAACGGATAAAAAACTTATTTTTTAGATTACCGAGAACTTTGCTGCTTCGGATTAAGTTGGTGGAAATTGGTATTTGTGTAATTTATAGGAGATGATGAAAAACATTTTTTTTGGAGAGTACGGGATTTTTAGGCAGTAAAGCTACACCATACAAGAATTATTCAATGAGAAAAATTCTCAAAAAATATTTTTTCATAAATATGCAGAAACTAACTCCGTGGTCATAGGTCATGAAGGGGAGAGTGTGAACCACAGAAAAAAAATTCACCATATTTCCTCTAGGTTCGGTCATAAGGCAAAAATAGCTCAGTGCAATTTTATTCTACACTAAATTATCTACAACTTTCATATGAGAATTTTTTTGCTACGACCCATGGATGGAGGGTTGGGCATCTTTGAAATTTGATATTTTAAGGGGCTCCATTACAGTTAATTTAATTTTGCTATGTGGCATTATATTTAAAAATGAAAAATCCATATACAGCGATCTTCAAATGTACGCCAACCAAATTATCACTCTGTGGAAGCCTCGCTCCCTTCTTATTCAAATATATGCCTATCTGAGTATAAATATTTTCGTGTGAATAAAATCAGCTTAATGTGGTACATAAGTATGTGTAACACGTCCCACTACATATCAACAATTCTGTGTAAATTTATCGGACTATCTAGGGTTTAAAAGTTAAGGAATAAGTCCAGTGGTAGGTTTGAAAAAAATGTTAACTGTTTAAAACTGTATTTCTCATTTTCACGCTTGACTCATATTATATAATTCAGTATTTTGTTTGAAAATCAAAAAAAAAAAAAAATGCCGAATTGAAATTTTTCTACACGTAGGAATTATTCGTAATTTGTTCTTCAAAAATCGAAAATCCATTTTTCAGGCATGGTTGTTCGAAATGCTAATTTTTTTTAAACACCATATTCTCCATAATCTATGAAACAGTGATTCGATTATAAGGTAAAGCAAGCTTTTTTCAGCTCCTCGGGGTTCTAAAGATAAAATTCTAGCCAATTTTTATCTTCCAGAGGTACTCAAAGTTCATGGCAGAATATTTAAAAGGCAGTAAAATAAGCTCTCTACGCATAAAAATCAAAACTTGAAAAACTGTAACCGTGGAATTTATGCCCCTAAAAAGGATGTCTCTAATTTTATTGTAGTCAGAGTACATAGACCAATGTTGTGTATTGTAATATTATGGTCAACCAAGCCATAAATTCTATGAAAAAGTGGTACATTTCAAAAATTGGGCAGTCATTGTCTTGAAAAATTATCGAAATTAGGCAAAACGTATTGAGAAGTAATAAAAAAAAAATCAGATGTATTTTAAGGAAATTATCAAAAATTTAATTCAAAAGTAATTACTTGACATTGATTCGTGTTAAGGTCGTTTTTAATTACTTAGACAATTGCATCATCATGGGCTTTAGATTTTGTTTAATAGTCGATTATTGTGGAGGGGGTGGGGGGAGTAGATGACGTTTGGGTACGAACAAAAGTATACAAAAAATTTTGTCTAGCAAGAAAAAAATTAAGTAGATATTTTTATGTTATCGGAGTGCTTCATTTTTTGCAACATATCTGCAGCGAATAAACTTGATAATTAAATTGAAAGGCTACTTGACTTTGAGAATAGATTCTCTACGCCCGCCTTATCACCACCAAATATGAAGCAGAGATGGCTCAATCGGGCAAAATAACTACGATGATTCACTTTACTTCGTGAATGATTAAATTATTTGATTTTCATCATTGTTTACTTTTTGTTCGTTATAAAATGTCTATCAAGTTCTGAAAATACATCAAGAGTCCCAAAATTATCATTTATTAGGGGGAATCCCTGAAAGGTAAGAATTATGTGAAAATTATTTTTGGTGTCTTAGAGCATTGAAATTAAATCGCATTATGAATGTGTTTCATTAATTATCTCGTAATTTAGAATTGATTTTTGGGAACATCTGGAATATTACAAAAATTGAGAATATTTTTGGAACCCTTTAATATCTGAAAAAGCTAAAGTTTGACGTTTTTTTTGATCATTTGCCACTTGAATATAAATCCAAGTGATAGAAGAATTTCATTTACCTCACAATTATGTTTTTGCCTTTAAAAAAAATCAGCTTTGCCCCAATGTAGGGAAGATTAATATTAATTATTAACATGGCAGGTTGAAATTTTTTGAGCATACTATTAGTTTGATTATTAGTTATTATATATATTTTTTTCATTTAACTATTTTTGATTTTTTTTTAAACTACAAACCAGAATATTCCATTTGACACAGTATGATGCTTATTAGCTGAGTTTCCAATAACAACGATAACTATTACAGCCCACCTTGTTTTGAAAAAAGGGGAAGAAGAAGGATGGCTTCTTCAAGCCTTTGCGTTTCGGGTCGTTCTGTAATCATCTATTTGGACCAGAGGTATAGGTGAAAATCGATCAAAATTTGGTGAGAGACTCCTCTGAAAAATGCGAAAACGGTGCTTTTTTGTTTTTTCGATGCACATCAAAATGGCGGGTTATTCAAATTTTGAGGGGAGCTGGCTGGCGAGGGGGCAAATTGCTCAAAATTTTTGTTTTTGATCTCATTTGAAAGAGTAGGTCATTGACATCAATGTATCCGAATTTGAACTTTCCAGGTGCATTTGGAGAGGAGTTAATTATCAAAATTTATGGAGCTTGAAGAGCCTCAAATCAGTGAAAATGTAATTAATATGGACTTCTAATAAAAAAATAATTTATTTAAAAATACATAATATTTAATTAAAATAATATTTACAAATAAAATTGATGATTTTAAAATATTTAATCTATATTAAAATAATTATAATTATATAAATAAATAAAATTTCAATCAAATAAAGTAAACTGAAGAATGAAAAAATTATTAATAAATTTTATAATAATTAATTCTATTATATTAAATCTTTTGAATAAAAAAATGTGTTTGGATAAGTATTGTACTATATTCCAAATTCACCTTCACGCATGATATTGGAGGGTAGGAGAAGGGGTTATTGGCTTTAAAATGTGGTGGTGTGCAAGGAGGTCGAAAAAATCTTATTGTAGTGTCAAATGATGAAAAGAGTCCTAGTGATTATCCTGTTCTGATTTTAGCTTCCCAAGTAAATGTAGAGGGGAGTTGGAGCAAAAAACTGATTTTTGAGGGGAAATTACCATAAGAAATTCCACGAATTTTCCATATCCCCTCACCAAATCGACCTAGAAAGGTCAAACTTTGTATGTGGGGTTACTTAGTGACCAAAATGTAACCTCTTGAATTCGGGTCAAAATAGATCCAAAATGGCGGATCGCCAAAATTCGAGGGTAGCTTTAGGAGTCTCAATTTGCCAACATTCGAAATATATGGGTCATGTGATCATTGCATGATGAAAAATACTGCATTTATTCTAAATTTACCTTCTTATGTGGTTTTAGAAGGGATAGGGTTGTGGTGTTTAAGTCTGGCATTGGGTGTGGCCTGTAGACATGAAGGAATTGACAACGTTATTTGCAGACCCAAACAAGCGTCATTTAGAAACTCAGTTGCAGCAATGCGGCATGGATGCTTACGTTACCTTTAATTTATTTGAATTTCAGTTCAAAAAAAATTTAGGAATGTAATGAACCCAACCAGCGAGCAATTCGTCAAAACCAAAAAGCTTCAAATTAAATAATAAATCAAGGAAAAAATAACAAAAAGGTTGGAAGCATTGCTTAAAGATGATGAAATAAATAAATTAAAATTTCCAGTTTTTAATACCTTCAAAACTAAAAGGAAGTAACTATAAAATTTTAGTACAAAAATTTCATTTTCAAAGAAAAACCCAAAATTTACTAAAATTAATCGCTGAATAATTATTTTTATTCCATATTAAAAGGAAGAATATTTCGAATTTTTTAATTGAAAAATTAAAACATTTGAAAAATTCACCATTAATAATTTAAGGTTTTTTCTCTTTTACCATAAACATAAAGTATGCAACTGATTAACAGCTGAAAAAATTCCTAATGAATCCATTACGGTTAATGATCGTTCTTATTAGTTGGGGAAAAAAACGCAAATTCTAGTACTATCAGATGTACATTGAAAGAAGATTTAATGTTTTAAGAATAGAAACGAATTTCTCGATGGCTTCATTCCGAAAGGGATACTTAATTACGAATGAATTTTTCAACGTAATTCTCGACAATGAAGTGGCTCGATGTAATGAACTCTTTTGCATTCATTACGTTCGAATATCATTAAGTGAAAAAAATTCTTTCTCAAAAACAAAAAAAAAATATTTAAAAAGTTCGCTTCACTTGAACATTGACTCAATGGTGTAGAAATTAGGACGGTCACGTTTAAACGCGTCGTAGCGAATTGATTTTGAAGGAATACGAAAAGAAGAAAAAAAATTTTTAATTATTTTCGAGTCCTAGAGAGTGAATTTTTTCCGCTCGTCCGAATGAAATATGAGAATTTTTGCGCGAATTCAATTTTTCCATTCGAAGCGCGCATATTCGATAGGAAAAAATAAAAGAAATCTAAACAGTCATCTCGTGCGGCTTTCTCGACATGGCAGAGGGGAAAGAAAGAAGTAAAAGCGTAGGAGCGAAAATGACATCCTGTTGAAGAAATTGTATTATCAAATTTTCGCATTATTACGACGGAAAGGATAATGCTGGTTTCAATTTAATTAGGAGCGCGCGGGAAAATTTTAAACTTGTAACGATGTAATTTCGCTTTTTACGCAAGTTGTTTTCGTTTCGACTGTCGCTATTTTGTGCTCGAAAGTTAATTTTGTAATTTGTAATCATGTTTCAAGGGTCTTTCAACCTATCGATTGTCGAATCAAACAACAAATGGAGTACTTTCGCTGGGACGAAGGCGCCTGCAGGAAAGTGTTTTTAGTTGAGTTTGTAATGAAAAGAATGGCTATTACAGCCTATCTGATTAGCAGAGGGGTTGGAGGATTTTATATCTTTGTCCATTACAATATGGAATAATTTATAGGAGTATTTATCTGTCTGTATTTTCTTCATTGTTTTTAATACTGTTGGAAAGTGGATGAAAACAACTTAAACTTCGTGGAAGGCTTGTGTATGCAAATAAAAAAATATATATTATTTTTGGAATTTTTATTGACTCAGAATAAAGATTTACTTGAATTTCCAGAGTGGCTAGAGAAGCTGAAACATTCTTCAAAATTTTCGATTATAGTTTTACATGAAGGGCCGCCAATATATCAGGGTATCGGATTTCCAAGTGAATTTGTAGGGCCAGTTGAAGTATAAAACAGCTTTTCGAAGAAGTTTTGAGCCATGAAATTTCTTGAATGTTCCATATATCTCCTCACCCATCAACTTGGAAAGCTCAAACATTGTCTTCATCCTTAGTTGGGACCTAAAATATGATTACTTGAATTTGAGTCGATATTGATTCAGAATGACGAATGATTAGAATTAGAGGAAAAGTTGAGGAACCTCGGGTACAGGAAATCATCTATTTCGGAACTTTATTGCCCGAAAGTTGCGTAGCTAGGGATTATTATTTTCAATATGTGGAGAATGCCACCAGCCCAGAGCTCTTCGCGGGAGGGGGAAGAAAAGAAGGATCCAAATTGAGAATAATATAGCCTATGCCTATAATTACATTATTTATGCGCGTATCTTCTCATATTCAATCATTTTTAATTATCATGTAGCTTATCCCGCCATAGGTAGTATGGAACCAGGATTGGAGACTAGTACCAACATATAGCTTAGCCCGCAAGTAGTTGCTTGCGCCTAGTCTCACTCCCCTTATGTATTCATCGTATGCAACCACATGTACGTGAAAGTACAACGTACAATATTTTTTAAAATTCAAGTGAAACTACTGATTTAAGTATCTAGGATGATAGAAAAAAAAAATTACAAAAAAATTTGTGATATACACTTTTTGCCTATCTTCATTTTTGAAGGAGCTACAATGATTTAAAATTTTTCCAAAATTCTTTTTTTTTTAATTTGACTAAAATTGTTCATTTAAGTACCGAATATCACAGAGAAAAATTTGCAAAAAAACAATTTTTATACCTTTTTGCCTATCTTTATTTTTGAAGGAGTTTCAATAATTCAAAAATA
Organism: Phenacoccus solenopsis; assembly: GCA_009761765.1. NCBI lineage: Eukaryota > Metazoa > Arthropoda > Insecta > Hemiptera > Pseudococcidae > Phenacoccus > Phenacoccus solenopsis. The sequence continues at coordinate 18,169,022 of CM019755.1, read as the reverse complement.
CTACATAATTTAGAATTATTGAAACTCCTTCAAAATTAAAGATAGGCAAAAAGGTATAAAAATTGTTTTTTTGCAAATTTTTCTCTGTGATATTCGTACTTAAATGACAATTTTAGTCAAATTAAAAAAAAAGAATTTTAGAAAAATTTTAAATCATTGTAGCTCCTTCAAAAATGAAGATAGGCAAAAAGTGTATATTACAAATTTTTTTGTAATTTTTTTTTCTATCAAAATTTATTCACCATTTTAAATCCATTTTCAGGAGTCCTCAAATTACAGTACATATGATTGAGGGGAGCTGGGTGGATCGATATGCTTATGAAAAGTGCGAAAGTATGTTTTGATCTTTTGACTCCCGATGAGCTAAAGTGTTATTGAAAATAATGATTTTTGCGCTATGTCCATCCTATACCCTTCACTGTTGTCCTAAAGTGAAGGGATGTAGAAAAAAACGGTTATTGAACTTTTCGGTATCATCGCAAACGTTTAGGTATAAAGTTTGAACCTTCGTGGATTAAATATACCTTATATATGTAATTTATTGAACTTTTCGGTATCATCGCAAACGTTTAGGTAAAAGTTTGAACCTTCGTGGATTAAACTTTTCGGTATCATCGCAAACGTTTTATAAAGTTTGAACAAAATGTTGAAAAAAATCGAAATTCCCATTTCCCTCCCCCTTCAAAATGAGTCTATTATGGAAGACATTCCCATCAAGCAATGCCTTTGATTATAAGTAATTACTTTACGTCATTATAAATGAACTATCCATTTCTCTTGAAAATGCGAAAAAAATCTTTTTTGTTTTTCCAATGCACCCAAAAATGGAGTATCACTCACATTTGAAGGGAAGTGAATGGAGTGCACACAGCTCGTATTTTTGTTTTCGATATCGTGTAAAAGAGTGAGTCAAGGACACCAACATATCTGAATTTTAGCTTCATTAAGTGTTAGTTGGACGGGGAGTTTGAGCAAAAAACAGCTTTTTAAGGAAGTATTGTGTCATGAAGTTTCTGGAATCTTCTGTGTATCTTCACGAAATCTATCTATTACAAATGTCAAACTTTGTATATGAAGTTAGTTTTGAACCAGAATATGACCCATTGAATTTGCAGCAAAATCGATTCAAAATGGCGGATTGTGAAAATATGAGGAGAGCTTAAGGAGCCTCAAATAACTAAAAATGTGATTAATATGAAGTCATATGATTATTGGGGATGAAAAGTACACTATATCCTTAATTCACCTTCACACATGATTTTGGAAAGGGAAAGGGGTTACCGATTTCCAAATGTAATGGGGGTACACCTGAGAACGAAATATTTTTATTGCGGTTTCATGTGATAAAATTAGCCCAAGTGATCAGCTTATTCTAATTATAGCTTCCTGAGAAGAGTTGGAGCAAAAAACTGCTTTTGAAGGGAAAATTGCCGTAAGAAAAATAGTTCCTCGAGTTATTTATATATTGATTTGAAACTACACTATGACCACACAAGTGAAATCCAAACTCATATGATCACTTAGGGCAAGGTCTACAACATATCGAACATTAATCTTCTCGATTGCGTTTGGAGGGGATATGTAAGAGTTTCCATGCTTCAATACCGAACGTGAATATAAAGAAATTGATAACATTATCTGCGAGTCCGACAATGAACATACCTCACTAAAAATTCAGCTCCACTAAAGCGGCATGGCTGCTTACGTTTTCATTGTATTATTATACAGTGGAATTTTAGCGACATTGGAGGACCGAAATTCGTAACCCGAAGCTTTCCATCGTACTCGTATGCCGGGCATGCGTCGAAGACGTCGACTGTTTATCGAGTCTGTTGAGCTTTAATTGTTATTGCTGGTTTTATTAAACGTTTAATTGCAACTCATTATCGTATTCTGATTAATTGCGATAACTGGTTAGAAGCGGAACTGGGTGCTGGAAAATACAAAATTTTCGGTATCGCGATGTAGTAAATTCGCATTCGGCGAATTGAGGTAATGGCGGTTAAACGGCGCTAAGGTCACGTGGAGAATTCACATGTTGATTCAACAGCTTGATAAATATTATGACGAGTTTGTCATCTATGCATATTCGGTGTTTATATACGCGTTCGTACGTATGTCGTAAGCGATACGAGTGGTTGAACGTACGCAAGTTAGCCGGTGAAATTATAATTATTTATCGTTAATTGGTACCTCGAGGTAGATATGACGCGAATTTTTTTACCACGGTGGATAAACGACGAGTACTAGAGGATTTGATGTGTTTACATACGAATCGAACGTAACATAGATATCGAGGTAATGACGAGCGTAGTGGAATTGATAAATGGTGTTTAAGATAATGGAATTTAGCTTCTCGATAGCTTTGAGGTTGCTGAAATAACAGGGTTAACATTTTTTACGAGTTACAAAGCGAAAATTATATAGCTAAAGTTTCGTGTTTTCTTTGTATGTTTCAGGGAATGGGTGTAGCCCACAAAAGTGCTTTATTTGAAGACATGAAGTCATCTTTCCTAAGCAAAGGGAACAGCGTAGCGTCATCTATTCCAACGCCAGCCCATCGTTTGATGGTGAAATCAACGTCTATGATACGACAATCAAGTTTTAGTAAATTGATCAACACAGCTGTCAACAAGAAAACCGCAAATGGTTAGTAACGCGTTTGATTCTAGCGTGCGTAATTTTCAAACCCTTTCCAAGTACGATACGTAATTTCCGGTTGAAAGAAAATTTCGAAAAATCAAAGGTAGTCGAATATTTCAACAGAATGTGTGTGGGTTTATCTATACATGACCTAAGTGGTATATCCCACGTCAGTAATTTATTCTCGTTTGTTTTGGCAAGTAAATTTTGAAGGAAAAATAATTGATAGTATTTTTTTTTTTATGAAGAAACAGATAGTTGGAAGGAAGTCGTATTTCGAGCCCCATAAATAATTCGCAGTAAAGTTTTGAAGTAATTTTTGAAAGTTGACGGAAAGTAAAATTGTTTAATTTAAACTTTCTATCGTTCTACAACGTTGTTACATATTTTGTAAAATTATCAACCGCTTACCTATACGTTTTTTCGCAAAATTGCATATTTTGGTGTATACTTAGTTGAACTTTGATAATATTAATTTTGATTATGCGGATAAAAGTTTATACATTTTTAGTTGGTAACCTTGTTTTAGATTACTTCGATGAGGCTGAAGCCTGAATAAAAAAATTCGTTTGTTATGATTTTACGTTGATTTGGCGAAAATAATTAATTTTTAATATTTTGTTGATGGATTTAATGAATTATAATCATTATAATTACTTCATTCGTCGAGTAGACAAAAATTAATTTTCGATTTTTCGGTGTGAATTCAAACAATTTCAACATCATTAAACGATTATGAACAATAATGATTAGCGTGGATCGAATTTCCTTTTTTATTCTTTTTGAAGAATAGAGGAAGAGTTTCGAGCAAAAAATATTCGCCGAAGGATCTCTAGAAAATGTGAAAAAAATGTTAGTCCTCAGAATTGATCGGAAATTGAGAACCCCTATCAAAATGAGGTTGAAATTTTCAAATGATTGATTTTTGGCTGATATGAAATTTTTTAGCATTCAAAAGTTATGCTATTTTTTGTCATCGGAAGGCTGAAAACATTCTTGAACGTTTATTTTTTCAAAATTTAGATTCTCTCGAATTTTTAAAATTATTTTTTCTTTTTTGTAAATCACCAAATTTTGTGTATTTGAAATATTGAAAATTATTTAGTAATTTATCGTGAACGTGCAATGTGCATGCTGTGTTAATGATTTGTAATGTTTAAAACTAACGAGACAAATTATGCTGGATTTTCACCATTCAGGAGTTCTCAAAATATAAGTCATTTCACATGAAACATCTTAATATTGCGATTCTGAAGCTAAGTTGTGATGCATTGGGAATGCCCGTGAAGTAAAACTTGATCCTTGAAGATCTAACAGGCCTCTGCAAGCTAAAGAAGTATCTCAATTTGGTGCGAGTTATGCAAACTCATTCTTGTAGATGGTACATAATACAAAATGGAACGGTATTTCGCCTATTGTGATTCTACCTCGAAGTGGAATTGAATAATAATGTACAGGTTACCTCAGTTTGCTGGCTACCAAAATTTTGAAGAGTTCGTTATTTCTTCGTGACGTCAAGAAATGTATTTTTACCCGGAATTTTGTGATTGTGTGTATACATCTCCACATTCTACTCCACTTTCGTACTGCCCCCTCTCAGAAGAAAATAGAAGCTTCTATTTGTCTGAAGATAGGGAGAAGACAGACTCGATTACCTATCCCTTTGTTGTACTATTCGGCCTTATTGACTTCTAAGCTTGTTGAAATACAAACCAACTGTGAATAGTTGAGCTGATGTTACATGAGATGATGCCCCAGAGAAGGCCCTTTATGAGCATTACTCAACTTATGAAACTGCATCACAGTTATTATATCAGTTGGCTTTAATTAGATACTAATTCATTGGTAGTAATGAGTCTTACGGGCAAAATGTGTTATCAGTAGTGTAGGTGCATAGTGCAATGGTACCACGTAGTTGAACTTATGAAATTTCGTAATTTAACTCATGATGTACACGTAATTTTTGAATTCCTCATTTATTATTGATTTTCGAAAATTTAAAAACTTCAGGAAAGGTCGAAACGCCCTGAATTTATAAAATCTCTCAATTTTTTCATCCCAAAATATAGCTATTTGTCGCAAAAAAATTTCATATGTATTACCAAAAATCACTCATTCTGTATTTTTCATACTTGAAATTCGAAGGCATTGTGGTAAGTTTTTCCCATCAATGGCATGACTAAAATATTTTCACATTTTCTGAGTCATTCTAAAACAAACCACATTGAAAAATGAAAGGAAAAAATTTGTTATTTTCACTTTGATTTAATTATATTATTTTTATAATACCAATCTGTAAATTATAGATAAAAGATAACTATAAGTGTTCAGTAAATTTCAAGTTTTTACTCCTTGTTTGTTTAGTTGTTCTTATGAATTTATAAATCAAATACGTTTCGTTCTAAAAGTTTTATTGTAACTTCATTGTATCTGCCGTGCATTCGTGCACTCTGCGTTAAATTGGTCAAGTCGGCAGCAAACGCGAAATCCTTTCTTCATCATTTAAAATAAATTTTTTTGACTGTAAGGCGGTTAAAGTGTTTTCGAAATAAATTTAATAATTATATTTCAAGTGAATAAAATATATTTAAAAGAATCTAATTCATTAATAATGATTTGGTTCATTGGTTGTAACTTGTAAATATTTATGCACCTATTAATGAGAATGTGTTATTATTGAAAAAGGAAATTTGTGATTTTGTTTTGTATGATGGATGTCAACTAATCAGTTAGACATGTATTTATTATGTACAGAAATAACATTTTTTAAGATATGAGAAAAGATGTCGACTGCAACAAAATTGAATATTTGTGTTCATACTACATAATTATTATGTATAATTGAAAATCGTCAAAATCATCAAATTTTCATGTATGATTCTAAGTGTTGAGTTAAATAATATTACAATAAAAGTTGAAATAATGATCTAAACTGTGAAATTCAAATTAAATTGATTTTTAAATTTATAAGAAACGAACAAAAAAAATGAAAAATGAAGTAGCGAAATTTACCATAAGAACGGTAATAACGTCGGTAATTCGCAGTATCGCATTACCCGAATGACGTAATAACGCAGCTTCTGTGCTTGCCCAACACCTCCTCGCGTGCCGATGGTATCAGCATTCTGTGCTTAGACGGTTGTTAGGAGTTTACGATTGAATAATGAATGCCGCCATTGTGATTTGTTCTGTTTTTGCTTTTACTAATTTTTCTGTTAATATTCGAGATTAAATCGATAATGATTTACACGCGTTTTTAAAACTATTATTAATGATTTTGATTAATTGATAAGTAGTGTAGCGCGATAATACTCGTAGTTCTTATTGCAAAATGGCAGGTACGTACACTCCTAATCGCGCCAAGATCAAAGGATTTTAGATGAATGTTGAGACGATGTGTTAATGCTTTATATGGTTCTCTTACGAATTAAATCGCTTTCACATTTGTGTCTCGAGATGTGTTTCATTTGGTTGATCGTTCGATTTCACGTAATGTGGAAGAAGAATATACGATGTGTAATAAATTCTTAATTATCTTGGCCTACGTCGTATGTCGCATTTATACTGTGTTCATCGCAGTTGTTTAATTGATTGTTAGCTATTTATCTCGAGATGGTTACGTTTAATTAAATGCATTGATAGTACGTAATGTAAACGATGTAGATACGAATTGATAGTAATGGAAATTTGTTTCAAATTTCAGGCAACGGTGATATTCAGTGGTGCTTCTCGCAAGTCAAAGGAACCTTGGAAGACGACGCTACTGAAGGTATATACGGTTATATTTGGATTTTAATGACTTGTTCCAGTGTTTTATGATTTTTTATTGTTACAGCCGACATTATATCTTGCGTGGAATTCAATCACGATGGTGATATGTTTGCTACCGGTGATAAAGGTGGACGAGTTGTAATTTTTCAACGTGATCCTAGTGTAAGTTTTGCCCTGTTTTTGTAATAATGGCGAAGTATTATTAACGATCTAATTGACGATATTTAATGGATTGCAGAGTAAAGATAGCGTCCCTAAAAGAGGAGAATACAATGTATACAGTACGTTTCAAAGTCACGAACCAGAATTTGATTATCTGAAGAGCCTAGAAATAGAAGAAAAAATTAACAAAATTAGATGGCTTAAGAGAAAAAATCCCGCCCATTTTCTACTATCAACTAACGGTTAGTTGGATTTTGTTCATTGATGATCGCCGTGTGAGAGGATTTGTGGTTTTATTTGCGTTTGTTTGTTTTAGATAAAACTATAAAATTATGGAGAGTATCCGAAAGGGATAAAAAAATAGAAGGATATAATCTTAGAGAAGAAGATGGCAATTTGAAAGATCCTAGTTCTATAAATCAATTACGAGTACGTGATCGATGAAATAATTTTCAAAGATTGCGTGTACTGTGATTCATGAATTCTCACATTATACGGTATTTCAGATACCTGTGATAAAACCTATGGAATTAATGGTGGAAGCCTCGCCTCGTAGAATATTTGCTAATGCTCATACGTATCACATTAACTCAATAAGCGTGAATAGCGATCAAGAAACCTATCTTTCTGCTGATGATCTTAGAATTAATCTGTGGCATTTAGAAATCACTGATCAAAGTTTTAGTATCCTTTGAAAATCGTTTAATGATGATAATCATTCAATTGTGTGAATCTAGACGATATTCTCCTTTATTCGACTTAATTTAGATATTGTTGATATAAAACCAGCTATTATGGAAGATTTGACCGAGGTTATAACAGCGGCCGAATTTCATCCTCATGAATGTAATTTATTAGTTTATAGTAGCAGTAAAGGATCGATAAGGCTGTGTGATATGAGAGCGGCGGCTCTTTGTGATAGACATTCAAAACGTAAGTTGGATGAATTTTTAAGTACATACTCAGCATGTAGTGCACAGCTGTGTCTTTAATCGCATATTTATGGTTTAAAATCGCGTGACGATTTAATTTACGAAATGATAGTTTGGTTGTATTCACATACGTTACGCGTATTTTTGAGAATGGTGTGAAGAGGGGTTTTGACATGGTTGTGGGGCTTCGTGTGATGATAAAATTAATGTTGTTGAGCATTCTTATTATAGACTTACCTAGATGGGTGAGTAGCGGAATAGCATATAAAGAGCAGTAGAGCTGGTTCAAAATTGAAAGTATGGTAAAAAAGTAAAATATTAGATTTCTAATATAACTTCGTACTATCAACATTTTATATCGTAATTTCAAAGATTTTTTTTTTGATCGAATTTTTTTTATGAATTTTCAAATGTTGAATAATATACTGGCAAATTAGTGGTTGATAAGTCATTTATAGAATTTAAATAACCTTGAAAATGAGGAGAAAAATCCGAAGCCCAAATGGAGATTCTCATTCATTTTCAGAATGTTGGAAAAAAATTTCTTTTAGAGTTCAATGCGTGTCGTAGCATTTACTGATAACATGATGAAGTGATTGCAAAAAGTATTTCTCGCGACTTTTTGAAATTCAGTTATTTGTAAGAAATTTTGTAACATTTATCTGAAATTTTTTTCATGAATTAGACCTAGAACTTTGCAGGATAATTTTTGATTTGTTTGTTTGTTGCGAAGCTTGTAATGCTTGAATTTTGTTACTCTGTTGGGATAACCATGAGGGAATTGTGAAGCTGAATTTTTAGACAATTTAGAATTGCAGATTTCATCAATTTTCGAACTTCAGTGTAAAACGGTACGAGGATTAAGCGACGATTAGAAAAGAAACTTCATACCATGTTCTTGAAAATTTCACAACTCTTGAGTAGTTTCAATAAAGAAAATAATTTTTTTTCAACATAAATACTTTTTTGATTCTTTTTGCATAAGTATCGAACTCGACAACACATGCATGTTACTTAGATGGAAAGTGTGATTGTGTATATTGAAATATGGATCAGTGTAATGAATTTTCGTGTATAAAAATTGTGGAATGAGGTTAAAAATAGATGAAAAAAAATTTAATTTCAGTAAATGGCACATTAATTTTTTGTGATTGTCTTCACAGTGTTGAAAAAATTTCGAACTGTAGTAATCAACTTCTTTTTTCAAGTTTATAAAATGCTATATTATGTTAAAATGATATTGAACATGTATGTACAATATGATGGACTGAATTTCGGTTTCTTCTGGGAGAAATGGGAGAGCGAGAGAAATTGGTGACTTAATTACTTACCAGAACGTTATGGAAATTTAGATTCTCAAGGTTGATGTGAGCACTGAGATGGGCCGAATTTTTCATTCAGAAAGTAAAGTGGTAGAGGTCACAGTAGATGAATGGTCCCAACAAAATTGGTCCCAAGAAAATGTCATCAAAATTTCAGCACTTCAACTCTGTTTTTAGATTTGCATATGAAGGCGAAGTCGAAAATTTTGAAATTTTAAAAAAATTTGTGTTCGGTCAAATTTCAAATTTTTCATTTTGTTATTCAAAGACTAAAACGATTTTAGTTCCCAATTTGTTTGGTCTTAAAATGTTTTTAAATTTATTTCTAGAAGTTTTTTTTTTTTTTTTTTTTTTTTTTAATAATGAACAACAAATGGGTGCTTCATTAGTCGTACACAATGCGCATAGTAACACATGTTTAATTTAGGCTTTTCGGGACTGAAGAGGTGAAATATGCTGAATGTTGTTCCACAGGGGTTCCTTAAGTTTGGGCTTTTTGATGCTAAAACTTGATGTTTTGGCGAGCTCTGTGAGGTAAAAATCGAGCATGTTTTGAGTCAGGAAAAGTTAAAATTAAGCTCATATTAAGTGCATGACTTATGAATTCCCCATTTGTTGTTCATTTTTTATTACAACCAAAATGTTGCTTTTTAAAAAAAATTAGAAACAGTTTTATCGAAAATTCAGAAAAAGTGATCTGCCAAATAACAAAATGTATGTTAGGAACAAGAAAATTGTTTAGAAATTTTATGATTTCAAAGCTCGCTACTTCATTTTGCCAAATAAAAAAATTGAATCAGAGGGCTAAAAATTTTATGACATCGTTTCGAGTTATTAGGAACTATTGTGACTTCACCTTCTTCACTTTTTGAAGAAAGCACCGAATTTTGGACCACTCTATTGAGCACCTGCTATAGTGAGATCGAAGTTTTTAAAAATTTCAAAAAATATTATTTTGAGTAATCCGAAATTTTTTGTGCATTCAGAGATAATGCTTTGTGATGTAAAGATTGAAAAAATTTTTAGCTGGCAATTCTTTTAGAATTCAAGGTCGAGGTCTCTGAATAATAGAATGAATTGAAAAAAAAGTTGAATTCGTTTTATAAAGCTTCAGATTTCCTATATTTTCAAAAATTATTGGCCACACTCATAATATTTGCCTAATTAAGATCTTCAAGGTTCGAAAAACAGAATATTCTTAAATTTTAACCCAAACGGGTTCCAAAAGTAGGATTGGTTTTTCGGTAAAACCTCTGAACGATTTCATTTCCAAACAGTGTGATGATACTTTGAGGACCCTGTGAGGTATGAATCGGGTAAATTTCATTTTCTGAATTATTGAAGAGCTCAGATCCAACTCATAGCATTCATCTATCCTGTGAATTACTCGTTTATTGTTTATTTTGAAGACCTGAAATATATTGCTTTTTCAAAATTAATTAGAGAGCGGTCAATACGTCTAAATTATAAAAAAATTGACTTCGAAATTTTTAAAAGTTTTCACATGAATAAATCTAACTCACTAACGCTAGAAAAATTGAAACTGGCGAAATTAATTTATGCAAATTTTGCCTTCGTTTGACCTGTTTCTATGCAATTTGAAAGCTGAAATTTTTTTCACGCTTTTTGCGGATTTCATAGCAACTACTTTTTCCTCGCACTTTCCATTAAAAAAAAATCGAAATTTGGCCAACCTTGGGCTTGAAAAATATAATTCAATATAAATTCCTTTGACGCAAGATTTATCGATATTTTTTGGGCCGGAGGAAGAGGGCTGGAATATCTTTTTAAACATCCGAGATACTAAAGATGAAATATAAATTTTTTGCATGTTTATAATCTCCCATAAGGGAAAGAAATATTGAACTCTATGAGCTTAGCTGTATGAAAGTAATGAAATTTTTGCTGAGCTCGGGAAACTTCGAATTTTTCCACTTTTTGCAAATATCTTTTTTTTTTTTAATTAACGTGCCATTTACAGCAACTTGGCTAGAGGCACGAGATCGGTTGGGTTTAGAGTAGTGGGAAGAGGCCGGTTTCTTCAATAAATTGAAGAAGTAAAGAAACAGTCACTTCGTTATCTAGGAGAAGGTTGGGAAGAGTCGGAGGAAGTTTAAATTTGCGACGTGAAGAGATGTATTGGGGGCAATCCTGTAGAATATGGCTCACAGATAGTGGAAGTGTGCACTGGTCGCATGATGGTGGTAGGGTATGTGAAAGCATTAAATTACTCTTCATCCCACATAGTGCCTATCAGTAAAAAAATTAAATTTTTGTGTAAAAGAAAAAAATTTCCTCTTATGGGAGAATACATGTTGAAAATTCCACGTCCAGTATCTCATTCAGTTCTGATTTTTGGAAACTATTTCGCATGAATAGCAGGAAAACAATTTTAAAAAACTTTTTTGTTCATAATTTTTAATATTTGCAAATTTGAAGAAAAAAAATGTGTTGTGTAAATATTGATGAAAACTTGACATGAAACGAAGATAATAACAATTTTTTTTTTTTTTTTTTCAATAAACTAATGAAAATAAATTCCTTCAAAATTGGGCCAGAAACTCAGTCCACATTAGCACAGACTTATATAACAAATATTGTAAGTCGCGCGTTAGCATCTAGAACATGAATGGTTCTACCGCGACATGCTTTATTAGCTATCTAAGTATTGAAAGTGTATTGAATCTGAAATTATATTTTACAGTATTCGAAGAACCCGAAGATCCTACGAACAGAAGTTTCTTTTCGGAGATAATTTCTAGCGTATCCGACGTGAAAATCTCGAATTCGGGACGCTACATGATATCACGAGATTACTTATCGGTTAAAGTATGGGACCTACATATGGAAACTAGACCCATAGAGGTGTATCCCGTGCACGAATATCTACGTTCAAAATTGTGTTCACTATACGAAAACGATTGCATATTCGATAAATTCGAGTGTTGCTGGTCGGGCAACGATCAAGCCATCATGACCGGCTCGTACAATAACTTTTTCCGCATATTCGATCGTAATACTAAACGCGACGTCACGTTGGAGGCGACCAAAGAGATCGCCAGGCCGAAAACCATATTGAAACCTAGAAAAGTGTGTACCGGCTCGAAGCGAAGAAAAGACGAAATCAGCGTAGATTGTTTGGATTTCTTGAAGAAAATCCTGCACACCGCCTGGCATCCGCAGGAGAATATAATCGCGGTGGCGGCGACGAATAATCTGTATTTATTCCAAGACAAATTTTAGCCATTATTTTATTCATACTTCGTATCGTTCGGTAAGCGCGAGAGAAGTAAATTAGCATTTATAATGGCGGCTAGCGTGTACTAATGGTGATTTACGATTTGCAGAGGTATGTTTATGAAAAAAATAGGTTTTGAAAGGTTTACAAACTCTGATCGTGGATAAAATACCCGAACGTTCCCTACGATTTGTTCTAGTCACCGATGGATAGAATTAGAGAAGAAATTGATTCCTTTTTTTTATCGTCGAGATGAATGGCGCGCTCTGTTGATAATTCGTTTGTGTTAGTGATGTACAGCAGCAGTATTTTTTTATCATGAGCTCTTACAGTATTTCGTTAATTTGTTTCGAACTGTCGTCGGTGCGAAATATCGATCAATCGAAACGGGCGTTGTGTGGCTAAATATTGAACAAAAATAATAATAAAAAAAAAAGATAATCACGAACACCCTCAGTGGTTTAGCTGTTAATGATTTAGAGTGAAACGATTTGTACATTAACTTTTATTTATTTATTTATCGCTTAGTGTACTTTTTTTTATCCTACTTGTTTCTGTAAAATGTAACTAGAGCAGGTTTTTAAACAGGTCTTCCGTTACCAGTATTCGCATGTGCGTCGGTGCCATTTTAACATGTTTTGCGATATACTTTCTTTTTTTTATGTGTAATGTACCCCGATTTTTATTTTTATTCTCCTCGCGGCTTTTTGAAGAAAACAATTCTGAAATACTATTTACAATAAATTGTTTGCTGTTATAAGTGAAACCATGGAATAATTTTATGACTGATACTTCGTTTTGTGATAATGTTTGTAAGTCTTACAGTAATTTTTTTTTTTTTTTTTTTTTTTCATGAAAACATCAACCCATTGGTAACTTATATAAATAACTTACTCTTTCCTTCGATGATGTCAAAAAATATATTTCGCTTTGGAAAATTTGAAACTGATTGTAAATAAGAGAAAAATGTGATATTTAACATAGCTCAGTGCATGCTTATATTGTCGACTTGTAATTTTTGAAACATTTCTTCTGAAAATTTACTTAATTTATTATATTTTCGCTAGAATACGTATCGATTTAAAATAAGAAATTGTAAATTTATCGCTTAAGTAGATAATTGAATTTACGAGCTTCCCTATACAATTACTTTTTATGTTCCTGGAATATTATTGTAAGAAGGATTGGTAAGTTTTGTAATATTCATTTGATAGATGAGACTTTCGAATGAGGAAACCAAAGTGCCTTAAGTTTGTGAAAATGGATGTGTTATTTGGTTGAATGGAGTATTTGTTGTTAGTTGTGCTAGGGTTAACGTAGATCGTTTATAGGGCTTTGCGATGTTTCCGTCAACATGATAAAATGTATTTGCGTGGACCAATATTTCGTAAAACTGAAAGAAAAATTGAAGGAAATGCTCTTTGAATAAACTTTTATGGGAAAAACACTTCATATATGATTTACTGCAAGGACAGAAGATAGCAAATTAGGAAATGAAGAATTTGAATGTAAGAAGATGAGTAATGGTTTAAATTGAAAAAAATGAATAAAGATTTTTAAAAAAAGAACATTATTTTTGTTGAATTTTTTTTCGCTACTGTGTTGATTTTTTATTTTTTAATGATCATTTTGTTTGTAACTGAGCTATCGTGTTAAGATCTGAAATTAGCCTAAGTGTATTAATCATTTTTAGCTGGATGGGGCTAGGGGGCTGATCCCTTCTAGTATATGTAATTTCGTATTCAATACAAAAGTATCAACCGACAAAAAAAAGTTCAAGTCCTTTTAGGATTTGGTAATGTCCACCTGAAATTATAAACTAGCTACGGGCTTGTTTTAAGCATTAATTAATATCGAAGATTTTGAGAAAAAATTTGAAAAAAACTCATAGTGTATAACGAATATGAAGTAACTTTTACCATGACAGTCTACTAATTGAAAGATTGGACACGCTTCAGTGTAGATTGTACATATGAATGGTCGAACAAAATGTTACCAGTAGTTGATCAACGTTTACGTTCGTAATAGTTAATTTCAACTATTATTTCTGTTCCTAATAAACGAAGAAAAAGTAAAAAATTTGCAATTGAAATGATGGTCTCATTTTAGTAACGTTAAAGAAGCAATTATTAAGGAATACCTTGATATGGTTTTGTTTGAATGATTTCCATATTTTTCTTGGTATTTTTGGGTATGTAAATTCGCATTGTTTTATAAGTAATGTATAATTATGTTTTTGTAAAATTTTTATTCTGCTGTAAATTGTGCACAATATGATTTACCATGTGAGATAATTACCAGAACGTAACTGAAGTCTTCGTTTTTTGTTTTAAATTCATATTAGTGCGCTTATGATTTCTATACGATTGGTGTTGATTTTTGTTAACAACGAAAAGAAATGAGTGTTCTAAGAAAATTACGAGAAAGTTTTGTGTTTAAAAAAAAAAAAAAAAAACTCGTGAATATTTTTTACATGTATGTAGTGATTAATATGCAACGTTTTGCCATGATCGACGGCATTATACCTGAAGATGCTGTCGTTGAGAGCGGAACGTCGCATATTAATGACTAAATGTGTGTAAAAACAAGTTGAACGATATTCAGTATTTATGTTTTTTTTTGTACGTTACATACTGACACGCCCGACAGTGTTGCATACCTTTTTTTTCTATGGAGATTATCAATTACGCGCACTCGTAACAACATTGTAAATAAAAGGTTTAAGTGGTAGTAAATTTTTTTGAAATTATGAGTTTTTTGTAAAATTTTGAAATCAAAAATTTGTGTTTTAAAAAACCTATTTATTTACGTACTCTAATTCTTATTTAATAAAATTTAATTGTTTATGCGATGTTTTTTTATTGGTATAAGGTTTTCAGTGCCTTTCTTGCTATGAAAAATGTTTCGAAGTAGAATTTCGATTGTTGAATATGTA
Source organism: Phenacoccus solenopsis (assembly GCA_009761765.1). NCBI lineage: Eukaryota > Metazoa > Arthropoda > Insecta > Hemiptera > Pseudococcidae > Phenacoccus > Phenacoccus solenopsis. The sequence goes on along the minus strand of CM019755.1, from coordinate 18,154,019 downwards.
ACTAACGGAAAGTTATCGATTAATGGAATCAAAATTTGGTGAATCATTGAGTTATTGGAAAAAAATGGAGAGCGTAACTTATGCGTTGTGCCGTACAAAAAGTGGTTCTCGTGAATTAACCTCTCTTGGATTACGCGGAAGCCAAATTTGAATCATATTTTTGGGGAACACGTTTCAACCTTTTTCAGCTTCTATATGCGCATATTTTTGTTTTATTTCAATTGTATGTAGACTCACGAATTAATGTTTCAAACAAAAATATCGGCAGATATTGTAAAACTACGAATCTGATATATTATAAATTACACGAATGTAAAATGATGGACATAAGCACCAGATTTGGGTGAAGAACTTTTTATTTTTGGAGATCAAATGTTGGAAAATGTTCGAATTATATGGAAGTTCTCATTTTGTGACATTTACATGGTTGAAACAAACTTAAAAAAGAAATAAAATAGCTATCAGCAGCTGAAATTTTAGTTAAGGGATTTTCTAGCGATACATTCTAATTTAAAATTTGTTCGAGAAAATCTGAAATTGCTTCAATTTTTCATAGCATTGAACTATTTGAACTGCACTTCAGGACGTTCCCTGCATTGACTATACAAATATGCAATGGTTCCCTTATGGCCTTATTTAACTGGTGAAAGGAATGGAAGTTGATAATCGTATATTTTTCAAGAGTGTGCTCATCAATCATTACTGTTGAAATTAAGACGCATTTTTTATGTCAAAAATTAAACTTTTTTTCTAATTTTCGAATTTTTTATAAAAGTTTTGCTTGGACCAGTTTAAAAAGTTGAAATTTCGAACTTTTGCTCTTATTCGTTACATAATGTGAATGACATGTTGTTTTCGGAACGCATTCGTGTTTCGCGCGTTCGCGGGCATTCGATCGATTGTATAATAATTAATCAGTCAAAACATCCGTTTTCTTTGCAAGCGCTTCGCTTTTTTTTCTTCTTTATTATTTACTGTAAGAATAATTTATTCAACAATATTTCTTCACAAACATGATTCGAATAAGGTAATGTCATTTTAAGCAATAATGGTAAGTACATGATTTATATCACTAGTTATCCGTAGCAACATAGTTTCAAGTGAAATGCTTCTACATTCGAAGAAACTTTTACAGGGATTACTATCAATTTTGAAAAGATTTAGATCATCTTCTGGTAAAGAATTAAGAATTCTATTACTAGGGCTTGATAACGCAGGTAAAACCACGTTGCTAAAGAAACTAGCCTCCGAAGATATCAGCCATATTACCCCAACTCAAGGTTTCAACATCAAATCCGTTCAAACTGAAGGATTCAAGTTGAATGTTTGGGATATCGGTGGGCAACGTAAATTAAGACCTTATTGGAAGAATTATTTCGAAAACACCGATTTACTGGTTAGTACGCATTCTTAATGAATTATTTGTTATCGATATGTGTAATTCTTAGGGTAAATTGATCCTCAGATATACGTAGTTGATAGCTCAGATAGGAAAAGATTACAAGAAACTGGGTACGAATTAAACGAGCTTCTTTCCGATGAGAAATTAAACGGTGTACCTGTACTGGTGTATGCCAATAAACAAGATTTACTGCACGCAGCTTCAGCAGCTGAAATTGCCCATTCGTTGAACCTACATTTGATTAAAGATAGACCATGGCAAATTCAAGCTTGTTCGGCAGTATTAGCTGAAGGAATTAAGGTGTGTAAATTCTTGTATTATGCATTAATTGACCGCTAATGTACAACGAAAATGCATATTATTGTATTTTCGTCCAATAATGGTCATAAAATTGTTTGTTAATAGGAGGGAATGGAGTGGATCAGTCAAAATATCAAAAAGAAATGATTAATGATTGATCAACATACAAGCGCACAACCTCACGATTGCAACCCCACTGTGATGTTTTTCTAGTCATTGTGATAAGCACTCACTCACCGGTGTGAAATGTCTTAAAAAATAATAATAATAGGAATACTAAATGAGAAAAAAATATTTAATATAAAAATAATGTTTGCTATAATTATTTTTTTAAATTAATTAATCGATGATATAATCACTCATCGTAACTCATGGTAATTTTTTTTACATTCTCTTTGTGTTAATTCATTTTCACACCTTAAAAATAAATATTTCGCGTAATTTTATAGGAACAAATTATAGAATTATTGCACCAGAAAAAACAATGAACATATCACTAATGTATATTGCATTTAAATGATCTTGTGTTGTTATATTTTTTTTCTTATTTTTTAATTAATACTCGATGCTGTGATTTTCCAATCCGTCCTAATAAATAATTATCACTTTTTACAAGTTTTTATTAAAACGAGAAAGTTCTTTTAGCTTATTAAATACGTATAATTCTTATGGTTACTTGGTAAAATTTGGAATTTACAATGAAGAATTTTTACAGTTCTTCGCTATGGCGGATACTTTCTGTCGTAAATTTGTGATCCTCTTCGAAGAATCTTTGGCAATCTGCTGGATAATGTACCTATACAAACAAATGGTAAGGGTTGGAGTTGAATTTGTCATACACGATGTTTTCAGGAATTATAATTTTGAACTCACCTCACAAACTAAATCTTCAGTAACAGAATTATATAATTTCCAGAATGGTGTTCCTGTTCTTCCAGATAAGTACCAGGATGCGATCAAACTATAAAAATTTCACGATGGTATTAAAGTGGGTATTTTATTATTATTTTATAAATAATTGTCGATATTTAGATACCTGGAAATTTTCAATACTCCGGGTTTAAGCCCGGTTTGCGTTGGTGAACTGTTATCTCTTTTATTTAAATAACATAACAATTGCCTATCACATTGGGGATTTTTCAACGTATATTTATAAGCTCTCCATACTCTGAGAACGGGTTCGATTAATTCGCCGTTCAGAACATCGGCTAATCTGTCGCTTATATCTTTTGAACTTAGTTGGGTCATGCTGAGTAGATTTTTGCCTTCCTTGAGTTTAAATACTTCCTGTAAATGATAAATGATTGTTATTGTGTGGTAGGAAAAAATGACATTTCTATATCATTGTCTGTTTTGTTATTATGGTTGTTACCTGTAAATATAATACTGCCGGTCTGATGTATTTGCCGGAATTGATTTTTAGACCAAAATGTCTTTTGGTTATGGCATCGATAATCACAATTGCTGAATCTGTTGGTCTAGTTGGGTCAAAATATACTGACTTGGAATATCCTTGAGCTTTTAGGAAACTGTTTCCGAAGTATTTCAGGTTGGTTATGTATCTGTAAAAACAAAACAAAAAAAAAGTTTATCGAAGACATCAGTAGTTAATATTATTTAAATGTTGTGTTTGACGAAGTGTTGGTACGAAAAACTTGAAAAGAAACTCTCAGTATTTTAATGGTTCAAAAATACCTATAGTTGAATAATGCTTATCAATCAATTTCTTGACTGACAGAAGTAGAGTGATATTTTTATTAAATATTTCCAAGAATTTCATCATCTTGAAATATTTATTGTAGGTATTGATTTGTACAGTTTTTTTTTCTTTCTGAAAATTCAAGCGGATATTAAAAGTGTTGAATTCGAGGCAAAAATTAAATTTTTATTGTTTTTTTATTTAAAACCTAATTTAATATATTTGTATAAAAGATTCGATCGAATGTGATAAAACAAAATATTCGATATATGTAAAAAAAAAAAAAAAAAAAAAAAACGTTTACTACCCTGAATGTCAGGGATGTATAGAAAGAGGTAAACAAAAAACATGCACTTTTCGGCTTCTGGGTGAATTGACAATTTTAGCTTCGAGTTGGCAAATTATCCGATAAAACTATACAGGAAATTAAAAGTAAGCTTGGTAATTTTTTTTTCAACTATAATAAAAGATTTGTAAATTTTTTTCTGGTTAGAAAAAATGGTATAATTGAATATTGGTAATTTCTTTTTCTTTGTCTTCTCTTAAGAAGTCCTTCTGTACGTCTCTGCTGTAAGTATGTTGGAATTTTCATTTAAAAAATTCTTGAATTTTTTTGCTATTTCGCCGAATTTTACTTTAAGATTTTTTTTTGTTTTTATTCATACTGGTGTCTTCAATTACCAAGACTATTATGTCAGTTTTATGTTAATATTTTGTTAATACGTCGTTAAGGCGAAATTAAATATGGAATTTTTGAATTTCGACCTGCAGTAGTAATTAGGGTTCAGAATCAGGGGAAATAAGATGATTTTTTTCATATTATTATTCAACAAAAAAAAAGTGGAAATTATTTTTTCGTTATTCTTGATTCAGCTTACTATATAATTTTATTAGATCAGTTTGTAATTTTAAAGGGTATATATTAAAGCCTACCTGATTTGGGAAGGAGAGATGGGGTGTGGTATTTAATATCTTCACTTTTAGGTCAATTGTAATCATATTATGGTAAACGTTCAACTTTTTGATATTTATATTATTATATTTTTCCGCCTCGCGAGTACCTTAATTTGGTGAGAGACTCTTTGTGGAAGTTCGCGAAACTACTTTTCCTTTTTTTTTTTTATTTATTCATTTCAAAACGGTGATTCATTCAAATTTTGAGAGTGTGTGGGGAGGGGGCAGATATTTCAAAATAGTCTTTTTTTGTTTCATATGAAAGAGTAAATCACAAATACCATCAGCCTTTCAAAAGTATTTGAAGGGGAGTTATAACGAAAAACGATTTTTTTTTTAAGTTCTGAGTCTTGAAATTTCCTTTATTTCCTATAGTCTTCATCAAATCGACCTGAAAAGGTAACTTCGTATGTGCTGTTAGTTGGAAACCAGAATAGACCTCTCGAATTTGGGTCAAAATGGATGCAAAATGGCGTTGAATTTGTGAAACGTTTGAGGAGACTCAAATAGCTCAGATTTGATAAATATAGACTCATATGATTACTAATAGCGGAAAGTATGCTGTGTGGCAATTTCAGCTTCATACGTGATTTTGGAGAGGAGGTGTTATTGCCCTCAAAATATGGCGATGGTGAATGAAAAGTCGAACATGATAGTGATGTCAAATGATGAAGTGAGCTCAATTGACAAAAATATTTCACTTTTACTTCCTAAGTAAATATGGCAAAGAACGCTTTGGAGAGAAAATCATGCTGAGAAATTTCATAAATCTCGTATATGTCCTCACCAAATTGACCTAGAAAGATCACATTTTTTATGCGGGGTTATTTGAAGATTGGAAAATAACTCCTTGAATTTTGGTCAAAATTGATCAAAAATGGATTCAAAATCATAGATTATCAGAATTTGAGACAAGCTTGAGAAGACTTTAATTATTATTATTATTATTTTTTTTATTATTAAAATAAAAAATCTTAAAATTCAAAAATACGTGTTTTTTTATTTCTTGGAAACAAAAAGTACGACATATTTCAAATTGAAACTTTTTGGAATGATTTTGGGGCGAATAGATGGAGCGTATTGGGTTGAGGAGTTCACTTGAAAAAATGCCTTCAAATATAAACAAGCTCCAATTAAAAATTTGGCTCCAGTAATTTGGAATGGCTGTTTTCATTTTTTTTATTCGATATAAATTCCCAAATTATTTACATTCGCATTCTTTCTTAGGTAAATCAATTTTTTGTATTTATTCCAGAAAATAAATCAGTTATAGGAAAAAATATCCAGTGAAAAATTACTTCACACTAAATTTCTTTTTAGAAAAGTAATATTTTGTTTTATATAGGCCCCTGCTCACTTCCGCAACATAACCAGCAGTTTCATCATGTTTTGCAGAGATTTACTTTTTTTTGAAAATAAAACGTAATAAATGTTATAACTTAAAATATCACTGGGAACATTGGCGTACCTGAGAGGGGAAGGGGGAATATTCTGCGTTCTGCTTAATAAGCGCAAATTTTGATCTACAATTTAATTTTAATTTAACAATGTACTAATGTGATATCATCAAATAATGTTAATTTTCTGAATGCAAAGAAAAGGGCAGAGGAGTAAGTTTAGAGGTTATAGTAAAAAAAAAATATGTAGCCTGACACCAATTTCCCTAGAGCGGAAAATTTCTTGCTATGCCACTGACTGGGAATGTTAATTTTCGCGATATAGAATGAAAACTGATGCTTTTGAGTGATAACCAGAAGGACGAAGGATAATTCATATTTGAATTTTTTTCATTTGAAAAAAACAACAGACTTTTATACTACAATAAAAATAATATGTTGGTTGTCTACAGTAATACCAGGTGTATGCAACCAGTGAAAACTCTGACATGAGGAGAGGAATTAAATTTCATTTTAATTTTTTTTTTTTTTTCATATGCATGAGAAAAATAGTTGACAATTTCTTTTATTTTTGTAGTAGTTATTTCATAGTAAATTTCTCAAAAAAAAAAGTAAAAATTGCTGAGCATTTTGTCGCTTTAGGGGCCTTACGAAAATATCGATTTCATTTTTCTCAGTATAGAATATTTACTGTGGACGAATTTTGTACTAAACTTTTTCTCCCTTAGATACTTTATTTTGTAATGTGAATTCCGAAAATCCATTAGCGGAGTGAGGATTTATTCTCCACTCGAATCAGAGAAGATTTTTAGTTTATTGATATCTATGATGCTATTGACGTTCATATCAAGAATCACTTAGCTGCGAATTATTGTCATTCTTTATCCAAATACGATAGAGAGGGCGTTCAAACTGAAGGATCTATTTTATCATGCTGATACCGCAGCAACCTCCCCCTCTGCCCCTTTTAACCTGCCCTGTTCATTATGATTATCTTAAGCCTCTCGCACCTCCATTGCAGAGTAATTTATTTGCATTCCAATATCTCATTACCGGATATTGGTAAGAGCAAATTATATTTACGCCTGACTAAAGTTCTTAATGGTCATAATCGGTGCAATAAAAACCGTCGCGACTTATTCTTTTCACCTTGAACATGAACTTAGGTTCGTGTTTGAAAATAAAAAGTTAAATTCTCCTTTATAGGACGTACGACGCATCACAGCGTATACAATGTATGAAAATTCAACTTGGCTATTACACGCGAAATAATGAAGGTTCGTGACCTCGTTTAAAATAACGGATAAAGTTTTTTTTTTTGATAACCATACTGTGCGGTTTTGCTGCTTCTTAAATATGTACATTTATACTCTGGTTGAATGCGGGTTTTGAAAAAATGATGCGAACGTTCGATTGTAATTTAGAATTCGCGTGGTTATTCGAATTTACTCGCAGTGGCTGAGAGAATGATTCATAATGGGCGTCATTCAAACTGCTGCCTAAGATCGAGGTTTATTTATTTGAGTGTCCGGGTGATTACGAAATTATGTAGATTTGGGGAAGAGAATATCATGACGAATTTTTTCATTTGCATTGCATCATGAAATAGGCACCTATTTGTTACGTGTCCTTACCCAGTTGGCTTATCGGAGCTAAAATTATCAACATTTTTAGCTTTTGAATTTTATTACCTTTTTATTTTGCAGTGGGAAGGGAGAAGTGGATATTTTTTGTGTTGAGAAATGTTTTTACTTTTTTGAAAATTTGCAGGCTATGCTTTTAGGTTGAATTTAGAGTAACATGGTTACCTACCTTCTTCGTTGTTGGTAACCTTTTTGTTGCTATTTTCATTTATTTTATTGTATAATTTGATTATTTTTGTTGTTTTGACGAATAAAATTGTATGTTGCTTGTTTTATTTTGTTTCACATATTGAAAATTTGATTTGTTTTTTCTGGTATTTTAGTTGTATTTTTTTTAAAATTTTTATAATATATGATCTACTGATCAAAAATTGTGGAAGAGGTTAGTCGAAACTGTTACCGTTAAGGTTCAAAAAATTATCGAAAAGCTGAAAAAGTGAAAAGCATTATTCATGAAAATTTTATATGTAATCGCTCGATATCTTGAGGTTCTAGCCCTTATTTGAAAATTTTAGTATGCAAAAATAAACGCTAGATACCGTTGAAAATTCTCAAAAATCGATGAATATTTTTATATTTAAATAATAATGATTAAACATTTGGTATTTTACCTGATAAAATATGACCTTGAAATTTTTATATGTACCTTCGACATTTTTTCAGACTATCACGTCATCATTTTCGAAAAGGAGGAGAGGGGGGTACGTCTACATATCGAACAATTCTAAATTTTTTTCTTACAACTTTTAATACTTTAGGTTTATTAATTTCAACAGAAAAATTATTTTCGTTTTTTTTTTTTTTTCAATATTAAACTCAAATAAATTGAATTATAGGTGATTGAAAAATTTTTGAAAATTTGATTTTTTTTTTTTTTATTAGAATCAAGTGGACTGTGTATGAAATATATTCAACATATTGAAAAATTTTAATCTCGAAAATTGTAATAAATTCTTTCTTTCGAAATATCAAAGCTTGAAATGAGAAAAAAATGTATATTTACCTAGCCTGGGTCGCCGGATCAGATACATGTCTGATCCATTCGCCAACAAAACTGGACAGACTTTTGATCCATTTACGCCTAAACGAAGCATTCTCCATGGATTCAAATATCCTATCAACTTGGAAATATCCATCTTTATCGACGAACAGTTGGAATATACCCTCGAGACCGCTCTTTCTCCACACAGTCTCTCCGAATTCGGATTGCTTAAAGTGCTCCCAGTACTCGTAAACGAAGTGCATAAAAGGAGGCGTATAAGAAGCTTTTTGGTATCTATTGTGTTCGGATTTATCTTCCAATTCGTTATCGGCGAAATGTACGTGTCCGGTAGGCGCGCTGTTGGTGAGCATAGGTAACAAATTGAGCAGTCCTTCCAAAGCACCTCCGCTTTCGGAGTTTTTATCGTTCATCGATGATATTAAGTTGGTAGCTAAGCCTAAAATAGAGCCCCAATCGGGACCGGCGTTTTGGCCTGGAATTTCGTTCTTACTCTCAGCCATGTTAGAGAAGACCTCTGCTACTTGGCCGAGGATACTGGGATCGAAGCCTTGTGGGCTTTTCTCCAACATGCTAGCGACACCGCTGAGAACATCACTGGCTACGTTTTTGCCACCGGGTATATTCAAACCTGATAATAAATCGCCGATTTGTTGGCCATTGGAGCCTTTGATGGAGTTGAAGAGTCCACTTAGGGCTGCCATACCGGCGTTTTTGGTCATGTCTGGGTTCTTCTCCATTATCTCTTCGATGATGTTTTTGGCGGCGTCGTAGAATGGATTTTTTTCTTGATCTTCATTTTGGACTTGGTTTTGTTGCGGTAGATGGCTCGGTTGTTGGTAGGTGAATCGGATCGGTGAGACGAATAAGAATAGGATGAATATTTTAGTCGATTTGTACATTTTTGTAAAATTTTAAATACCTAAAGGAGAAAAAAAATACGCGTAAATATCACAGTTCGTTAAAATTTATACACTATTCTGTACACGTATCACATTCTGAATATTATTCCACCGGGTAAATTATTCAAGAAGAATAGGACGAAAAAAAAAACGAAAATTCAATGAAATTCGCGATCGCAGAAAAACGTAAATAGAACACGACCAAATTTGTGGAACGCTAATGAAAACATTATGATAGGGTTCAAGGAATACTGATGGAAGTATAGAGATTCAAACTGGTTTCGAGCAGTTTAGTACTGGAGCATCATCAAGCCGTTAGGAACCTGTTACTTCGTAGAAGAGGTAAGAGTGAGGAAATGACGTGTACTCTGGGTCAGTATCCACGATGCCAATGTTCTCAATCTACGGAACGCGTTTCTAGGATGTATCGAGGAGGTTATTTTTTTAAAATGATAATTATGTTTCGCAAAATACGATATTTGGTATCTGCGAGGATTAATATTGGAATTTCGTGGCGGTATGTAATTCATTGAAAATTAATTGACGAGTTCCAAATGATGAATGATTTAAATGAAGAAATTAAATTCATAATTCCATGTACATTTTTTTATATTGAAGAATTCCTAGAAAATTTTTAAACATTGTCCTAGTCTTGCGAAATAAACTAATTTTATGATTTTTAATATTTATATGAAGAACCATTATTTTGATGAACAAATGTGTCCAATAAAAAAACCTTTTGTCAGTGAAACTCCAAGCAGCTTCTAATAATTTTTTTTTTTTTAATGACCTAAAATACTATACTGTTTACAATTTAATAACTACGTATTATTTATTTAATTCGACTTATTCAATTAGGTAATAGTAGATATAATATATTCTTTCTGCGCCACCCTGTTTTTCTGTACGCCGACCTCAATTTTCAAGTACTTTAGAAAATCGCAAAATTCGCTAAATTTTTAAATTCAATTTTTAACCATTTTAAAAACAAAATATCAATCTTTTCCTCAGTTTTTCATTTCAACATTGTTTCAATAATTCTAAATTTTTGTATCCAACTTGTATCCATTTAGCTACATTTTCTTATATTTTCCAAGATTATTCTACAAGGGCAAGGTAAGGAACATAATAGATTCTCTTTATGAAATGAAAGTGAATATTATTACGAACATTTTGGTTCATCTTCTACCTCTCTATTTCAATTAGAGACTGAGCTATAACTCTCGTAAATCAACGAATAAAATTACACTCAAATAATAATTATTTATTTACGTAGTCACTGAGGTCACCTCGGCCACTTGACTGGAACAGTCACACTCGACCACATATCATACATGAGGAGGATCGTGGTGTGGCTTTAGAAGCAGAAGAATCCACTAATTCTAAATAATGAAGAAAAATATATATCATTTTCCAAAGTTTTAAAATATGATTTTGGGTTGAAGAATAATAAAGATCAAATAATTTACAAAAATATTGAGCTTAGATTTTTAGATTCATATAAATTTTCATCAGGTTCACTATCTGAATTGGCTAAAAATTTTAAAAGATGTCTCTTCAAAAATTTAAAGAAATGGCTTGATCAAAGAGTACCTAAAAACTTATCTGAGATGGAAAAAAGTACTTATTTAAATTATTGAGTAAGAAATTAGCATTAAGCTCATTTGATGACAAGCGATGTTTAATTGAGGGTCAAATTGATACATTACCATGGGGTTATTATAATACAGTAACAAAAGATAAATTTATTGAGTATTTGAAAAAATCTTAGAAGAAAAGCAATCGGTGAAATATCCATTATGACTACTTAGGGAAGCATAAAAAATTCCTTTTTAAAGAGGATAAGACATTAATTGAATATGTTGCATCGCTAGGAATTTTTTTCATTTTACACTAATTTTTGAGGTACTTTCAATCTTAATGTTAATGTAATTAAATCTATTTGGAATGTTTTCAAATGTAATAATTAGGTACATTTATATAGAAAATTATTCTAAAGGTTAATTTAATTAAAAAGGGGAAAATTTTAAAAATATTTTATAATTTTGATACTTAATCCTTTTTAACATAAAAAAGCTTTGCTTTCTATATATTGGGATTCATTTCCTAAATGAATATGAAATATGATGTACTTCAACATATAAGAATGCATTGATGGAATATTTTTTACAATCTTAAAGATTTTTTGAAATTATTTACACACCTTTGTTCAAAATTTTATAAGTAATATTAATGAAGAAATTAGGTATGTATTGTGAAGAAATTGAAATTAGTGTAGAAGATAATCCTGAAGAATTTTTTGAATTTATAAGAGCACTTAAAAATCTTGAAACTTTCTATGAAATATCAATTTTTAATAAAGAAGAAACAAAGGAGATTGAAAACTTGAAAAATTTCTTCCAATTACCATTTTTCAAGGAAGAATTTAATTATTAAAAATCTTTTGCTTATGATAATTTTGATTCGATTACAAGAGGATATAATGAGGATGATATTTATCTTATGATTTTTATACGTGGATTCTTCAAAAAGAAAAATTTTAATGTAAATGCTGTATAACCTTTATATAACTACCAATAAAAACTTTTTTTTGTGTGTTTTTTTAAATGAATACAAAATGAAAAATGATATTGTAATTGATTATCAAAATTACACCGACTTACGTACTCATCTAAACTTTCCAAACTCTCTCCCCTCAATACTCAAAAACACTTCTTTACTTGTCTCCTTCTTAACCAAATCTAATCTCCTCCACAAAATCTAATCCCTAAGCAATATTAGGCCCGTGCCTCTGGCCACAGTTGCAGGATACGGCACGGTAAAAATCAACAGGTAACAGGTAACAATCCTGAAAAATATAATCAATTTATGAGAGCGATGATTCTCGAAATGAATCTGATCTATGAAATTATTTTATAAATTTATATTCAAATAATACAAATTATGATTCTGATGATTTTGTATCAGATCCTGACTCAGAAGCTGAACCTGATGAGGGAATACAAGAAGATTTAATTTGGTAAATAAATAATATCAACATGTAATATGCAAACACAAGTGTTATCTATCTCGCGGAACTGGCATCTCGGCCAAGTACATAGATGATGATGTGTTAATTATGTATATGAATTGTGAAGGTAGTACTCTTATCATTTTAGTGGAGATGTATACAATTTGGATACAAAAGTTTTGAAATTGTTTTTAAATAGCCTTAATGATAAATGAAAAAATTTCATGCATTTGGTTAAATAAAGGTAGAGTCTTCATCATGAAAATAGAACTTTTAGGATTTTTCAGATTGAAGACACAAACATATTTCATAAAGTGAAATCTATTATGTTCCTTACCTTGCCCTTGTAGAATAATCTTGCAAAATATAAGAAAATGTAGCTAAATGGATACAAGTTGGATACAAAAATTTAGTATTATTGAAACAATGTTGAAATGAAAAGCTGAGGGAAAAGATTGATATTTTGTTTTTAAAATGGTTAAAAATTGAATTTAAAAATTTAGCGAATTTTGCGATTTTCTAAAGTACTTGAAAATTGAGGTCGGCGTACAGAAAAACGGGGTGGCGCAGAAAGAATATATTATATCTACTGGTAATATAAAGTAATAATTATTTCATGAATAAAATGCCTGATATTATTTATAGATACTGAAAAAATTTCCAACAAACCTACACACAGTTGCCCAGCAGGATTGCACGAAAATGGCTCAAGAAATTTATTTTTCATATTTTTGAGGTGCTAAAAGTTGAAGATATGTTGATTTAATTTTTTTTTTTTCATGTAAGGTTATTATTTTTATTTAACAAAAAAATTATGTTTTATGGACCCAAAGAGGTACCCAATATTTATAGAAAATATATTGAAATTTTTCTTGCACACTTTGTGTTCAAAATTTAGTGCCAAGGGTCAAAATTCAAGCTTTAGAAAATTTTCAATATATATTTTTTAATTTGAGTACATTTTTGAGCCTATAATACATAATTTTTCATCTTGACGCACCTCACAAAAAATAAATTTTTCGTTCTCCCTCATACTTGCGCTTTCTAAGTGGATTGACTTCGATGTAACTTAAAAAAAATTCAGTTTGATACTTATACAGGTATATGTCATAATGGAGAAAAAATTGAAATTTCATTAGGTCGAGCCTCAGCTATGTTTGTAGTTGAGAGGATCACTCCAATTAAGTTACTCATACAATTTTTTATTTTTTTGTAATTTGTTTACGATTTTGATGGGATATTTTTTTCCTCAATTTTTTCACTTTTTCTTAAAAAAAAAAATTTCCATGTTTATTTAAAAAATTTGCAAATATTATACTATGTTTTCAAAACTCTCCAATATCCTTAATTTTTCTCACTAATGTTTTTAATGATGTAAAATGAAAGATATTTTCAAGTACTCTAATCTTCAGTTTTGTATTTTCGATAGCACGTCGTAAATAAATTTTAAACCAAAAATTCACCAATAACAAATCAGATGAAATACGAAACCAAAGATAAATTTTCTCTTCGTTTTGAAACGAAGAATTAAAACAATTCTCTCTTAAATGTCGAAAAAGTGGTTCTCTATAACCTTGAAATATCACTTTACCCGCGACATTGTTCGGTTTAACAATCACTGTACTACAAAACTATTTTCAGGTCAACGCATGTACTGGAATTATGCGTTATTTTTATAAAAAACCTAGAAGTAACGACGTTGCTCGTAGGTTTGCTATCACTGATCTAATAATACTACCTGTGATTTTGGATCTTAACGTTAATGTAGATCTGGAATTCCATACAGACGACGGCTATCCTAACGGAATCGTACTTTGATTTAAAAACTGGTTTCAAAATAACAAGGGTAAGTTAGGTTTTTAGATAAGTGTATAATTGCGTTTCCGTATCTATTTAATGGTATTGTGAGGGTTGTGAAAAATTCACTAATCGTGTAATCGGTATGAGAGGTTTAAATGAATTGCTGAGTGCATAGGATGGCAGTTGGGTTCGATTTTTCGTAGAGCGAAGAGAGAAAGGTAGCAGTGGTCATTTAGATTTTTTTTAGAGCTTCAAAATTAGTTGTTTTATGATTTAATGGGCAATAAATAAAATTGTTGATGTAGAAAAAAAAAATAATAATAAAAATATCGATACCTGACAATTTTTTTTTTAATAATTATTTGAAAATATGTATTTTTTAATAAGTACTAAGTAGTAATGCAATAGAAATTTGGTATTAAGATTTTTTAAGTGTATACAGCGTATACGCTACGTCTTGGGAATTTTTTTTGAGCAGCGTATACCCTTTCAGAAAACTATTGACTGAATAACAAAAATGAGCTTACCTGTTCATCAGTACGAACGTGTGGTTTGGGAAATTAGAAAAATGAAACTGCTGTGTTTTTTCTCCTTCGAAATACACGTCAGTTTTTACAATGTAAAGCATCGAAAATTAGTGCCACAATGATAACAGAACACCAGTAAGGTTTAGGTACGTATTTCTTTTTCCTTGGGATACGCTGGTTGTGTCGTCAAATACTCGACATAAAATTACAAATATATGTTGAAGTAAAATTTACCAATAGTGACAATTTAAAGATAACCACTTCAAGTCGACTTAGTTGGCGATAAGCTTTAGTTTTTTTTTGGTAAGTACGTACTCCATTTCGAAAATATATATGTTTTTGGATAATTGAAAATGGACAAGGTCTAGATATATTCAATTCAGCAATAGCTTTTCAATGCATGCCAAAATACTCGACTAGATTACGGTTATAGTGTGAACACTTTGCCATCTGTTGAACCGCATATTTTGTCTGGTACGTGATCTGGTTACATGGAAGAATCACCTTGGATGGTTTTCGAATATTATGATAGTGTATGATTTAATATTTGGGTAATAGCGGCGCATTTCCTACATAAGAATGCCGTTCGACGGTTCGTACGAGGTCAACGACACGACCTCCACGGTAACGCCACTCATAAAAATCTGTTTAGGCTGGATACCAGCCAAGAATACGCTAATCAGATTATAGAGTTGAACAGGTCCGTACGGCGGTTGTGATGTCACTAATACCAGTTATTAGCACTTTGTTATCGTTTTTTAGGGAATTTTAGGTAACCATAGCTGATGGCGTTAAGTTTATAGTATGGCCGATTGGTCAGGGATTCGGTTGCAAATGATAAATAAGACATAAAAAAGGATTGCAATTGAAGATGTGGAAATTAAGCGTTAAGCTTTATACCTTCATCGAGATGTATGTTGGAACTGAGAGAGGAAATGAAGTGATTTTCCATTGAAAAGTAATTTTTAATGGTTTTTAAGATTTGTAATGGATTAAGAAAATTTTCTTTGTTTGATCTTCAATCGGTTTCCAATACACAGTAGTCTAAATAATCATTGAAATTATGAAAGCCACTATATAAATGATGCCTAATAAATTATTAAAGCATGAAAAAAATCGTAAGCAGCCATGATGTATTTCTTAAGCCGAGGTGTAATAGGACCATGCCCAGATTCGCAGCTATCGTTCATCTCCTTGCACTCATACTGAGCATTGATGCTGAAAATCCCTACTTAATACCCTCCAAAACCATTTAAAGCGTTGAATTTACTATATTTATTGTTTTTTTGTCTATAAAAATCTTGTGAGTTTATACTCGTTGAATGGAACTGCTTAAGGTTCCTCAAGCTCCTCTCTAATTTTGACTATCAGTCATTTTTTATTCCATGTTGATCTAAATCCGAGATTACCATGTTGTCATATCTAAATAACCTCACTTAAAATTTTTTTGTAGTTTTATAAGCAAAGAAATAAGACACAACCCCTCCCATATGTACCCCTTGTAATGTACCCATAACAGGTTGATGAATCATTAATTTTTCTATATCCACAAGATTAATGAGTAAAATATAATTAGTTCTCGTGCCTCTAGCCATTGTTGCTGTACATGGCACGTAAAAAAAAATAAGACAATTCGAGAAATTTCATGACTTATTTCCTCTCTAAAAAACATTTTCCCCTTCACCTCTCTCTAAATTGCTTTGGAAAACTGATATTCAGAGTCATATTCTGGTCTCCATCTTATGACGTTGAATGTAAAAGGGTCTCTCCTGATAAGGTAGTGAAAACGGCCCTTGACCCAAATTCGGTCACAAGTGGTCTTAAATGTTGCCCTTGATGAAAAAACTCCCCAAAAAAATTTTTGACCCCCACACCCACCCCTTCCTGAGAAATCGCCCCTCATATATCGAAAATTCAATATTTTTGAACTCTGGATGGGATATTTTTCAAATTTTTCGATTCATATTATCTTGAATTTTTAGGCTTTGAAATTTTCAAAAAATTGTAAAAAATTTTTTTGAGGGGGTACATGGCTAAATTTTTTTTCATAATTAGCTCGTACTCTAAGGTACATAATGATAATATTTTCAACCCTCCGAAGGGGGATGAAAGTTGGTCAAAAAAATGAAATGTGTAACAAAACGCCTCCTAAATTCACTTTTTTGCATTTTTTTTGCGAACGACGCATTTTAGGAAAAAATAGTATGATAATAAAATGTTCCTTATTAAATTCTTTATAAGAAAGGATCTTATAATTTTTTTCGTACATGCATTAGGGGAGGAGATAGGAGACTACAAAGTTGCTCCTAATACTAATATTATGTATTACACTATCGCAAAATCAGTAAAGACTAAACAAGTAAAAAAAAAATGGAAAAAATAGAAAATGAACATTGGGAATGAAGGCGAGTTACTTTTCGACTATTGTGGCAAACTTCTGAATGAGTATTTCACAATAAGAATAAATAAACATCGACATAATGATGGCGAAGTTAAAGTAGTATAATAATCCAGTCATATTACGATTATAATCGAGACTATTAATTGGGTGCCGAAGTTTTTCTGAGGAAACTTGGAGCCAATAGTGTCTGTAACAACACCTAACTTTCCCACAAAAATCGCACCATTGTTTTTCCCCCAAAATCCACATTTGTGCCCCCAAAACCAGTTTTTTGCAAATAACATGCGTTCTAATCTGATTACAGAGAAAAATCAAGTTAAGAAATTATGCTGATCAGATTTCCAACGAAAAATATCATTACCAAGTTGATAGCATCGCAGCGTTATGATAATTTGTGTTCTCATCGTGCCAATGGCTACTGGGGGGAAGGGTAGAACAAATTTTGTTTTTTCTAGAAAACTGATCTGGTATACCGCTTGATGGTTGAAAAATAGTTACGATATGGTAGGTGGTGCCTTAGAGTACAAGCTAATTATGGAAAAAAATTCAGCCATGTACCCCCCTCAAAAAAATTTTTACAATTTTTTGAAAATTTCAAAGCCTAAAAAATTCAAAAAAATATGAATCGAAAATTTTTTTTAAATTTCCAAAAATGTACTTATATATTGTCTATCAATAGTGAAATTTTCAACATTTTTCATCCATCTCATCCAGAGTTCAAAAATATTGAATTTTCGATATATGAGGGGCGATTTCTCAGGAAGGGGTGGGTGTGGGGGGTAAAAAATTTTTTTGGGGAGTTTTTTCATCAAGGGCAACATTTAGGACCACTTGTGACCGAATTTGGGTCAAGGGCCGTTTTCACTACCTTATCAGGAGAGACCCTTTGAGCTTTCTAGTAACATTTGGTGGGGAGAGGGACGATTTCTGAAATTTCTTGATTTCTCCTCAAAAAGTCGTTATTTTGCTCTAGGGCTCCAAATGCACTAGGAAAACTAAAATTTGAAAATTTCGGTTGTTCAAGTTCTCGCTGTGGTATGAAATCATGTTTTGTAATTTTGATAATGATAACCTATCCTCTTTCACCCATCTACATCATCTGGGAACATGAAAATTAGGTATATACTAGGGTGGACCGAATTTAGATTTTTATGAAAAAGTGAAAAGTGGTGGTCACAGTACTTGCTCAATAATTTCGAAAAAAGTTATAAAAATTCCAGCTCTCAATTCAATTTTTAGAACCTCAAAATAAAGTCTAAATTTTGAAAATTTAAACATTTTCAAATAAATGATTTTTTGGGTAATTAGAATTTTTTACCCTCCTAATTCATATTGTGTCGTCTAAAGATTGAAAAAAATTTTGGCTCGCAATTTTGGTCACTTCCAAAAATGAACGACGAATGAGTGATTTATTGGTCATATACAGAGTATGGGCTCAGTTTAAGCTTTCTTGGACTCCGGATGCCAAATATGCTAGATTTTTGTTTCGCAGGGCTTTTGAAGGTCTAAGTTTTTTGATGCTAAAACGTCTATACCAACTCACTTTAAGCAAGAATGGGATGGTTTGGGAAGCTTTGTGGTATAAAAAAATACTATATTTATCTCTTGTTCACAGTAATCATACGAGGTCAATAACAATCAAATTATACTCTTCTAAGACCCCTCAAAAGGTCTTCTCAAATTGAAACATGTTATTATATTCTGGTCTCCACTTAACTATATAATATATTCAAAGTTAGATTTTTCTAGATGCATGTACTGAGTGGATGTACAAGATTGGAAATTTCATGGCTCAAAACTCTCCCAAGATGTAATTTTCTGCTCTAACTTCTTTCTAAATTCAGCTAAACTTTGGATATGTTAGTGCCCTCGATTCATTTCTTCACATGAATTCGTAATTAAAAATTTTTAGATATATTCGGCTCTTTCAGCCCGCCTCATAATGTGAATGAACTACTATTTCGAATCGGATTAAAAATCTGAGACAACATGTTTTTGAGATTTCTATGAATATTTCCTCATTATATTGGAGCGATTTTTCTGCATATATGCTATGCTTTTTGATAAGTCTGAGAAATGAAAGACGCATATTGTAATTATCTAACAGTCCTACAAGGTTCCGCAAGTCTTGTAAAATTTCTTCAGTTGATCGAGTAGTCCTGCAATGGGAGAAAGCCGTGTGGAAATATAGCATTTGGTTAGAAAATGCAGCATTTTTTATTTAAAAATTTCCTATCAAAAAATTATGTCTATTCACCTTCACCTCCAAAAAATATAATAAAGTGAACAAATTATGTATTTATTTTTATTTAATATTATGCTATTTTCAAGTATCAGGATATTCATGTTATTAAAAATGTAGGTTCATTTTTCTACATTTTTGGAGAGAAAAGAGGGCGAACGTGAGAAAAAGTCTGGCAAACAAATGTTGTTAAATGCCATGATAAATGGGTAAATAAGTACACCCATATGATAATCGATATAATCAATTAAAATTATTCCATATTAAGATCCCCTCTCTCCTGTCTTGTCCTTTCAAACCAAGTAGGCTACAATAGCTTGGGTTTTCATTAAAAACTCACTTAAAAAGCAAAATCGCAGTCCAAACCTATAACTTCTGGAATGTTCTATGCTATGCTACACACACCTTTCATGTATCGTTATAGAACATATTCCTTGGTTTCAAGTCGTGTTTTAGTTGATACCCAAGTTTTTTTTTACCTACCAAAATACCTGCTATTATTCGCACCTATACGAGAGACTGGAGTTAAAGCCGAAGAAAAATAGCCTATGCGAGCTCAGCATTGTTTACGATTGTTCGAATTGTCGCATATGGAATGCGTTACGACGCGTAGAAATTAAGCTTAGAAAAAATGTAACGGTTTCTAAGAATTAATTAAATTTTCAATTTTTGTTTCAGAACAGAGGAAAGAAAAAAATCATCACGAATACGAAGATGTTCGATGGTTAGTAATCAATTTGTAACGCATGTGTTTTGAATTTCTTAACCTTTCGGTGTCAGACACATAGGTATAGCGTGCGTAAGGTTTATTGAACTGTTGGATCAAATTTTATGGGGGATTTGAAGGTTGATTTTATGTACTAGTAGTGAGAGGTGGTTTTGATATTATACCTAGTTGTTTATTAGAGAATGAATATTTTTCATTCATCTACGAAATGACGTGACGGAATTGATTTAGGTAAAGAACTGATACCAGATACTCGTATAATTACTGGCAGAAAATGCGCGCCATCTGTTTCGTCGCTGATTAGTAGAGAAGTAATGTAGGTTTACGTGGCAGAAAAAAATTCGCAGGTGTTGATGCGTATTGAATTCCTCATTATTTTTTTGGGTACTGTTGCATTTCTACTTTTAGGAAAAAATTACGACGGTTATGATGGAAAATGATCTATTGGTACCTACGTATCAGCGTAGATACGTACAATCGGATGTTTTTTAGCATAGGAATTGCGAGCGAGTATATCTAAAAAATAACGATTTCGTTTAATTGGTACATCTCGAATCGTACCTACCTTTTATTCGTTTGTACTGTACGTTTTTGCAAATAATTCTGTCATATCTCCTTTTAGGTTGCTTGCTCAATGAAAGCATTCAAATATCCATGAATAGAAAGAAATAATGGGTAAAATTATTATTTCTTGTGCAAATGTATTTATGTGTGAATTTACTCTCTTTGTTGTAATCGTAGTAAATTCCAGAATTAAAACAGTTTCTAGTTTTATTGTAAAAAAAAAAATCAAAGTGAAAAGATTCATGAACACTCCATTACTCGATTGAAATAAATTATAAGTAAACTATTTTAAATGATGATTTGAAGAAGTATCACTAGACTATGACTTGCAAAGTATTTACCTAACTAACAAGAATATTGCTTTGAGAACTTCAAAAATGTTAATCAAGCCACCTTTTTGTATTCTTTTACTTGTAAACAGTTGAAATTAATATATACCTTTCAGATCTCCACTAAGTATGTTAATGACTTATTTAATTCTGTTTTTTTTTTTTTTTCTATAATTATATTGTTGAATATAAATAGAGTATATTGAGAGCTGATTTTTTTTTTTGATTTTTAGAAATAAACTTTTTTACCGTAAAGTGAACGCACTTGTATTTCTATAACCAACATCTATTTCTTTTTTTTTATGTTAATAATTTGAGTTTTTCATTCTTTTTCCATAATCGAGGCTGAGTTTTCTCTGATAATTTTTTAATTTCAATTAAAATGTTTCAGTTTATTTAGAATTTTATATCTTGATATCGAAGCTATCTAGGGGGCGCTCTCCGGCAACATTTTATAGAAGACACATTTTTTAACATCTAGACCTTTGACTATATACCCGTGGACCACTCGAACTCATTGTTTGGAATAATAAAAATTTCTGTCGATATTAAGTGAACGCTCTGAGACCAAAATGCGTGCGCGCATGCGCGAGTTCAAAGTTATCAATATTATTTCAAATTTCGAGTATAACAAGTTCAACTGGTATCAGCTGTTCCTGCTGTTATCTTTAACTCGCGCTTGCTTAGACGCATTTTGGTCTGAGAGTGTTCACTTGATATAGACAGAATTTTTCTCTACAGTTCGAGCGGTCTTGGGGTATATAGTCAAAGATCTAGACATTTTTATAGAAGGACCTTGATAAGGTCATTTCTAAAGTTATGCACGAAGAGTTAAAAAAATTCCCTGCGAACTTGCTTTTTCAACATTACCCCTTTTTCTATCAACGAAACTACGCTATATTTTCTTTATTTTATCGCGAACTGCACACTTTATATGTCCTTGATGATGAAATAAAAATTTTCAAAGTTGCTCATTATGAAGATAAAAAACAATTTTCCAGCGTTTTATATTTTTGCTCCTTCATTACTTGGAGCCGGTAAAGTATCTTTATATAGAAATATTATGTTGGGCCTATCATTTCCCGCCCCCTCCCCTATTCAAGTCATCCACTCTCAGAACACATTATATAATTATGGTTTCTTTCATTATAACTAGGGCGACCTAATATATTTTATATTCGATTTTTCTACAGTCGTCCCATCATTAAAGTAACAAAATTATTTTTCATCTCAGAAAATTTCCTTTCAAATATGCCCAACTTCAAATTCGAATATTTTGCCTTTAAAAAAATATTTTCACATTTTCGATTGATATTCGAATATTTTTGCCTAATATTTTGCAACTTCCAAGATTTTTTTGAATATTTTCGAATATTTTGGGAATCTTTTCTTTTTGAGGTGGCCACACTTACATTTTCGCAGAAAAATATATTTCAAGTTTGAGTTTCAGTACAAGTTCTTTTTTTTCTCCAATGTTTTTGCTTATTTTTTTCGAGTATTTTGCTTAATAAATAAATAATAATTTTCATTTGATGAATAAAATATAGTTTTGATGCAATCGTTCGCCTTATTTTTATTATTCGTCTAAAATATTGTGATTTTCTAGTAGTACTCCCTCAGACGAGTAAAATGACTCCCATATTGTATTCGAATATATTTTTGAATATTTTGATGATATTGAAATATTATTTTTGGAACACATCGAAATAAAATATTGAATATTTTGCCTCTTACATTCGAATATATGGGGTCACTCTAATTATAATGTATGAACGTTGATACCCCCACCCCCTTCTATTGAAAAACTTCTTATTTACGTCACTGTTTATCATGAAAAAAAAATCATACCAAAACTAATTCGATTGAACATGTAAAAGGCTAAATAATATTTTTGTATGATGTCACTTAAAATACTCTTCATCAACGATTAATTTTTAGGGATGAACTATGAATGTAGATATTTATATCTTGAGTTTGTTTTTTTTTTTTATTGAAAGGATCACTCGGCTCATGTGCTCCCCCACCCCACCCCCACCCCGCGAAAATACCCATGACCTGGTCGACCAGTAAGTGACTCAGAAGTGGTATAAAATAAAGAGACGTTTTTCAAAAAATTGTACAAAATTTAAAAAATTAATTAAATTTTGTTATAAAAATTCCAAAAAGTTTAAAATCTCAGAAAAGATGGAATATTAGCATAATGTTGAAAAATACGGAAGTTCAAAATTATTATGAAAATATATGTAGAAGCATTAAAATATGAAGTATCTCTAACCTCCGCCCTTCCTTTTCAAATCATATAGGCGGTGATTGTTTAATTTTTAATTTAAAACTCTCCTGAAAATTAAAAATGTTCAGAAATTCAGAAACATGTTTACTGTAACAGTTTGGTTGATTTGAAAATTTTCTCGTTTTCCAGATAATTGCTCGCAAAAGTTGGAAAAAATGAATGATCATAAACATGAAATGTTATTCAATGAATATCGTCATGAAATTTTTTGAAAATATACTACTAGCGTTATCTGTCGATTAAATGTTGTTCCATCTTCATGAATCAACATGAACTGGTTTATGGTTACGAACAGCTAATTGAATGTAGTTCAGCGCTCTCTCAACACCGATGCCTCTCTTATTCCTTATCAAAAGGTAGAAACGCAGCAAGTGTTATCATGAAAGTAATAAACAATCGTATGAACGTGTATCCGCTGTAAAGAACGATCCCATGCTCAATTCGCTTTTTTGCAGATTCAGTAAACAACTAGGGTGTGTAATTAACCGAAGAGGTGAAGATATTTGTCACAATTTTAATAAGTAAGTATGATGCTGTATTGATTTATTAATTGTTCAACAGTGTATCAAAGCTTTGAAATAACATTAACGAAAAAACATGAAACAACTTTACACATTACGTTTTTATCCTTTATACTCAAAACAACTACCTACATTTTCCCCTTTGTACTTTCGGAAATTTGTCACCATTGTATGCTCGTTCCACGCGAATTCTTTGATACATCCGTTAAAATTCGATGTAAATATGCCGTTGGTTTCGTTCGATACGTACTTATTATCTGGAAAACCACCTGTGACGAAAAAACGTTTAATTTATGGCGGAAAATTGAATAAAAATCTACAATGTTCTAAGTATTTTATAATATATGCTATAGTTACCTAAATAAAATAAACCATCGGTGGTGAGGAAATATTTAATGGCAAGATTATCGAGATAGATTTCTTCATTGTCAATAAATGAGAGAACTTCGGTATCGTTGAATTTCAACACCACGGTATGCCAAATACCATTATTAATGGTTGTATTTGTAATTAGTGAATATTGGTTGACAACTCCATCTATAGACCAAACTACTTTTAGGTTTCCATTTTCTATTCCAATGCCGAAAAAATTTTGGTCCTGTCAAAATATTCATTGAAGTGTGAACGTTACTGAAGTCATCATGTTTATGATGAAATAATGATCTTGGCGTACTTTCATGTTCCAGAGTAGTAATCCATTTTCTTGTGTGGTGGAAAATTTAATATGAATGAGATCTGTTGATGTTTTATTACCTATTAGTTGTCTTTTTTTGCTGGGTTTTTTGTCAACAATTATGTAACTGTCACCTCCCAAGAAAGGAGTTAAGGAAGGCATTTCTGGAATCAAATGGGAAAATTATTCCACTCTTATTGGCGAGTGAATTTCGAATCGTAATTAATTAATATCACCTTTATCACAGAACGGTCCTATCCAGCCCAAAGGACAATGGCAAGTCAATCCCTTACTGCCTTCTACGCAACGTCCATTATTTCTACATGGTACAACAGCGCAAGATACCTGGTTTTGGCAACGGTCTCCATTATATTCCTGTTGAAAAAAAAATCTGAATCGACAGAATCTTCGTTGAGGTTTTAAAGTATGCTGAAAATTACCCGTGGACACATGCAGTGTGGCCGAAGTGTGGTGTTGAGCCAGCAAGTGCCACCGTTGGCGCATACGTCAGCACCACAAGGCGTACCATCACAATCGGCTATATTTCTACCTCGTAGAATGGTGCTTTCGTTTAAAATAATGTGATTGAAGTTGATGAAAAACTGACGTATACATCCGGAAAATGAAGCTGGTAGTCCTGAAGATACTTCGTAGGGTATATCAGCCAGATTGTCGATGCCTCCTAGAAATCAAGATCGTACTGTCGTATAAATAATAGACGATGGAAAATTATGGTATTAAATATTCGCAAACGTTTACCAAAATATACTGATATATTTTTTAGCGTTAAAGAACTGTCCAAAGGGATAATTTTTGAGTTGGTGAAACCATTGACCGTTAGGTAAAGTTTTTGGCCGAATCTACCGGCTCGTATTTTCGTCCATTTACCGGTATTTATTATTGTACCACTTCGTACTTTTATTACTTCGTTGTCGATGTCATGTTTTTTACTTCCTCCTGATAATTTGTGAAACCGGGTGAAAAGATTAATTCGTCGTGATTTTAAGTCGATGTGATTAATTTAAAAATTACCAAAAGTTGTAATACGAAATTCTAATATTCCTCCTTTTAAAACGAGCGCTGTAAAAAATTCTGACGTGGTTTCCATCGCGTACATTACCAACGCTTTGTCATTTAAAGGTTTAAATTCAAGCTCGAAGTTGAATTGCTTGATTTGAAAATCTTGCTGAGCTTGCAGGAGTAAATACGAGCGACGACCCGAAAAACTGATGTCAGATAATTGACTCTCGACTGTAAAATTACATATGAATATGGATGTGAGTTGAAGAATGCAAAAATTTAACCGTATCAGTACTATCGGCTGGACCGCCGAGAGGAGTAACTGAACTAAGCGTCGAATTGATGAAAATATTCTCGATAAAAATTTCAACTTGAAAGAAGTCGAAAACATGTTTTTAGACATTTTTCTCATTATTTGTTATTTTTTCGTTTTTGAAAGATTTTTTATCTTCAGAAGTTTTTTTCTTTTCAATATTTTTTCATTTGTGGATTCTATTAATATTTTTAGACATTTTAATCTTGAAACTATTTCATTATAACTTCTTTTATTTTTGTTTTACTCTGGTTATTTTTTTTGTATCTTTTATTTTTCAAAAAGTTTTTTGTTTTTGAGAGATTTTTTATTTTAAGGGGGAGGGGGGTGGGGGGCAGTTTTATATATAGAAATTGTGATTTCAGTTGATCATTTGCTAGAAAATTCTAATATTTCTTCTATTTTTGTAACATTTTTTCTTTTTGATGAATATTTTTCTTATATGTGCCATGTACTGGAAACCGGGTCAGAAGCACGGGAATGATGAGGGTAGATCTTAAAGATGAGTTAAGATTCCTTCAAGGGAAGGGGAAAGGGGGGAAATGGAAAGATGGGTGACGAGGATGTGGTGGATGGAAGAAAAAATATTTAATTTTTGGATATTTTTAATTTTTTATCTTTTTAACGATGACATATTTTATTTTATTTTTATTTTCAAGAACCAATTTCTTCATTTTTAGACTATTGTATATTATTTAATATTTTTCAATTTTTAATTTTTTTGGCCATTTCCATTTAAGTGGTTATTTTTTCAGTTTTTTATTCCCTTCTTTTACTGATTATTTTTTGAAAAATTTTTTCATTTTAGTGAGTACATTCTTTTCTTTCGTTTTAAGACTTTTTTAACTTGTTCAAAATTTTCATTGTTTCGATTTTTATTTAAAATTTTCATTTTTGATTTCTAATATCATTAAAAAAAAAAAAAAATTTCTACTGATTGTTTCAGCTTTTACTAATTTTTTGAATTGTTTTAAATTTTTGTATTTCGTTCTATGTGGACATTTCCATTTTATTTTTATTTTAAAATATGTTTCATTTTTGCACAATTTCAATTTTTGAAAAAATTGTAATTTTAGGCTTTATATTCTGAACTTTCTGGTTTTTGCTTTTCATTTTTTAGCATTTTTCATTTTTAAACGTATTTTTCTTTTAGATCGTATTTCCTTTTCTCACTTTTTTTTTCAAAATTTTTTTATTTCATCAAATTTTTTTTGACACTTAATAATTTTTTTCTCTATATATTTTTCATCCACAAACGTTTATTGGATTTATTATTTTTTGAACAGTTTTGATTTCATTTTCGAGTATTTTTCATAATTGTGAAAATTCAGAACATCTGAATTTTTTTTAAAACGTTCGAATCCGAAGAAACTTGGCCCTTTTGTCGCTCCTTCTCGACGGTTTTGACTACTCATAAATATAAGTGGTTACATTTTTCGCAAAATTTTCCAGTTTGGCCAACCGGACAGTCACATTCATACGTCAAAGCAACAGGTACACATGTAGATCCGGCGCTACATTTATGGTAATTAGAGTCACATAAATTATGTCGATACGCGCACAAAGGACCAAACCATCCGTCCGGGCAGAGACATCTAGAGTTTGGAAAATTAAAGAGATAAACTAAGCTGAAATCTAACACAAAGTTTTTCGTAATGATACACGTACGAAAATGTGGGTCCATGTTGGACGCAAGCGCCTCCATGTTGACAAGTATAGTTGGAACATTCGCTGGTACCGCACTGCGCTACTGATCGCCCGATCACCGGTTGGCTTTTTTGTAGCCCAAAAGTAATATGACTGGTACGCATCTCAACATCGTAAATACAACCAGCGAATCCGGTGTGTAAAGGCAAATCATGAGGGAGTGTAGCAAAATTATAGGATTCGTGACCACCTGGGAAAGGCCGAATGAAAACCGTACAAACGATGCTCAAAAAAATACTCCATAAAAATGTGATATTCACCGATGAAGATTTGTGGAGTCACATTCAACTGCATGTAACGACCTGCAGCTCTGCCTGTAATATTTTTGAATCCGTCGACGTATAACCAAGCTCTAGAGCCCGTTCTACCAATTCTGATGGAATGCATTTTTTTGCCTTTTTTAGATATCGGTCTCGGAGTGAATATACGTCTTGGTCCTACGAATTATAGCATATAATTAATGGTCGATATTTAACAATTTCTTATTAATTAATTCGAACCTGCTCCCAAGTTCCACGTGAGAGCTATATATCCTTTGATGAAACTGAGTGCTAAATGATCGGAATGAATATCATGTTGACCTTTTTGACCCATAAATACCAGTAAAGCTATTTGTTCCATGGTTTCAGGAATGAATTTGAATCTTAGTTCGAATGTATGTTGGACAGAGCTACTCGGTAAATAGTAAGCCATGAATGATGAGTATCCTCGAACTGTCGACGTGAATGTAGGCTGAGTAATTTCCAAATCTGAAAAATGTTTTTTTTTTTTAGCTGAGTTTTCAACTTGAAAACAATAGCCCTACCTGATTTGGGAAGGGAAAATTAGGTGAAATGGATATTTCTAATTATTAAAGTCTAAATTAATAAATATACCTTGTTCACAAAATAAACCATGTTTACCCAGCGGACATAGACAAAGAAATCCATTAGTCGGATATTGAACACAAGTAGCACCAAACTGGCATGGATTGTTGATGCAAACAGATATATTACAAGTATCACCTACGAAGCTGTAGAAGGACGATGGATATTAAAATTTTTAACCTACTTCATTCAAATCATGTCAAATAAGATTAAATTAACCTACCCTAAAGGGCACAGACATGTCCACGATTGTCCGTTTTCTATACAAGTAGCCGAATGATGACATGGATTTGATATGCAAGCTAAAGAAGAACATTCTGTTATCTCATTACCATCGTGAGCATCCATGTAAATATCTTTAGGCAAGCCGTCAATCTATGAGAGAATGTATTTGGTATTATTTTTCCCCATCTACGGTTACTCGAAGGGTTATCAATAAAATTGAATACCTGGAGCGAATGCATACATCCTATAATACCATTGGTCACCGGTAAATCTAATTGTTGGATTAAGTACTTAGGCAATCCACCGATATAAAGTGCCGGTAGAGTTAATAGTCTTTGAGTGGTAGCTGTCGTTTGTTCGCCGCTCATCGCCACAGTGTTATTAATGCGTAAAGCTGCGCTACATTCTCCTTCATCAAACGCTTGAATATTTTTATTTAAAGAGACCCTGTATCGAAAATGTCGCTGTGTCAGGTCAGTTCGTCAAATTTAAATGTTATCAGAGCATGAAGATGAGGTGACAGAGCAGATTTTGAATTTTTATTTTGGTAAAGAATGTCTACTAATGAAATAAGTTTAACTCCCCCCTCCCCCCATCATTCTCAAAAAATGTACGCAATATTAAAATTAAAGAATTTGTGAAAATGTTATAAATCAAACAGCATATGGCACGTTAATGGAAAAAAGTAGAGTAAGTAAAGTAAAAAAGTTTAAAAATAAAGAAATGCCCAACAAAAATGTTTGAGGAAATTAAATAAAGTCAAATACGTGATATGGAGTTGTTCAAAAATTAAAAAATATAAAAAAGTGAAAAGCTTGTAAAAATGAAAAAATTAAATAATGAAGAATACTCAAAAGTAAGAAAAAAAATCTTTTTTTTTTTTAATAATTGAAAAGAAAATAAAAAGAATATTTTTAAATAAGAAAATTTCAAAAGTTATAAATTACTGAAATGAACAAAAAAAAGTTATTCAAATGATCAATTAGACCACAACTTTAGCTAGATGTGTCTCTGGCCTTATTAACAGTTGAAACCTTCTTGGGAAATGAAATAGTCAAAAATAAAAAAAAAATTTTAAAACTTTTAAAAATTAAAAAGTTGTTCAAAAAGTATAAAAAAATTCCAATGTTTAAAAGCTTACAAAAATGTAAAATGCTTCACAAAAAAATGTCCAAAAATAAAAAATGATTTAAATATGTAAAAAAATTGAAAAACCTACAAAAATGAAATTCAAATATTCAAAAATAAGAATTTCCGATGCAAGAACTTTCTAAAAATGAAAAGAATGTTTAAAAAACAAAAAATATCCAAAAATCATGGATGATTGAAATTAAAAAAAAAAATGAAAGCATGGTAAAAAATAAAGATATATTTATAAAAAATTTAAAAAAATAAAAAATAAGGGAGAACTGAAAAACTTTAAAGAAAATATTCAAAAATGATGAAAAACCAGAAATGAAAAAAAAAAGTTAAAAAATAAAAAACATCCAAAAATTAAAACTGTTCAAATTTGAATAATGTCTATAAGTAGAAAATTACTCAAAAATGTAAAAAAATTGAAAAGTTTACCAAAATGAAAAATTTCAATAATAAAAGTTATTCGAAAATCAAAAACTTTCGATAAAACTAATTCTTGAAAATTAAAAAATTAAACGAAAGAAATATCGAACAAAACAGTCCAAAAATGATGAATATGTGTAAATAAATTTTTCATACTTGCGGGAGGAAAGCGCTACTTTACCTCCCGCTCGCTAATCGCTAGGGTCTCAAACGAGCGCTTTTCTCCCACATTTAAGAAAAATTTCGTTCACAGTTAGAGATATATACTATTTTAAATTCCCAAAATTGAATAGAAAAAAAAATTATAGAAAACTTTCTAAAAGGATGTGGTTGAAAAAAAAAAAAGAAAAGAGCCCAAAGTAAAAACTTTTCTCACACAGAATTTTTAAAAAATGGAAAGAAGAAGCAGAAAATGAAAACTTCTTAGCTCTTGACGACATTTCATAGAATGAAGTTTAAAAATAACATTTATTAAATCTTCTTACGTAGCTAATATTTGTATTTGATATCCAGTATTGATTCTGTATTTCGTTTCGCTGAATAACATGGTTTGTACTCCGCAAGAAAATTGGAATTTAAGGAAACCGTCTTCGACGTACAAACACATATACATGTTGGATGTCACTTGAGCGTAAAATATAATTCCGAATGAAGACAATGTTTTTAATTTCAGCGAAACTATGGTGGATGTGCCATTATTAAGATTATGAATTAGGTACGACTTTCCAGTAAACGCGACTACCTTTATGGTGACCGCTTCTTCACATTGTGGCCCTTCCCATCCGAATCTACAAGAACACTGAAATTTGTTTTATAAGCATTGCTTTTTTTTTTTCTCGGATGATTATGAAATTCGAATATCTACCTTGGGTCCAGTATTAGTTGAGTAACATTTGCCACCATTCAAGCAAGTTATATTGGAACAGTACTCGTATGCGACGGTGGTACTCTTGTTGAAAAATTTGTACCATTCGTCGTCGGTAACGGTGGTCAAATCCGTTACTCTTTCGGTATCTTCGACGATTTCGGTAATCTCAGTGAATGTAGATATATCGCAGCATTCGGTGGTCGTTCGAGGAGATGTAACATTCGAAAGTATCACAGTTGATTTGGCAGTTGTATCGAAAGTTGTAAATTTTGATTGCGTTGTTCCTTCCGGTACCGTAGTAAAGTATAGAGCTGTTGTTGGCGGTTGACGCGCTGTGCTAGTCGAGTATTCGGTTGAAAATGAAAAAGTTGTCCGAGGACGAGTTCTAGATTCCATCGTAGTGGTGTGGAAAATGGTGCTTTCGAAGGTAGTTTCGGTGGCTTCATATTCGGTCGATGGTACCATCGTTTCAATCTTCAATGTTCGTGTGGTCTCTTCAACAGACTCGGTGGTCTCTTGAAGTGTGGTTGTTTCGATCGTCGTAGATTCTGATTTTGATTCGGTTGTTGTAGTGGGAAATTCTCTAGCTGATATCGTTGTGCTTGGTGCAGTGGTATGAATTACAGTGGTCTCAGCGGAAGACGTAGTATAAAAATCGAAATATGTGCTTAGCGTCGTTGGAAGGGAGATATTGGTGAATTCGGAAGTATAAGATGGTATTTTTGATGTTTCAGTCTCATAGGTTGTGGTACTGAGCAGTACTGTATGGGTAGATGGAGTTGTATCGCATATTTCTTCTCCGTTTGCGTCTATTATGCATTCGCAATGGAATCCAGTAATCTTTGGCGGACAAGAACACGTGTAGTTATCCACACCGTCGATACATGTGCCACCATTATAACATCTGTGTGATTATTTAATCAGTGAGTTGGGTTGTCAAATAGCAGTTATAAAAATTGAATATTGTCCTTAATTTTTGATTTTATTTACCTGCCTCTCAAACTACATTCGTCGTACTGGTACTGGCATCTGTCTCCGTGGTAATCTGGTACACAGTAGCATACTCTCGTATCATCCTCGATCAAACATAATGCTCCATTGGCGCATAAATTTAATTCGCAAAGCTCTAATTCCGTTTCACAACTATGTCCGGTGTATCCTTGAAAAAAAACCAGATATGTTGCTCTCAAAAAAATTATATTATATCTACATTATTAGAAAGCTACCTACCAAATAAACAAGCACACGAATAATCCGCATGCAGGTCAATGCAGACGGCTCCATTTTGACAAGGCGAAGATGCGCATTCATTTATATCATTTTCACATAGAGCTCCAGTCCATCCTAAGCAGTGTACGATGAAATGTAAATACAAATTTAAAAAATTTTAAGAAAAATGAGTAGGTATCAATTTCAAGGTTGCTGAGAACTATAGTTGGACACATAGCAAGATTGACATTTTTAAGAATTTCATTCTTGTTGTTGTTGTTGTTGTTGTTTTCAAACACTCTTGATGAGAATTTCTAAAATATTTTTATTAAAAAAAAAATAATATATTCCTCATTTAGGACTTGAATTTTTATTTTATTTTTTGAAGGTTTCTAATTATTGAACTTTCTTTCATTTTGAAAATGAAAAACCAGAGTTATCTCAAATTTTCAAGATTTATATTTTGGATTAATGATAATGATTAGCTGAGTTTTTAACTTGAAAACGATAAGTATTACAGCCTACCTGATTTGGGAAGGGAAAGTTGGGGGAGGGTGTGATCTTCAAATCTTTGCATTTTAGACCATTTGTAATCATCTGGAAATGTCCAACTTTTTGCTATATATACCGTGCGTCCCATTGATCTTCGACCCCCTCAGCGTAAAAATCTCAAGTAGCTTACTTAAATAGGAGTATTTTGGATTCGTTGTGTGGTTACACTGATTCAAGATCTCCACCTTTCAGGCAGTGTCACCACGAAGCAAATCCAAAATACTTTTATTGAAGCCAATTGAAAGAGAGTTTTGCGCTTACGGGGTCGAAAATCAATGGGACGCACAGTATATATATTTTTCACGAGTATTCATGAAATTCGCTCAGAATTTGATAAGGAACACTTCTTAAAAATGCGTAAAAGCACTTTTTTTCTTTTTTCGATAAAGTTCAAAATGGCGTGTCACTCAAATTTGGGAGAGGCTGAAGAAGGGGCAAACATCCCAAATTTTTCAGTTTTTTTTTTTATGAAAGAATGAGTCACGAACAGCAACATATCTTAATTTCAGCTTCCTAAGTGCATTTTGAGGGATGTTAAATCAAAAAACGGCTTTTTGAGGAAGTTTTGAGTCATGAAATTCCTTGAATCTTCTATATGTCCTTACCAAATCAATCTAGAAAGGTCAAACTTTGTGTGCAGGATTAGTTAATGATCAGAATATGACGTCTTGAATTTGAGTCGAAATGGATCCAAAATGGCTGATTATCAAAATTTGAGTAGAGCTTGAGTAGCTTCAAATTAGTAAAAATTTATTTAATATGGACTCATTTATGATTATTGGGGATGAGAAGTATTCAATATCCCCCATTCACCTACATACGTGTTGTAGGAGGAGAAATTATCGACCTCAAAAGTGGTGGGAGTTCACGAAAAATCGAAAATATCACATGGCGGTCGTCAAAATTTGAGCATTATTTGAGGTTCGGAATTTCCAGATTACGTTTCTTTTTCAGATATTCTTTCATTTTTGTACCAACAGTACGTGTTTTTTTTTTTTTTTTTTTGAATATTACTTTTTATTTCTACCAAAATTTTGATTTTCGATTTTTTTTCTTTTGAAGTCATTTTTTGTTTTTAAATATTTTGAATTTTTTTTCGCATTGTTTCACCATAATAAAAATTTAGGATATCCGGACTTGTTTAGAAAGCGATATGCCCCCTGTGGCCCTTCTCAGCGACCTTGTTCATGGTATTCCGTACCTGGTTGACAATCACAAGTGTATGTTAAGCCGGGTCCATCAATGCAAAAACCACCATTATGGCATCGTACTTCATCAGATGAGTTACAAACGGCCATGTCGATATCGCAAAATGGACCTTCGAAGATTAAACATATATGTATCGACATTATTACCCGTTTGCCCCTTATACGTGTCGACTGAAAAAAAATTATTGGTACGAAAATTTACCGGAATATCCCGCGTGGCATTCGCACGTGAATCCATTTTGAATATCGATACACGTTCCATTATTTGTGCAAGGATTCGAAGCGCATTCATTTATATCCAGTTCGCAATTCGGCCCTTAATAAAGAACGAAAATATTAATTTATTATCCAAAACGATTCGTGATAATTGAAGAAATGTGTATGAGACTGCAATTTCCTTTTCTGTCTATATGTGTGCATATAAAATAAAAATTAAAAAAACTATTTATAGCTGTATTAGGCCTATTCACTTGATGAGGGTGAATGCTGAACTTAATTCAATACGGGTATTATTTACTACCTGTGAATCCCTCGGCACAGGTGCAATTATAGGCAGCAATTCCATCAATACAGGTTCCCCCATTTAGGCAAGGTGAAGACCAACATTCGTCCCAGTTAGTTTGGCATTGGATTCCCGTATACCCATTTATGCAATAACACGTGTAAGTGCTGAAAATAAATAATCAACAGCTTTCTTCGTTTGTTTTCTCGAATGATGGAAACTAGGCGAATAGAAGTATGATAAAACCTACCTATTTATATCATCGATGCAAATCCCATAAACGCAAGGATTGCTGATACAAGCGAATCCGGCCTCGCAATTAATATTAGGGCGGTATGTTACAATGATCACGACTGCTATCCACGATGGTGTTTGGAAAATCCACTTCATCAGCTGATCGTTAATTATGTCTTCGATGGGGTTTTTTCAACGCATACTTTCAACATTGCCTGGAAATCCCCCTCACTATGAACTCCGGCACGCGTCCCTAATCGAATCTAAAAACGATATTCTCATCGACACCTACTTCACATCTTTAAATGGTATCCCATACAGGGAGTCATACGATTCGTACTTTATGAATATACCGTACTTTATTTCCCGATCGCACGAATTTAATAGCGTTGGGGATCGTCATGGAGACCGTATAACAACACTACAATTGCTTTTCATATTTTAATTTATAGTCAGTTCGCTTTACCGAAGGTATTCTATTTCTTTTTTTTGCAATTGACAATAACGATCTTCTTTTGTTTTAGGGGGTTTATTTCTTATGCCTCGTGTATCGGTAACGATATTGTGTTGAAAAGGGAGGGAGACTAATGATTGAAGTATGAGGGTTTTTTTGTGGGTGTTGCGAATGAGTTTTGTTGTGTTGGAATTTACGAGGTGAAGGAGAAAGCAAATGTTGGATTAAGATGCTACGAGTGATTTTATAAATTACTCGATTATTTTGGAAGAAGAAATAAATGCTTCAATTTCATATTTTATTTATACTTATTATATAAATGTATTTTTTTTATAGAGAGCCAATATTATAGTTGTAATTGATGCATAGTTTGCATGACGTTATCCACAAAATTCGCCCTCTTATATGAAATAAAAATTATTCATTATTCAAGTATTGATCCATGTTCCAGGAATTAAATAAATACAATGAACAACGACCCTGGAATTATCTGTTTTCAACATTGCTCTTCTTCGATTTATTGCTATTCTGTACCTCAGTTTTGTCCCATTTGTAGAAGAGAGTTGACCAATGATAATACCATTATGCCATATAGGTGAGAATTGCAAAACCTATGGAAATATCTGAAAAAAAATTTAAAAATTAATTTCGATTTATCTGTTATGTTATAGAGTTCCTTTTCCATTCGTACGTGCTAGTCAAACACCTTGTTCTGTTTTGCTCAAACCGTCTAGAGGAAATTTCCTACTGTGGGTACTATAGTAATAATGATAGTTTGAGGATTGTATTTCTATTTATTTATATATTTCTGATTTTTTGTAGATGTTATGATATAAATGCCGATTTGCATATTGGAATAACCTCATCATGTGGTGTAGTCGTTGAATATGATTTTAATGGATTGTGCGATGATAAAACAAGTTCATGGAATGAAAGTTTATGCGTTTATACTCTAGTCGATGTATCATGGCAAAAGAAATGGGATGAAGTTTTGAAAAATATTTCCGATAAATTTCGAAGATTAAGTGACAGGTATTTTAAAATTCAATTAAAATTCGTTGGTGGAAATGAGTTTGAATGATCTTGTTTCTGTTATTATTTACGACTAATTTTCTTTTCTTTTTTTTTTTTACAGGTACGATGAAAATAATTTTAATTGTTATTCTTTCGTATTAGAATTTGTAAATTTATTGAAGCATAAAGATTTCGTAAAATCGTCTCATTCCAAAGAAGATTTTTGCAAACATTTAGTCATACCACGGATGACTGTGGCATGCAAATACGTGAATTTATTTAGAAAATTACAATATCTAGAATATGTTATTGAGGAAGATGTTTTGTGATTTGCGTTTTTTGTTATATTTTCAATTTTTTTAATCAAACGATTTTTGAAATTTGAATGGGATTAAGTGCTGTGAACATTTTAGTGATATTTTATTATTAATTTAATTTTTATCGATCACGCACCATGAATTTACCACACGTTCAAATGTCTGGAACCATTTCTGAAATCTATTTTTTTATTGGTAGTTATAATCATTGCTATCATTGTTTTAAATTCAATTTTTATATTATATAAGTAATTTAGTCTGACGAGCCTTCAGAAGGTGATAATTCATAACAATTAACGTAAAAGTAATGAAATTTAATAAGATAATAATGAATTAATGAATGATGGATATGAATACTTGCTAAAATAAATTTTTGTTGAAACAAATTTTTAATTTTAATTTTGTTTTGTAATTACGAAGTTCTTATAGTAATGATGTAATATCAAGAAATGTATTATATACATATGCGAGTTCAATGAATAATAGGTATAGCAGTCATGCCTCATATTACATATATCCATCATTAAATGAGTCGAATAATCAATATTGAAACATTTTATATTGTCAAAAAGCGTATTTCTTACTCCACAAAGAATATTTTACTCCTATAGATTCTCTCTCGAAACGTTACAATATAATTTTCAATTAATATGAAGCAGGACTAAGAAAAATTTTGTTAAAATAGTTTAAACAAATAAAAAGCATATTTTAAGTATAAAAAATCAGGCAATGATATAAGGTACATCAGTTAGTGCATGTACTTATATTAAAAATTTTATTTAAAAATGAAAACGCTACACAAATAAAATTGAAGTAAGGTTTCAAATCGATTCGATTAGTATCGTGATAACTTAATCTACACTTCACAACATTTTGGTGTTGATATTTTTTCATTTCGTATATTTCTTTAATAAAATCCAGTAAAAAGAATTGAAAAATGAATTTTAAGAAAAAATTTAGAACAGAAGAGAAGTTTTTTTCAAATATTTCAAATATTTAATAACACTCAATCGTAATAATCAGGGACCGTTGATGTATAGGCGGAGGGGGTCTCGGCGTTATTTTACTCCCAAATGGAGGTATGTACTTCCAAGAGGTAGACGCTTAAAGGGCCTCAATGGTGGAGATAGTAGTGGGAGGATGGACTGATCATATTATTCTGCGGAAAGAAACGTTTCCCAACTCAAATTTGTATAATTCTGATTTGAGATACAATTTGGATAAAAACTTGAGAAATGCTATTCTTTCAATACTTGCAAACATTGTGAATATAAATGTTAATAAATTATACATTTCAATTAAATTTTATATTTTTATTTGTGTTCCAATTACATAATTATATTTCATTTGTTATAACTACTATACAATTTCTTAGTTAGCGTAGCTCCTCTGGTGGAGATAGTTGACCCCTTTCCCCCTCCTGCGGTCCCTGGTGATAATCTTGAATTTATAAAGCGAAGTCAGAATTTTAAAAAGAAAATGTAAAAATTAATGAAATGAGTGAGATGGTACAGGATTACAGAAAGAAGTGTAAGTGTAATCATGATAAAGAGCACTAATACTGTATATCTGAGTGTGTGTACTGATCTGATCATCTGATGATCTTTTCGACATTGATTGAGAATAATAACGAAGAAATCAAAGAATCAGAAATGACTACTGCTTAGTCAGCATCTGTGAGGCAGTCAAGGACTTGATAATGGATTCAATATGGCGTATGACTATACCTATCTTAATAGTGCTTTCGTCGAACGAATTTAATTAAACTAGAGGAAAATCAAATTGTTTTTATTTAGTTCTAAAATAATGAATTTCAAGTGATAATTTTGAGTTCTATTGCAACTATTATCGTTCTTCATTATAATACTCATCTGCAAAATGTAGAAATGATGTATAAAAAATCGATATTAATTTTATAAAAGCTTCAATAGTTCAACAAATTTCACAAGATGGTGTCACCATGTTACCTCCTTCCATTATTGATAAATGAAATGATAAGGTGTTTTGTTTTGAAATTTTCATCTTTTCATCAAACAAGAAAGAATGAAGAAATTATTTCGGTTATAGTTAATTCACCGTTTAAAATGTTTCGTCTTATTTGTGGAACGTACTTCAGTTTATCAAGTTACTAAATACGAAATAATGAATAGTGAGAATATCTACAAGAAAGCTATGTAGTAATGTAATGTGTCGAAATATGGGCGTATAGTAAAACTTGTGTTGTATCGCGATCATCGGTTCCTATTAAATCAGTGATGTGTTGAAACATCGTGCCAAAATGAACGAATACAACTTCACGGACGCCGATAACTACCGCAATGGTACGAAAAGTAACATGAAGTGCTTTTTCTTGCCCCAACAAATGGATTCCGATCAAGAAAACCACGACTACCCGGATTTAGATTTCATCTACTCCGATACGGATATATTGGCGAACGAAATAGCTGAACTATATAGTTATACAGAACAACCGGAATTTCAGCTTAATGTGAAAGCATTCGAAGACTATATGGAAACTTTGAAACTGAAACCAAGTTGGAGGCGATTGAGTTATTCGGAAAAAAGTAACGTCATAGTAACGCTTCTCGATCAGTTGGATGTTTTAGATAAGAATATTCGACTGAAATGCGCTCGTTGTTTTTTATACCTTTTACAAGGGTGCTGGGCCGAATGCCAGTCGGATATTGAGCAACAAATACAAGCTAAAGAAAACGTATTTCTTTTATTCAAACACGGAGTGTTTAGCGCCTTCGTTGAATTATTTTACGCCGAAACTGATGCTTGCGCTGTGGCGGCTGTAACCATTCAACGTAAAGTAACCGTTAATATCAACGATTCGACTGAATTAAGAATTATTCTTAGTGTGTTGTATATATTTATCGAAATTATCAGAAATATCAGCGATGACGATGGTCACGAGAATGTTTCAATACGAGAAGAATGCCACGCCGAAATCTCTAATCCTATACAAGACGAGTTATTATCTGTGAAGCTGTTCAGCATGGTGACTCGTTTTTGCGGCGGTAGTGCTCCGCATTTTCCCATTAAAAAAGTCCTTTTGTTGATATGGAAATTATTATTATTTTCATTAGGGGGTTCCGATGATCTGAAAAAATTAAAAGCCGAGAAACGAAAAGAAGCTGGTTTAGATGTATTCGAAGAGGATACCATTGAAATAGTGAAAACAATGCGAGCATCATCGCCTCCCTCCGGAGGGCCGGATGGAATTGAGACGCAGAATCAAAAACGAAATAATCGCCGACTCAGAAGAAGCTTGTTGAAACAAAGTTCGTTAGATGAATCGCTCAATATGGATTACGAAGGTCCTATGATGGACGAGGAAGATTACGATGATGAAATGAATAAAAATAACGCTAATAACGAAAACAACGGTAATGCTGCCAATAACAACGGTAATGGAAGCGAAGGTGATAATTTCAACGATAAAAGTAATAATAACGAAACCGGTACCAGCGAGGCGAGTCTTACGTTACCCGAAGAACCACCACCACGTGCCAAAAGTATTGAGAAAACACCGTCTTTACCTCCTCAAAATAAAGGCCTACCTTGGGTACCGAAAATTAGACAGAAAGACTTAGACGTATTTTTAGATCACGTAAGAATCAAATTTGTAGGTTTTACGTTACCCGACGATAGAGAAACGTTGATTGGATTACCACAACCAATTCACGAAGGTATCAAAGTGTTGAAGAGATACGTGTACGTATCGTTGAGTGACGTACAAATGGAAAGAGAAGAGAATATTTCCAAATACCCAGTTTCGCAGAAAGAAGAAGACATACCAAACACTCCAGTCGAAATACTATACCAAGCTATGTTGCCAAATATGCAACAAAATATAATCGCTCTTTTAAAAGTACTGTTAGCAGCAGCTCCAACTTCCAAAGCAAAGACAGATTCCATCAATATTATGGCCGATGTACTCCCCGAAGAAATGCCAATGACTGTATTACAGTCGATGAAACTAAGCACCGACGTGAACAGACATAAAGAAATCATCGTAAAAGCTGTATCCGGTATTTTACTCCTGTTACTCAAGCATTTCAAACTAAATCACGTTTACCAGTTCGAATTCCTCTCTCAGTATCTCGTATTCGCCAACTGTATTCCATTAATATTGAAATTTTTCAATCAAAATATTAGCGCGTACGTTGGCGCGAAAAATGTCATACCGATTTTAGATTTTCCCGCCTGCGTAATCGGTGATCAACCAGAGCTTACTTCTGAAAGTTTGGAAATCGGTGATAACCAACAATGTAGCTGGAGAAATGTATTTTCATGTATAAACCTACTTCGTGTTCTGAATAAAGTCACTAAATGGAAGCATTCTCGTATCATGATGCTGGTAGTTTTTAAATCGGCGCCTATATTAAAACGTACTCTGAAAGTGAGACATCCTATGATGCAATTGTATATTTTGAAGCTTCTGAAAATGCAAACCAAGTATTTAGGAAGGCAGTGGAGGAAATCGAATATGAAAACTATGAGCGCCATTTATCAAAAAGTACGTCATCGATTGAATGACGATTGGGCTTATGGTAATGATATCGATGCCAGACCTTGGGATTTTCAAGCAGAAGAATGTGCCCTCAGAACAGCTGTAGATAAGTTTAACAATAGACGATATTTTTCGCAAAATGACGATGCAGAACTTTCTCCTGTTGATGTAAATATTACTAGTGTATTGGCCAGCGATGTAGATCTTACCGAAGAATTTAAGAAACATTATCACATATGGGTGCAGCAAGAGGTGTTCGATAAAACTATCAATTGGGATGAGTTGCTTCGTCAAGACTGTTTGTGAAGGTTTGTATTTTTTGTTGGTACGAATTTTTTGTTATCAAGTCTTCTTTGCTATAGAATTTTTTTTTTTTTGTTTCAGATCTCGAAATCAGTTCACAACCTAGTTTTACGGATTTATTTGAGAAGATATCTTTCATATTTTTTTCTTCGTAAATTGATGTTCTATCTGTAGTTTTGTAAATTCTTACGCAGTAAATAATGAATAAATCTTCAATTTTCATAAATGTTTTATATGATAATTTTTTTTTTCAAATTTACGAATACTTGCGAGTGGAATTCGAAATATTCATATATTCCTTAAAATGAAATGTACGCTACCGTAGAGTTGAAGAATCCGGTAGTATTTAAGAGGCTCTGTTGTATGTTTAAATAATCGAATATACGAGTTATTCGCGTAGTACATATAACTACGTGTAATACTTGTTTTTTAAAATTACGTAAAATCATGGTGGTATGAAATTCTTTGTGTTATGTAATTGGTTCAGGCCGAAATTTCGTCTTCTGTCACTAACGTTGTTCCGGAAAGTCTTATAGGTTGAAAAAATTAATTTACTGATTTTCAAGTAAGATTTTGTGTGTTGTTAAGTGATCAAGTAAAATTAGAAATTACCTTTTTTTTTGAGTGATCTCAATGCCTAGTGATGCCCGGCCTTAAAAAATTGTATTAATTTCGCAAAGTATGAAAATTTTATTCAAAGAGTTTCTTTTAAATCAGATATGAATTGTAATCAAAGAAGTCAAAGAGAATGTGAAAATTTTAATCGAAGAGTGAAATTAGACATACAAATTATGCGCAATTTTGCGAATTCTTCAAAGACAAAACGTTTCCATTTTGTTCTAGGAGAAATAGATATTATGTTATAACTAAATATGTACATGTAGGTATATTGTAGAGGTCCTAAAAAAAAAAAGATTAGTTAATATGTTTCATTTTATGAATTTTCTGGGTAAACAAATTTTTTATAATCGTACATAAAATTATTATTCATTTTTTAAATGAAATCGACTTACCAGACATGACGACATGAGAGTCCGCTCTGATGGACTGGGTAGGCATGAAGAAATGAAGAATAGAAGAACCTAATTTTGATTTTTGTATCGTTTTAGTCATCTAATCATTGTCCTGAATTTTTATAAATTTTTATTTATTTGCCTGTATTTAGTATAAAATGAGAAGTTTTGAAACTTAATATTTTCTAATTTCCCAACAAAAATGAAAAATAATGATAAGATTTAGTTTTCGTGAAAAAAATTGCACCAATACCATACTGTACGAAGCCAATTCATCATTCATGTTGGGAAAATTAGTGTTTGATTTTCCTGGTTTCATTCGTCGCTGAAAAAGGCGGTTTGATTGAATTTTACAATTATTTACAATACGTGTTTATGTTCTCCTAATTTAAAAGTAATAATTTACTATCGATATTCGTAAAAGAAGTCTGAAAGATTAAACTTGTCTACAAAGTAATATAGTTTACATGGTTGGACGTGTTTCAAGTAATGAAAAAATCCAAAGCGTCATCTGCACTGTACAGTTTATGTAACAGAAATAAACTCGATATAAAATTCATAAAGGTAAATCCATCCAAATGTGCCTCTGTTAAAACGAACCACAACAGATTGTCTCAAATCGAAGAAATATTGGGTTATGTAAATAA
Organism: Phenacoccus solenopsis; assembly: GCA_009761765.1. Lineage (NCBI taxonomy): Eukaryota > Metazoa > Arthropoda > Insecta > Hemiptera > Pseudococcidae > Phenacoccus > Phenacoccus solenopsis. The sequence continues at coordinate 18,111,107 of CM019755.1, read as the reverse complement.
TGAAATTAGCAAACCTCGTACATCATGTAAAAATGTTTCATCCAGTAGTCAGCAAAATTCAACAAAGAACGAACTTGTTTCTACTCCAAAATCACAACATTCACGTTCTAGTTGTAACAGTCCGAGCATTTTACCGTCGAATTTACAAATTTCTGATGTACCCTGGAAGAATGATTCATCACAGAAATACCCAAGTTCTTCCAGTAGTTCTACATTTTTCGAAGTAAATTCTACAACTCGTGTTAGCAGTTTGGAAACGATTATTCTATCGGACAGTAGTGAAGGCGCTATTTTCAATTCATCGGGTGATCTGATATCATCGAATACGTGTTTACCAGAAATTAAGCCTGTAAGTAAAAAATCTAGTGCTTCGAAATCGACGAAAAAACGAAAACCAGCGAAAAAGATAACATATCGAAATATTCATTCGGCCAAATGCGGATCTCGTGTTAACAAAAATGATCACATTTTGAAGGGTAATACAAGCAGTAAAGAATTATTTAGCAGCGAAGCCGAGTCAATATTGAATGAAAGTTTTTTCGTTGAAAGCCCAAATGTTATTTTACCTAGTCCAGAAGAGGAATTGCCTAAAACGAAAAACCCAAGGAAAAATATAAACGCTGTTGTGAACTCAGTTTCCCATTCATCGAAAACATTACGATATCCGTTACGTAATCTAGTTACCTTGAGCCCCGTGATTTACGATTTACCAAATTGTAAAAACGAACATAATAATTCGTCCGTATTATTTAGCGGCTCGTCTACTCCGAAATTTGAAGCTACTCCCAAAAAAACCATTTCGACCCCAAAATCAAAAAAATGTGATCGATATGAAATGGCCTCGAAATTTCAACTTCTTCCTCATGATTTTGTTCAAGATTCGCAAGAGATAGAAATCGTGCATGTATCTAATTCGGTCTCCACTTCAAGAAGAACTTCGAAATCAAATTCAATTTGCTCTAATGTGCACACTTCTAAAGCAACTCCTTCTCGTTCTAATAAAGCTTCAGCCACTCCGAAGCGTTCGAATACTACTCCAAAACCGAGAAACAAAGAGCAACCAACTCGTGTATCGAAAAATACTCCAAAGGAAGTTCATCTTTCTATTGGAACATCTTCAGTGTTATTCGAAAATTCTCAAGATGATTTTAGAAACTCGTTTGAACCTATTTTAGGAACAAACTACTGTATGCCTAGTCCAAAATCAGTTCCTAGGCCTCGCGGAACGCCCAAACGAAATAATAACAATCAACGAACCCAGTTATCACAGTGTATTAATGTAGATTCGCCTAAGCAAACGAATCGTTCGACAAGGAAATCTTCTCAACGTAAAGACCATTCTTTTAGAAGTCCTATCGATAATTTGAACACAACTTCCCTTCAATCAGTGTCCGATCGTATGCCTAATCTTAAAGAAGGGTCTAAGAATAAAAATGGTTCCCAAAAAGTAACTCCGAAAAACAAAAATAATGCCAGACAGCGAACAACTTCGTCACAAAAGACATCGAGGAAGAATAACACTACTGAAATATTTACACCCTTATACGAAAGTACTGATAATATTTTCGATACTTCCAGTAACACGCCCATCGATGTGTACGATTTTGTGCCTGATTCAGCGATATCTGTGAGTTCTAAAAAGATGAATTCAAAAGCTAAGAGCAAACGAGGCCAGAATACACGTGTGTGCCAAAGAACCGATTCGTTTAATATTTTCGGTACTTCGAGTAACACACCACTCGATTTGTATGACTTTGTGGCTGATTCATCAACACCGAAATGTGATAAAACAATCTCAAAACGAAAAACTGGTCCAATTCAACGATCGAAATTGTCGCAAAGGGCTTCAAATCAGACAAAATCTACGCAGAATTATCATATGCCTACACCTAGAATGGTCAGTAGGCATAGAGCTATCTTATCACAGCGAAAAGAACCTAATAAATGTGAGGCACTCGAACGACCTGCATTTTCGAATTCCTTTTTGAACGTGAACAAAGCCACTGTACTTAGAGACATGAAGAATACGCCGGATAGGATGAAAAATTGTGAAAATTACGAAAATAACTCTCATTGCTCTTTTTTTAACGAAAACTCGAGTGAACAATTTTCATCGATTTTTAAACCATTTGAGACATCTACTCAAGTTAATCATGTATTTAGTTCTGGTCCAGTAAACTCCACCTCATCAACTAATAATTTCGCATTCAGGAGTAGAGAGAATTATTGGAATCGACCTTATGGGAATTTACTCGCCTATATCGATAATATGAATTATAACGATAACGATATGGATATGCAAGAACTCTGTCATTTATTTAGCATGCTTAAGATAGCTAATGAAAATACTTCTCAACGTACTTCATTTTTCAGCTATAGAGATCCTAATAGTTCCGGTAAAAATCATATTTATCGAAATGTAAATACAAATTTTCAAAAATCGAAAAAAATTCAGTTAAGAGAAAGTAATTTATCGAATCGCCAATCGAATTCTAATTTTTTGAAAACCCCTAGCCTACCATATTTACCGGTCATCTTAGCCCCTCAGAATGAACCAGTGAAAGAGAATATTCAGGAGTTCAGGTATGGCTTTGAAGTGCCTCCGAAAGAAGTGAAAACTGACTTGATGGATGCGTTTAATTTGAAAATAAACGTACGACCGTTTTTACAAGAAATCACTCATATTCAAAGAAAACCGCCTCAATTTTTTCACCATAATGAAGATGAAGAATATAATTTAGATGGACTTACTGATTGGAATTGAAAATTGATTTTAGTTTTTTTTTGTTTAATTATTATTATTTTTTAATTTATTGACGTATTCGTTGTGAATTTAAAAAAAATTAATTTAATATTATTTTCGATGTCAATAAGTTGTTATTTTATGTTTTTTTTTTCTGCTACTCTTACTTGAATAAGAATGACATGAAAATTAACAAATTTTGTCTTAAATAATAAAAAAACATGTTCATATGTTGTCATTTAACAGTGACGTAGCCAGGGAAGATGTTTAGAGGGCCAGACTGAGGTGAAACAATTTTTAATTTTTTGTTTTTGTGAAGCCATTCGTGCATTTTACTTGATTGTTGCAAATGACACCAGTAACAATTAGAAAAAAATATTTCAATCCTAAGATTATATCGATACCTCTTCCCACCCAAAAAATTACCTCAAATTTTGGAAATGTTGCAATTTTTCAAAAAATGTAAAAAAATCTGCGATTTGAAAATTTTATGTTTCAAAGGTCATATTTTGTCTTTCAAACGCCAAAAAAAGTGAATGCTAATTTTTCCGTCATTCAAGATCCCATTATTTTTTCATCTAGCGCAGGAACCAGGGTAAGTGCTTATTTCCCGAGAGGATAGGAATTATGTCTAGTTTTTTTTAAATATGCGATCGTTTTTCTTTGTTAAGTAAAAAATCGTAAGCAGCGATGCTGCATTACTGAAGCTGAGTTTTTAATTGAGGCTTGTTTACATTTGAAGGTAATATTACGCAGTGAACTTGTGAACCTCACAGGCTAGAGTTCATATCCATTACTAAGTCCAAAACTCAACTTTATCCCTTTCAAAAACTGTAAAATAGCATAAAACTAAATAACTCAGTTGTTAATGACGTCAAAAAGGAAAAATTTCAATACATAGGTTTAATTTTGAACAAAAAGCATTGGTTTCAAACACATTCCATCGTTTATTTATCAAATATGTGGGTAGCTCGGTACAAAGTTGGCAGAGGGGTAAAGGAATCGAATAATTTGATAACACGTCTTTCTTTTGACGTCATAAGATGGCGAGCACAACTCAGATTTTTCAACACGAGCTCAAATGATGTAACCTGTTCTTCACACTTGTATAACCTAGAGGCAAACTTTTATTGAACAGAAGATTTCTTGTATTCAGGAATTGCTTTTTTACAAATTAAAAAGTTTATCGCCATCAAGTATGCGTTTGAAATTGTGAAAAAAGTTTTGCTCTTTAGGTGTAAAAAAGTTGTGTACATGTTTTAGGAGAGGGCTACCCGTAGAATTATCTCCAATACATTTCTTCTTGAAAAACGATCTCTAAAAAAAATTTCAGGTTATACCGCTGTCATTTAATATTGATTCAGCATTTGTCGTTTTTTCTGCTTCACTGCGAACATATTTTGGTGAGTAAAAGCTTCAGTTCTTATTAAATTATCACTATAGCTACCGAATTGACGATAGTATGTCTAAAATACTGGATATAATTTCGTTTTTAAAATTTTTACAATTTTTTGGTTTATGTCCGTTTTATTTGACTCAGTCGACGAGTAAGTGTTACGATATACATATGTACTCTATGCGGTATAATATAGGTGAAATAGATACTGAATCACAGCATGAAAAAAATATTCATTATGGATGTGGCATTACGAGAGATTGTTTTATGACGAAGGTATCAATTCATACAGGTACATATCTTTAAATATAGGCCTACAGAGTTGTTCGCTGCAGGCGAATGACGACAGTGAAAGTTATAACCAGCGTTATCCGTAGATACTGGTATTGTTATTAATCATATTTTCGGTTAAACATGATAGCATGAACGATACCTATTCTACGAGTGTAATATTCAATATCTTCGCGTAAAAATCTGTTTTAGGTATGGTGGTAAAATTAATCCTCATATGGTACTCTTTAATTTTATATGGATTTTTTAATTATGTTGTGTTATGCGCAAATATTGACACTCTGAGAAATCTCTTAGCGTTGGAATTCAATTTCGGAACGTTTATGTTAATTGCTAAAAATATCAATTCATCGATCGGTTACTTAATCATACCATTGTTGTACTGGAAATGGTCTAATCAGTTATCCAAACATTTCGACGAATGGGTTAAATTATATGTGAGTGAAGCAATGTTTAAGCGGAATTATAGAAGTAAGGGGCGTGATTAGTCCATGCTGGGGCCTAGAATAGGCTCCATAATATAGTATAATAATATGGTCTATGAAAGCACCATTTCGATGAAGCTTACTTAGATGGGAAGAAATTCATCATAAAAAAATTAATGATTTGATCATCTAGTTAATGCATAGATCTTCCTGAATTTTTCTGAGCTGGTCTGCGGATTTTCTCGATATACTTAGATATATTTCTTCTTAAAAAGTTGATGTGTTTGCACTCTCTGTTAACGCAATCTTAAAATAGTATTCCTATGATTGAAATTCATGATTTTAATAATATTTTTGTGTGACTAATCGGAAGAAAATCCCATACTTTGAACATTCTTCGTAGAGAATTTCAAAAATTATGAAGATTGTTAGACTGAAAAAGATACCGTAAGCAGCCATATCACATGACTAGAGCTGAGTTTCTAATGGGAGCTTGATAAGCTGTGCAGATATGCTGTTAACCTCTTTACAACACATAGTAGTGAATATCCCCATGAAGACTATCTAAGAAAAAGAATCCAATGTATATAGTAAGTCTTACTCGCAGTAATCACATAAGCCCCACTGCCATATTTTAGCTATTTGAGTCACCTCAAGCCTTCTTCAAATTTTGATCATCTGCCATTTTGGATCCATTTTAACACAAATTGGAAGCGGTCATTTATTCTGGTCCCCATCAAACTCTGAGTTTATTTGGTAAGGAGATATGGATCATTTATGAAATTTCGTGTCTTGATTTCGCCCCCAAAAGAAGTCATATCTTTCAAAAAAACTCATGTATGAACTTCTGTATGAAGGAGTCCATATATCTCCAAGTCTAAACGATTGTCTACAAAATATACGCTGAACACGCCCCTTTTACAGGTATCTACATATACTTTATTAATACTGAAGCACTTTTATATTATTTTATGTTAGGAAAATTTTTCGAGAACTCTGGGCTACAAATCACTCGAATCTTTTGGCTCGAATTTAAATTCATGGAACGAATTAAAAATTTTCAAAGTCCTCGGTGGAGTATTTTTGCTCGGAACGTCTATGATCACAGCATCATACTTCAAGTTGACTGATATTTATTCTTACGGTTTAATAGTAATGTTCAGCATTCTCTCATTTCTATGGAGTGAGACTTGCAAGGCTATTATTGAAACTCTGGAGCTGCTTAAAAAACGACTTAAAGTTTGTATATCATACGAGTATTAGTGTTTCGTCTTTTTATATGTCCGTTGTCCTTATTGTAATTGAAAAAAAAAAATTGCAATACTATATCTATATGCTCTGGAACAGAAATATTTTACTCATTTTGTTTCAGTGTTCTTGCTCTCAAATAAAGACGTTAGATTTTTCTACGCAAGAATTGATCTCATCATGGATGAATTTAAGTAATTTCATAAAATCGACTTGTCGTATTTATTCCACTCTATTATTTTCGTCGTTAGCGTCCATGACCCTGTTGGTGATGCTTAGCGTGCACACATTGTTAACACGAGTTGTTCAAACGGAAGTTGATTTTCACGAGTATTTTCATTCCATTGTGATTTTACTCCTAAGTTTGACGAATGTTTACGCGATTTGTAATATTTCTCATCGCACGGAAAAACAAGTGGGTTTTTTTTCGAGTCGAAGAATTTATCGGAAAGTGAATAACCTATAATCCGAATTGTATTTCAGGTGAAATTAATTATTCAGAATGAAGTGTTATGGACTCGTGTATTTCTTTGTAGTACGGAAAAACTGATAAAGGTACATATTTGCAGAGTTAATGTTCAAAATGGAAGTATAAATTAACGTAAATAATGAAGTATATCTTTTTAGATGTACCTACCTAATTTATAGAGTATAGAATATACTAATAAGTGGGACAATTTTGTTCTTATAAGGTCTGAGCATATCAATCATAGTGCCAAAAATAAAAAAACTATTGTATTATTAAATATCGATTTATTACTAAAGTTTTTAATGTATAATTGATAAAAAAAAATTTAATTAATATTTGTAATTTGATAGATACCTTAGGATCTTCTTGAAAAGTAAAAATTGGGGATAATTTTTAGTACTGTCAACTTTAAAAAAAAAAATTGAATATTCGATTTTTGAAAAAATATTTGAATATTAGCCATGTTAAAATCGATATCAAATATTGATTATTTGAATCGGACTGAATATTCGAAGTGGATCGAATATTCGAATAAGCTGACCGAATATTCAAAGCGAATGGAACATGAAAGAGAATCAAATTTTTGAAGCGAATTTCTTAACGAATATTCGAGAATAAAGAATCGAATATTCAAAGCGCGCCAAATATTCGAAGTGCACTGAATATTCGAAGCGAATCGGATGTCGAAGCAAATTGAATATCAAAGCGAATCTAATGTGTTAGAAGCGTATTGAATATTCGAAGTGAATGGAATATTGGAATCAGACTGAATGTTTGAAGCGAATAGAACATAAAAAGAATCGAATTTTTTAAGCCAATTTTTTAACGAATATTCCAGAGTATAGAATCAAATACTCTATATGGGCCAAATGTTCGAAGCAGACCGAATATTCGAAGCGAATCAAATATTAAAAAGAATGAAACATGGAACATAATTGAATTTTCAAAGCAAATTTTTTAATATACATCCGAGAACAAAAAACCGAATATTCAAAGCGGGCCAGATATTTGAAGCGGACCGAATATTCGAAGCGAATGGAACATGAAAGAAAATCGAATTTTTGAAGCGAATTTCTTAACGAATATTCGAGAATGAAGAATCGGATATTCAAAGCGGGCCAAATATTCGAAGCGCACTGAATATTCGAAGCGAATCCAATGTTAGAAGCGGACCAAATATTCAATGTGAATCGAATATTTGAAACGAATAGACCATCAAAGAGAATCGAATTTTTGAAGCGAATTTCTTCACGTTAATATTAGAGAATAAAAAATCGAATATTCGATTCTTCGATTCGAGTTGACAACACCAATTATCAATAATTTTCAATACACTTTCGTTGAGCTGAAATATTAGATGTTTCAATCTGAATATTGCATATTATAATATAGCTCTATGTATGACAGAAAAATCAAGACGATGAAAACAATTTTAGGACTCCTAAAAATTTAAAATTTTCATGAAATTTTCTTTTCAGTCTGAACAGTAAAATATTCTTCATTAAGCACAAAAATGTGATTTCAAGTGAAAATAGTGATATGAAAAAATTTTAAAAAGTTGACGTTGATTCAGTTTTTAGGTACTTAATATTCTTTAATTTAAAGGCTCCAAATTTTTGTTCTTTTTTCGAGTTTATTTGGACACTATTATTGACATGGCCTTGACAGTAAAAAATAAAATGAAAAATTAGGTCATTCGAATATATTCATGCTACTTTTTTTTACAGATTAAACAAATGCTTTACGTTATTAGAATGACCACGCCGTCAATCTGTCTTTTCAATTTTATAAGAATCGATCGACCATTAATGGTGAATTTGCTGTCAGTTGTGGTTACTTATTTAGTTGTTCTAATTCAGTTCGAAGTTACCAGCAATAATCCATCGAGTTTTAATAAAAGTGATATTATATTAGTAACTTCTAAGCCTCTTTAATACTACCGGATTCTTCAACTCGACAGTAACGTATATTCAGTGAATATTTCGAATTCTTCGGGCATCTGTTTAAAAATTCGGAAACCATGAAATGACATTTTATATTGACCTGATAACTTCACGAAAGTAGATTTTATCTGTTCTTGAGCGTTGTTATATCTTATTCTCGTGTAATTATGTTAAAAACGAATCAAGATTATAACTTATTCCTCGAAATTGGTTACTTGTAATTTCATATCAGTGAACCTGCTGTTATTGGTGTATTGAAATTATTTTTCAAAGACTCGTGAATTCATTAAAAAAATTTCTTAGAATTGCATCATGCCAAGTTCGAAAGTTAAAAGAAAAAGATTTTAAAATGCCATTTTATGGTGGCAGCTTTAACTAAAATGTGCGTAACTTCATTTCGGCCATTTGGCGTCAGTGTTTCAACCGCATTGCCTAACGAAGTCTGTTTTCTTTCTTTGGCAGTATGTTAAAATATTTATGCAGAAAACGAAATTTTCAGAAGTAAGTTTTGACGTAAGCGCTATTATGCTGTTTGGCAAAAAGACTCCTTCATCAGGTAGATTTAAGAAGTAAACAAAGGAATAGTAGGTATATTACAAAAGAGGAAATTGCACGTTATCGTACACAAGCTGATTTAAAATTGATAGTTTGCAAAGCGTAAAACGTAGAACTTAAACCTATAAAGGCTTAGAATTTTCTGCCTGTTGGTATGGTTAAATGGAGAGCTGTAATGAATTTTTATTTTGATATGATATTATAGTGGGGGTACCTATTTAATACTTGAGCGATATTTCATGATATTCCCATGTTTTTATTAAAGTAGTATTGGTAGGTGATGTTTTACTCTGCCAAATTTTATACGACGTTTATCGTAAGTTTACCTTATGTTACACATGTGTTTTGAATATCACGTTTTTTGATCTTTAAAGAAAGAGCCAGGTGAATTAATAATGTGTCCTATTTTTGTTATGATTTTATTGTTTTTTTGACGGTGAGTTTTTAATGGGAACATTAGCTATTACAGACTTATCTGATTGCGGAAGAAAAGTTCCGTAGAGGAAAAGTTATTTATATCTGTACGTTTCATATCAGCTGATATCTACTCATGTAGTATACCGAGAGTAGGATATACGACAGTGTAAAGTGTACCACACTTTTCCCCTGGTAAAAAATGAAAAAATACTATAATAAAAAATGAAATAAAATTTTTTGAGTTTACACGCAGCGGAGCCCTACTTTGACAAATAGAAGTCTCAACGCTGGCAGTGGAGCTGATACATTTTCTTGAGCTGCATTGTTCATTTCGAACTAACTGTGATTCCTGCACACTTCCGCGCACACCATTTGGAGATTATATCCTCAGCCACTTGTACGGAGACATCTTTGTCATGCTGCATGGCTGCTTACTCTTTTTGAAGTATAATTTTTTCTTACTAAATACATGCTGTTTTAGTAAGACCGATTCATTTACAATATGAACAAGATCTACTGAACTTCTCTTTGCTCGGTGCTTGCTGTGGAGGATTTGGATTGGGACAGTTCGATTTGACATTACCTTCACGATCGCATTTGTTATGTCCAAGATTTTTAGGGCGATACTGAGGGCATTTATGACCATTTCAGCCGCACTTGAAAGGTCACGACTAAGTTCACAACAGTTCAGCACCAAAGTTGCGAAATTGCGATGTTGTCATATCTACTATATCAGAAACCCCCTTATTTCTACTTATTGACCCAACATAAAATAAGACAGTTTTGAACATTTTTGCAGCAACATTTAAGCAGTAAAATAAATATTCTGTTATCTAATGTTTACTTTTTGAACCTAAACCACAATTTTAGCGCTTAAAAAATGGTAAATAATAGCTGAAATTGGCAAAATGGATGCTGAGAGAAATGTTAGTATTATGGATTATTTTAATAAAAAAATTATATGTATAATGTGTTGCTACTTGCTAAAAAAAGATAACATCACATGATTTTTCATGGGTACAGTTGACGTTTTTCCAAAATATTTGAGTCGAAATGGGTACTCTTTTTCTATACAAACTTCACAGACTAATTCAAGTGAGTTTTGCATACTTATTTTTCTATATTTCAATAAATATAGACATAATTGATTTTTGATGCTGGAGTCTATTTGAATTTTCTCAATCTTGTGGAAGGATTTATTGAGACTTATGAAAAGACGCAGGACTTGACCTTACAATTAAAACTCTATTTAGCAAGGAGAGCTACGAATAATGGCTTTTCATTTGGTATTTAATTGCCAATTGATTAATATTCAATAAAATTTATTAATTTGTTTTATTGTTCACAATAAACATTCGTTTATTTGTTTATATGATTTGATATGGTTTCTTTGACAAAGGATAAAAGTCATAAGTCATAACTCGCATGGTATTGATAGATTGTCCTTCTGTAGTCGCTTTTGCTCTTTTAGACTTACTTCGCTTTGTAGACTTATATCACTTAAAAATGTATTGTTCCTTCAAATCTTGGGGCTCTGGAAGGTATAGCGTGAGTAACTAGAGGAAGTACCTCTCACGGCTGCAATTTACGTCTAGGTCTAACACGGTGTTTGGGCAGCTGCCTTCACTGCTTAAAACTGTGCCCACGCGTAGGTTTAGATTATCATATAGACTCCTGCTTTGTCGTTCTATCTTTGTGTGTGCTCAGGTTAGTTATACTCTTGATATTTGAAGTTATAATTTGTACTCTTACTTTTAGGAAATATGCATTCTTCAAGCCCTGTTGCATAAAATTAAAAATTCTCCCTCTCAACAAGAAGCAGCAGTAGCGAAGGGACAGGTATTGGGTAAATTTGGGGAGAAGATTAAACAATATATTAAGGAAAGAAAGACAGCTAATGAACGCATAAGGGATATGGTAATTTACCTTTTAGTACTCATTACTTGTTGAATGATGTGAATACTATTTATAGTAAATTTTTTTTAAGGAATGGAGTGATTTATATCGAGTGCTGATTTTCTATTGAGAATTGATTAAGTTTTTTTCTAAAAAAATTATTCACTTCTTGCACTTGCATGTAGAGTCGACATTTTGGAAAAGATATTAGCTCCTGGAAAAGATTTTAAAGGACAACAACGCACTAAACGCTGGATGTATATTTTTTCTTTAAATGCTCCAGCAGTAGAAGATATACGTAGTAAAGTATATGCTGCTGGCATGACAGAAACCTCCTTTGCAGAAGAAATAGAAAGATTAATGCACGAACGAAACACTTGGACTGTTCACGCAAATGTTCCACTGCCAAAATTAGTAAGCGAGAAAACAATTGAAGAAGCGCTTCGAATAATGGAAATAACTGATGATAAAAAGGCAATAGAAACAGTAAAAATTTTAATAAAACCTGTAAATGGTACAGATTTTATTCCTACTGAAAAACCATCTGATTTAATGTAAACGAGGCAGTGACGTATTTCCCTATACACTAACTACGCCCGCGCAAAGTGCAGCATGTGTTTGGGGGTAGCAAAATTTTCATTTACATTCGGAAAAAAAATGCGTAATTCGAAAAATAATTTTTGAATTACAGATTTTGATCACATATCCACTGGTGGATTTTCCTTTGCTATCATTCATTCTCAAAGAAGCATCTATATAGCTTTCGATATTATTTGATTATCCATGTCACTCATTTGACCATCATCCAGTCTTCTCAGGTATACTTATCTTGCTTTCTACGCTACTCAACAAGTTTGTATAATCAGCCAAATCTGGTCTGGCTCCATGTGCTAGGTATAGTAGAGTACTTATTACTTCCTGATAGGAAATTTCAGGATTGTTTGCGTCATTTATCAAATTACAATTTTTCGAGTTCGATGCCTTTTTATCTGCTTCAGAAGTCACTATGGGAGTTTTCGTATCGAAGCGGCTGAGCGCTATTTGAATATATTTCTCTTGTTGAAAAATTCGACTTCAAGCGGCGCACCACTTGAAATCTATCAACTAAAACGTTATTTACTTCGTAAATTACAAATAAACTACCGAGAAATACCATGAGTTACAAAAAACTTTTATCCATTCATATTCCAAGGTAAATTACCTGAAATTACCACAAAATACAAAATCTTCATCTATTCGTATCTGATAGGTCAAGACCTACCTTTCATGACCAAGTCTTTGGAATTACTCATCACCAAATACAGACGCTATTTTTGGCAAAGTAGACGCCCTTAAATGTTCGCTTCATTATAATTGAGCTTATTGAATTTCGATTAAAAAATTTAAAAAAATTAAAATCAACTAAAATAAGATGTCTGAAACTAATGCATTAATGGAAACGGACTCCATCAACCTTTCGGTGAATTTTATTTATTATTATTATATTGTAGTATTAATTAACATATAATAATAACCAGAGTCTCACAGGCGTCGCCATTTTCCCTCCTCATAAAATTCTAAATCTACTTTATAAGTTTCGCATGCTTCCACTTTAGTATTACCTCAGGTTACTTGAATGGAAACTAAATTATGTAACTCCTTTATTTATTTTAGTAATGCTCACTTAGTTTCATTAAACTAATGATGTGCTTTGTTTTCCTTCTTCACAATTCTTTTCAGATTCAAGAAAACCCACGACGTCGCGAAAATAAACATTATTAATTATTAGTTATTATAATATTATTAATTGAATGAAGTTACGTATAAATTAGTCCATCGTTTTATTTAAATCGTTCGTTGTGATTCAAGAACGATATTTCCCTCCCTTTGAATTTTGTGGTTTTCCACACCTCTTGTGTTGGTATGAGGGTCTTGTATTGCTTTTGCGAATCTAGATAATATAAATTCAAAAATCACCAATTTCGAACGTTTTAATCGCATTTTGAACATAATTTTGTTTTTTTTTTTCAATGTTTAAAACACGTTTTAAACATACGCTCAACCCTGATTATTTCTTACTTGTCTACCCATTCGAGCATCCCATGTCGAGATAGAATATATTATGAAACGTTTGGACTTATTCACCAAAATTTTCGGACCCCAAATGGAGGAGAGGTGAAAGTTTTTTCAAAATTTCCTATAATTATTAAAACGAATCTACATCCAAAATTTCAGGGAAATGGATCGAGTAGTTTTTTAATTTTTTGGTTAAAAAAAAGTGAAGAAATTTTGTCATAATGATCGAAAATGTGGTACCCGCCTCTTCGTCATTTTGAAATGTAGAATTCTCGTTGATAAGCTTATTTTGAAGCACTTCAAAAATTATTAAGAAAGTACTCTTGTATGTTTTTATTTAATGCCTAGTTTTTCTACAAAACGCGTTCGGAACGTGCGAACATCAAAAGCTAATTCAATAGAGAATTATATGCAGTGTTGGGTAAATGGGTATATCTGTTTACGTTGCGCGCGTCGATGTTTTTGAGTTCTTTTGCAGGCCTACCGATCTGCATAAGAACTTCGTTTGCGTAAAACGTCTGTGGTTAGGTGAAGCGAAATAAAGCTCGAGAGAGCAGAGTATAATAAACGATTGCATCACTTTATATAAATAAAAATTAATATAATTTGTGACACAAACGAGCTTAGTGCGTCACCGAAGAATGGTAAAAAGAGTAACATTTACGACGCTAAATTCGAATAATTTATTACTACATATCGCTGTTTAAAATTTGTGTAATGTTATTAAAACTATTATTTGTAACGTGGCGAAAAAAGCTCGTACATAAGATGACCATTTCGTTATACGATAATTGTCGACTTAACAGATCAATTATTTAACCTAGAAGATGAGGAGGACGATTCAACGTTACAAAAAATGACCACACGCGAGAAGCCAAAAAATATAAAAATTCACCAACCGCCTAGGACTATCACGCTGTGGCTTCCGCGTGTATATTTAATTTTTTTTTTTTCAAAACACCAGATCTTCTTCGGCGTCGACTTTTCTTCGCGTTACTTTCACTTGGCCGTTACGAGAAGACGGTGGGGTATTTATGTACGATTCGTCATTGCTGTTCGCGTGTACGAAGTATGAACGCGATGTTGATTTCGAGGTGTTCGCTCGTCAGAATCAGTTCGTATTCGAACGGCGACGGTTTAAGCTGAACATTTGATATGGAAAAATTAGTTCATTGCCCTCGTTAAATGAATTATCGTTCGTATTCGAACCGCGATTCTGTACAGTGATCGCGAACGTTTTCATTTACTGTGTTCTGGTTTGGTGGTTCGATCGTGTACCATTCCAACGTGAATTGCGGCTTCTACGTAAAATGCTCGCGGAAAAAAATTCGCGTTGGGTTTCGTGAATTATTTATTAAATATTGATGAGGTGATTTTCAATTCAACTGATCATGTCAGCCGGTAAGACTAATGGATCTGCGCCCAGAAATGGGGCTGCGTCGTCGTCCGCTACTAATAACGCCGAAACTTCCAAAACTAAGGATAAAGCTAATAAATTAGAAGATTTCAATATCGTAAGGACCATAGGTAATTATATACTTCTTTATTTCTGTGGCGTTTTTTGTATTTGTTAAGCTGATGTATCCTAAAGATACTTTTCTGATTCGAGGTATCGCGGTTCATTGAATTATGTAATCGTATTTTCCAATCGTAGGTACCTATTCTTGAATGGATTTCTATTTTTTACGACATTTGTTACCTTCAGTTTATATTTATAGTGCTGCGAAACAATAGTCTACACGTATGTTTTCTTTATTTGCTTACGCACGAATAGATCGATTATAAAAAAAGTAATAATTTACATCTTGATAGGTACCTACTTATGCATGGTATATCAAAGAAATGCTGTATCGCTATTTTCAGCTCTTCAATATTTATTGAAAAATATAAATCAAGCTGATGTGAGAAATTATGGTAATTGTAACATGATGTAGGAACTGGAAATTACTCACAATTGATAACAAAAAGTATTTACTAGTAGATAAGCAACATGAATACAATTTTATGATTCCATTTACTCATCATTTATTTACATTCTCATGTCCTACACGTACTTACGTTCGCGTGGCTACTGAAAAATTCAAACTGAAAATACATGTTTTAAGCGAGTTCCTGGTACTCTGGAATTGCGTGTTTAATAATGAATTATTTTTTGTGCTCTTTAAAAAATCATCATTATTATTTTTTTTTTTGTATTAGTGGAGAAGTTAGTTTGGGTAGGTTGGGTCTTGTTGTCGTTTTGAGGTGGAGAATTTTTTATACACTTGTAATGTGTAGAAATAAACATTGTCGTTAGATGGAGAGCGGTCCTAAATTTTTGGTAAGTGGTCTAAGTGGGTAATAGTATTGTTTTTTGTAAATATCTATATTTTTATGGGTCATACATGAAAAATAGTTCAGTACAAAATTAAAGAGCATGAAATTCTCTATAAAAAATGTCATATTTTATTTTTTGATTGGTGGAATAGTTACTTTGTAAATACTAGGGGCTCCGCCCCTGGCCGCTTCGCGGCCCAACCCCATTACTTGTTCTTCGAACAGAAAATGATAGAAGAAAATTCAAAAAAAGTCTATATTTAGAAACTAATATATTTATAAAACCGGGTAACTGCTTGATTCGAGCACCCCAAGCGCAAAAATCTTTTCCCGATAGAAATAAATTATGTATTTGAATAATGTAGGCAAGAATAAATGGGATAAATAATATTTATTTAATGCTTAAAAGTGTTTATCAATGAAATGCAAAATTTTAATTTATACTTTCGTTGTCAAAAATGCATATTTGTTTTGAATTTTTTCACCTTTTAGCTAATTTTTTCACTTGAGTGCTCGAATCAAGTAGTCACCTGGTATATAGGTATATATGAACGACAAACTTTTTAAATTTTTAAAGAAATAATTGGTAATATAAATATAACTACAAAAAGATGCTATTATATCGATGGACCCCGTGATAGCGGTAAAACATATTTATACAAATTATTGTATAATTACCTCACATCTCTAGGACTACATGTGGTAGCGGTAGCGTGGACTGGTATTGTCTCTATATTGCTTCTTAATGGTACAACTGCTCATAAAATGTTCAATTTACCTTTAAATATAAGTGAAGGTGATGCAGTATGTAATTTGAATAAAACCCAAAAAGAGAAACTATTTTCTATTGATGTTATTATTTGGGACGAAGCATCTATGATACCTAAAGCAGCATTAGAAATCATTGATCGAACTTTGCGCGATTTAATGAAAACGAACTTACCATTTCGTGGCAAGTGTGTAATATTGGGCGGAGATTTTCGACAAATTATGCCGGTAGTAAAACGATCAAGTAAAAATCAAATAATCAACAATATAATTAAAAATTCATATTTGTGGCAATCTTTTATAATCTGTAGTTTAAGTCTCAATATGAGGACAAATGGCGATGCTGAATTTTCTGACTGACTGTTAAAAATTGGAAATGGCCACATTCCAAAAATTTCTATCGAATATTCAATGAGGTGTTGCA